>JAKOGI010000021.1:785000-912500 GCA_029747015.1 Carnegiea gigantea
GCAATGTTGCTAATGTTCTCAGATATATGTGTATATGATAGACGAAGCAATTTGGCAGAAGAGCTTCGGCGGCTGAGTTGTTTGCTGCCACTCATTTAAAGGTTGATGAGAATGGTCAGCGGATTTGGTGCGATGCTCACGTACAGAGTGTTTATGTAAGCACCATAGCAATACTTCGGTTTAAAGTTGGGCGATTGAAATTTATACGCAAGCTATTTGTTTGACTTTTTCTAATCATTCCGATGATGCAGGAAAAATATGCGCAACTGAAAGCAGAAACTGATGTGTAAGTCGGTTGAGCAGCAGATGATCACCTGTTTTTTAAGGCTTGTGGTGGTTGGAGTGAGAAGGACACTGTATACGGACTTGCAAGAGAGGGTCCTACCATGTTTGAGAGACCGATCATGTCTAGGCGTAGTAGCTGCAATACTTCATCGGTATATTCCTCCCCGATAGCTACCCAGCTACAGGATCAACCGTAAACGACGCAGAATGAGCTGCAGATAACCCACGGTCGACTACATTTGACAAAGGAGGAGTTGAGTAGTACTAGGGAGGAGTTGGAAGCTACGAGGAAGCATTTGGATGAGCAAAGAATTGGACTGCTGGAGCTTAATACTCTGTTTGATAGCTTCTCGGCGCTCCATGGCCACCCCACCCGTGCGACTAACTCCCAGGCATCCTTGTAGATTTAGGTATGTATGGTTGTACCTCTTACCTTAGTTGGATGCATATTTATAATTGCTTGAACAATGGTTGTGGAACAATGGTCTCAAGACTTCATGTATGTATCATGGACATTTTGGGTGGTGTTACGGAAATTTTGGACACGGAACTGTTGTATGCGGTTGTTGTAGTTTTGGAATGCCAAATTGCAGAAATTTTGGTGTAATTTGGGATTTGTGATGCCAAATGTGTGGCAGGTACTTCGAGTTATTGTATTTAGGGGCAAATGTGGCCCAGATATGTAAATAGCATGATGTGTAAAATGTAGGTGGTACATTCACATGGGTAGAATTATTACAAAAAATATATGCAGGTTAGAGACCGAAATTGAAATCACGGTCTTTGTTTGAGACCGAAATTGAAGTAGCGGTCTCCAACTTAGCAACAAAGGGACCCGATCTATGGTTGAGACCAAGGTAAAAACCGGTCTCTAATAGAGACCAATGTTAGCGGTCTCCACTAGAGACTAGGCTACTTTGATCTCAAATGGAGACCGGCCAATTTTGGTCTCAAATGGAGATTGGCATTTTGGTCTCGATCAGAGACCAAAATGTTTGGTCTCTAATTAAGACCAAATTTTTTGGTCTCTAGTCTCCAATAGAGACCAATCTGGCCCAGACTCCAATGGAGACCATGACAGTTTAGTTTCAAAATTCGGTCTTAGTAGAGACCGATGTGTGCAATTTGGTCTCCAAATTTGAATTGCTACCAAGCATTTAGAGACCGACACTTTTCGGTCTCTGTTTGGTCTCCAAGATTAAATAGAGACCGAATTTTCTATTTTGGAGACCGAATTTTTCAATCTCAAATGGACCGGTCTGTTGTAGTGATAATGGATAGATTAGCACTCCATTTGGATGGTAGTTATGACGATCAGTGCTAACAAGTCCCATAGATGGTGTATTTTGACTTATTGAACTGAAGACTCGTTTCCATGAGTGTTAAGTTGAGGTTCCTTCATGAGTGACTTGGTGCGGGCTTTGCACCATGCCTTCCAAACTCATACAATGCATTCCATGACTTTGATAACAATAACTTACAAAAGGTTTACTCTCATTGTACCACACTTGTCTATTTATGTATCCTTTCGGATTCATGGCCTTTGTAAGTCTTAATCATAGGCTCACAACACTTTCAAAGTTAACCAACTATAAAACCAAAGTCTAACCACTAAGGGAGTGTTTGGTAGGGGGAAAAATTATTTTCTCGGAAAATCATTTTCCATAGAAAATGATTTCCCAAGGAAAATAATTTTCCGCATACATTTTCTGTTGTTTGGTAGGATGAAAAATCATTTTCCCAGAAAATCATTTTCTGCTGTTTGGTAGAATGAAAAACAATTTTTCAATATCATAATTCTCAACTGTTTGATACTAATAGGCTAAGTTAATAGATAAACAGTCAATTTAGTCATCAAGCAGTGCTTACAAAGTCGTCAAACAGTGCTTACAAAATCATAATTCTCAACTGTTCGTCCTCCTTAGCCAAAAAAGGGGAGACCCAAAAAAAGAAGAGAGAAACATACTTCATTTAATTGTTCTCCTTAAATTTTTCAAGCCAAATCCTTCCCAATTTGTTGCTCTTCGCTAAAAAGCCCTTTGCAAGGTTTTCACGCTCTACGAGGTGATCGAAAGTGCTACCCAAAAAGTCTTCTTCAAACCCTTCAGTTTTCATCACTTCTTGATAAAGAAGGTCAACGTTGAGCTTGGATTTAGATATCTTTTGTAGAGCCATGGCGACTTCTGCCATTTGGGTGGAAATATTTTAAAGTCCAAATCGTCGTCACGGGCTCTCTTTCGACTTTTTCTTGATTCTAATGGTGCACTTGAAGTCAATTGTTTATCATTTTCTTTCACGAACTCATCATCACCATCATCTTTTTCTTCTAGATTCGTAACTCCGAGTGACTGTATCTCAACATCATCAAATAACTTTGCACCACTTCCTCGAGGACATCCTTTCCAACCACAATGGCTATTTCATCATACATATCAATTTTCTTGTTAAAATACTTCTCATGAGTTGGATTCACATGTAAAAAGAAACAACAACTAATCTGATGTTCTTGTTAAAAGAAACAACAACTAAAAGAAATAACACCTGTTAAAATCAATTTTCTTGTTAAAAGAAACATGAACACTTATCTGATGCAAACAACAAAATGACTCATACAATAGTAAACATGGACATTTATCTGATGCGGACAATGAACAACAACTCAGCTCATGATGAATTAGGCAATCCAATCCAAACAGCATGTATTTAAGGGAATACCCACCACCATTTCAGCAGAGCAGCATGTATTTTAGGGAGAGACCCATTAAGCTATGTTGCAGCAAGTTGGTGGTAAGCTAAAGCAAGCTGTTTCAGTCTTTCCGAAACTCACTGACCCAGCTAAGCTTGTTTATGGTGAGTCAGCTGGTGTTGAACGGTAAATTTACCCATTTTACGTGCTTCTTCACCCACCTTTTATTCGTATAATAACTTAATTCTTTAGGATTTTACCTTGTTTTATTTGTGTCTTGTAGGAAATAACTCCAAATCAAACAAACGCTGCAGAAAGGGACGAAGATGGGACAAAACGATGAAAATCAACGAAAACAGGCGAGAAGCAGCAGCGAAGGACGGTGCACGGCCGACCTGCAGGTCAGCACGGCCGTGCACCGGTGGCCGAAGCCACGCACGGCCAGACGCACGGCCGTGCGTTCTGACCGTGCGTGGAGCACGGCCTGGCCGTGCGCCATGGCACGGCCGTGCGTCCAGGCACGGCCGTGCGTTGGGCCTGGGTTTCGCGATTTAAGCCCATTTCGGGCGTCTGTTTGGGGGGTTCGTTCGTTTGGGGCTTTTGCTCTGGCGATTTTCTAGGTTAGTTTAGGTTAGATTTTAGTTAATAAGGAAGTTTAGTTTAGGATTGAAGATTGTAACATTGGATTCAACCTTTGGATTTCAAGTTCCTTCATCAATTCAAGACTAAGTTTTCTCCCCCTTTCTCTATTTATTTCATTGTTGTTCTTGTTTATGTTTTGTTGTTTTAATTCTTGTATTTGCTTTGTTTAGTTTATATGTTTAGTTTTTGTTGTTAATTTATGTTATTTACTTGTTTAGATTCGTTTTAATTCATTCCCTTTGCTTTGTTCTTCATGTTCTTGTTCTTATTTTGTTAGTTTAGGTTTCGATGTGTTCTTGATGTTTTGTTGGTAAATTGTGTTGGCTTGGGTTGTGATTAGCCTCTTGATGGCTAATTAATCTTGTATTTGGCCTAACCATACCCAATCTATGCCTAGAACCTAGAGTTTTTCTTCACGCCCGCCAAGTGTTCGATGAAATGCCTGAGAGGGTTTTCATCCATATTTTTGGGCGATTGACTTATGCTGAGAGGTGAAGTCAATTTGCTAGTGTGGGAGAGGGAATGGCTGAGTTCGGGACATGAGAATAGTATCCGAATCGAGCTAGGTTCGGGGTTGCTAGTTTTGTGGTCTAGGTGGGCTAACCCTATGAGAATAGGCGGTTAGACTAACTAGACTAGCTCATGACCCTTGAGAGAGGGCTTGGGTGGTCTTTGATGGTGCAACCGACCATCTCTTGTTCGTAGCGTGGTTTGGGTAGGTTAGGACTCGTCTTGGTTAGTTAGTTCATCCATTGGTAAAATCACAACTCCAAGTCGCTTTTTCTATGTTTGTTAGCGTAGTTTAGTTTTCCTTCCTTCGCCTCTGATCTTGCCTAGATTGATACGCTTTAGTGAACTCTGATAGTTGGAAACACAATTCCCTGCGGACGACACCCCAAGTACTCAACGATACACCTTGCACTTGGGGTTTATAAATATTAAAACTTTTTCTGCAACGAGTTTTTGTTGTGTTGAACGGTAAATTTACCCATTTTACGTGCTTCTTCACCCACCTTTTACTCGTATAATAACTTAATTCTTTAGGATTTTACCTTGTTTTATTTGTATCTTGTAGGAAATAACTCCAAATCAAACAAACGCTGCGGAAAGGGACGAAGATGGGACAAAACGATGAAAATCAACGAAAACAGGCGAGAAGCAGCAGCGAAGGACGGTGCACGGCCGACCTGCAGGTCGGCACGGCCGTGCACTGGTGGCCGAAGCCACGCACGGCCAGACGCACGGCCGTGCGTCCCGGCACGGTCGTGCGTCGGGCCTGGGTTTCGCGATATAACCCGATTTCGGGCGTCTGTTTTAGGAGTTAGTTCGTTCTTCGCTCAGGGCGTCTCTCTAGCGATTTTGTAGGTTAGTTTAGGTTAGATTTTAGTTAATAAGGGAGTTTAGTTTAGGATTGAAGATTGTAACATTGGATTCAACCTTTGGATTTCAAGTTCCTTCATCAATTCAAGACTAAGTTTTCTCCCCCTTTCTCTATTTATTTCATTGTTGTTTTTGTTTGTGTTTTGTTGTTTTAATTCTTGTATTTACTTTATTTAGTTTGTATGTTTAGTTTTCGTTGTTAATTTATGTTATTTACTTGTTTAGATTCGTTTTAATTCATTTCCTTTGCTTTGCTCTTCATGTTCTTGTTCTTGTTGGTTAGTTTAGGTTTTGATGTGTTCTTGATGTTTTGTTGGTAGATTGTATTGGCTTAGGTTGTGATTTGCCTCTTGATGGCTAATTAATCTTGTATTTGGCCTAACCATACTCAATCCATGCTTAGAACCTAGAGTTTTCCTTCACGCCCACCAAGTGTTCGATGAAATGCCTGAGAGGGTTTTCATCAATATTTTTGGGCGATTGACTTATGCTGAGAGGTGAGGTCAATTTGGTAGTGTGGGAGAGGGAATGGCTGAGTTCGGGACATGAGAATAGTATCCGAATCGAGTTAGGTCTGGGGTTGCTAGTTTTGTGGTCTAGTTGGGCTAACCCCATGAAAATAGGCGGTTAGACTAACTAGACTAGCTCATGACCCTTGAGAGAGGGCTTGGGTGGTCTTTAATCATGCAACCGACCATCTCTTGTTCGTAGCGTAGTTTGGGTAGGTTAGGACTCGTCTTGGTTAGTTGGTTCATCCATTGGTAAAATCACAACTCCAAGTCGCCTTTTTCTGTGTTTGTAACGTAGTTTAGTCTTTCCTCTTTCACCCTTCGATCCTGCCTAGCTCGAGACGCTTTAACTAGCCCTGGTAGTTGGAAACACAATTCCCTGCGGACGAAACCCCAAGTACTCAACGATACACCTTGCACTTGGGGTTTATAAATATTAAAACTTTTTCTGCAACAGCTGGGCTGCTCATCTAGCTATCAATGTTACAGGGAATACCCACATATGTGAACTTGAGATCGTCAAAGGATATGGAGGCCAAGACATTTTGGGATAAAGTACTTTTTCTATTCCTATACCTATCTTGATCTTCAATTGGAACTGATGCCCTCACATGAGTCCCATCTAAAGCTCCAATGCAATCCTCAAACCATGGATAAAATCTAGAGTTGTTCAAGATTTTGGAAGGGGTTGAAAAGCTAGGTGGGTGCACGAAATTCGGATATAATTTTAAGATGGCTCCTAGAACTATGTGAAAATAGTTATGAATGGTCCAAGTAGATCGAAAAAACCTTCCTCCAATCGCCCTAAACCTCACATTGTGACCTATTAAGTGAAGAAACATTAGAACTTGCTCTCTCACACTCATATGCTTCGTGTTTACAAGAAGTGCCCTCGTTTCAAGCATCTCACACAATTCAAAAAAAAGACGAGGCCTCATTCGAATCTAATTAAGGCGATGAGTATCGCCACAATACAAAATACTATTGATATAATTCTCCCAATCGACATCTCTATTGACAAAAGGCTGACACGGGATTTGAGGAATCCTAGTTTCATTATCGATGTCTCTATTATTATGATTCCTAAGCAAGGCCGCTGTAGCTCCTAAAAGGGAAGTGGTAGCACCAATGACCACAGCTTCTTCCTCATTTAAATTATTGGCCATCTAGGTAATAGGAAAAAGGGATATATCAATGTTGAGATTACTACCTAAGAAAGTAAAGCAGGCTTGGCATGTATTTCCAAAGACAATAGCAACAAGCAAACAACAGAAAACAGCAGCAAACAGTAAACAACAGGGAACGACAGATATGAATAGGCCCAGTTTCATGGACAGACAACACATAGCAGATATGAATTTCAAATTCAAGCAAAATTTTCAGCAAAATTTCCCGCTGAGACACAGCAGCTAGCAGCAACTCTCTCAAAAAACACCAGACATGAATAGGTTCCTACAGCAAAAGGATGGTGTTTCGGGCTCTTTAACAATCCTTCCACAAACCATTGCCTCCCTCAAAGCAACCACCTCAAAGGTACACCTAAACCAGCTCCATCTAATCACAATCACAAGACTGTTAAAACTTCCAAATTCAAGCAAAATTTAACATGCCACACAGAAGAAGCAATTGTTCAATTAGAACTCCAGTCCCAGCAACAAAGAAAAACCATTAAAGAGGAAGCCATTGTTCAATTAGAACTACAGACACACTACACAACAACCAAAATGGGAACTCCCTTCTTTCTTCGCAACAATCCAGGTAATTCAAAGTTTAAAGGAGAGATGAAACTCACAAAGTAGAACACGAAAAGGAACGAGAATGTCAAGACTCCTCCTTCAATTGGCTTCCAGCAATGGCAAGATGAAACAGATTATCCTTCAACAATCAGATGACAAAACCCTAATCAAAAATTGAGTTAGGGATTTAAAGGGAGAGTCGAACAATGGCGAGTAACAGACTACCTGAAAAATTGAATCTGAAGCAACGCTTGTACTGAGAGTCGAATACAACGGTAAGAATGCTTCAACTTGCTTCCAACAATGGCGAGAGTGCTTGAGGAGAGAGAGAGAGAGAGAGAGAGATTGTCGAAGATAGAGAACCAGCGTGAGGCTTTTGAAGAGAGAGAACTAGAAGCAGAGTTGCTTTCTTCGAGCCCTGGAAAATTGTTTTACGGCCCATTGCACGCGAAAACATTTTTCTTCTCATGAGGTAAAATCATTTTCCCTTGAAAATGATTTTCCATTTCATTTTTTACCAAACAAAGTAAAATGGGAAAATCATTTTCCGAGAAAATGATTTTACCCCCTACCAAACACACCCTAAAATTTGGACATCTCAACCTCTAAACATGGTTTAATACATGAAAATACTTTCATACCTTCATCTAAGTCCAACTTGAAATTATAGTCATAATTTCACTTAACAGACTTTAAAACGTATTTCATCGCTATATAAATATAGGTTACCCCCACCATTTACTCCAAACTAGAGTAAATAATTATAGGTCCATCATGTGGAATTTCTAAGTTATATATATTCATGGACTAATGTAAATATTTGCATATTTACATTCTATCCATCTATTTTTAATTATCTTGTGACCATTCTAAAAGTCTCATAATCATAACTGAGTTCAAAAACTAAATTTATATACATGGACTTCTCCTAACTATACTAAAATATTTCAACGAGCCCATTATATGAACTTTCATATTTTAGTATACTAAAACCCTTGAAACACCACATTTATTTTCATCAACTATGGAACAAGTATACTTCCTAACTCCAATTCTCAAAATTGGAGTAAATAACATTCAAAGGTCCATAATATAAACATAGACATTTAGAAACCATGCTAAAGTAGGCATAAACAAGTCCAACAAAAGTATACATAGACTTATATATTTTAGTATATTAGAATTCCATAGAAATAAATCATATTTATTTATATCAAGGATAAACATCCTTATACTCACATTGATTGCCAATTCATAAACTACATTTTATTAGCCAAATCATGTGAACCAATACCAATCAGACGATACATAGCATTGGATCTCAATCAAGGGTTTGATTGTATGAGATTCAATCATTGTCTTTTACATCCCATCCTTCACATATGACAAATAACAAAACACCGTCGCAAATTGCGATCATTCTACATGTATGTTGATTCTTTTCAATGATAGACTATGACACCATCAAAATCACGATTCTTGTTTTTCTATCAAGACGTGCAGTAGGAGGTTAAAAGGAAACTTCATTCACCATCAAAATTACTTGCCAGATCATGCAAGCTATGATAACCATTACTAACCCGAACATGTGATGCTAGGATTGTATCAAAAATATCACATGAGGTAAAATAGGTGTTACTTGATGGTAATTGTTAGCCAAATGCATCAAGTCCGATTTAAATGTAGAAGAAAATGAAAAGAATCAATAGAAACATAATACTCATCTCTTCTATTTTCTTGGTCGGTTCCAGTTGTCTAATTGTATGGCTATGCGTAAATTACTTGTTAACAAACCATGTTGAAAAGTAAAGTTCTATGTAGACATGGTTTTAGGGAATGAACTCTACATTATAGGCATATCAAGTCCAAAAATAAATGATATATATTCATGCTGGACTCTTGTAAAGCAATCAACTTTTACATGGCCATAATAGTATACATTTGATGTCGTACAAATATCAAATTTTGCGCGTTAAAAAAATTAGAAGATGGTTATAGATCTCTTTAGATTCCATAATCAATATTCCATGTATGATAACGTAACCAGAATACAACATGGTACAAACAAATCGGCATCACCACCAATAATGTTGATTACATGAAGAGAAATATTCATACTACCATGATTACATCCTCAATCACCATGTCTTTTTCTTCCATTAAACCTTCAATTTCACACAAATAAAAAAGGCTTCTTTGTATTAAACGAACTAGAGTTTTTAGATTGTTAGTGTAAAATTCGATCTCACGGATACGAATATCAACTTGTCAAAGACAAACTCAATGTCAAATCAACCGAGGCTTCTAGGCAGATATATACGCTTTTTCTAAATACTCTACTCGCCGCCACGTGCAACAGGGCTGTCAGATCAGGTTTTTGGGACATAAAGAAGTCTCCCCTATATATGTGTTGCATTTACGAAGGTAGGATCCTAAGTGTTCAAGATATAGCAAAAATTCGAGGGATTGTGGTGTTAGTAAAATCTTTTGATCTTGCCCATCAAGGTATCCAAGTGCTTTCAACTTGGCCTTGTATTTGTGCACAAGTACATGTCTATTCATGAAAGGATATTGTTTTTTAATGAGGGGACACTTATCGAAGAGATACAATGTTAGTTTAATAGCTAACACAACTCTTTATAATAATGTCTAGATCTCTTCAAAAAAATCATTAATTAAAATTAGTTGTCACAACATGCCTCTTCATAGGAGAAACCCGTCTTTTTTTAAAGGTATTAGTTAGTTAATTATTCAAAGCAACATGTAGCTCTTCATGAACAATTAATCAAATTAATTATTCATCAAAAGATGCATTTATCAAGATAATTAATTGTTATTTAGGCATACTTCAAAAATATATTTCCATAACCATTTTTAGGGAAAATAATTATTTTATTAAATTTTCATTTTTATGAAAATTACTCTAATAATTATGACATGTGATTGCTAAAACTTTGGTTGAGAATGCTGCCTGGAAGTCTTGAGAAGAGTATTGACTTGGTGACAGCGAATCCAGCGATGGTTATCGGATCACCGTTACAAATTTGCTGCCACTCAGCACAACTGCAGCCGATGGAAGATTGTTTTAATGTCCCTTGTCATTTTAAACTGCTGGTAAAACGCTACACTGATAAGCTATGAGGTGCTTCTAAACTATCAGTAAAAATGTTTCTGTTAGTTTTCTGATTTACACAGGTGCAGAGGCATATGTGAATGCAAAACGTGCTTACGCAAGTTGTTAAAGAGGTTGCCACTGCTCATATATTTTCGTGTTTCTTTTGTCCTTTCTTTTGTGGATAACAAATGCCTCCATCCTCTTTCCTATCCTATAGAAACGTTGACACTTTGATAGTTTTTGTGCCGAATGTTCACCTACCTTCGTACCATTAAACATAGGGACAGAGAGAGAGAGAGAGAGAGAGAGAGAGAGAGAGATGAATGGAGGAGGGGGGGAAAGGGAAGGTTGTGTGCGTAACTGGGGCATCCGGTTTCATTGCTTCATGGGTCGTCAAGCTCCTACTCCAGCGGGGTTACTTTGTCAATGGAACAGTTCTTGATCTAAGTAATGGCCCTCTCTTCTTTCTCTCTTGTGCTTGCTCGCTCGCTGTATCTGTCTTTCATTGTGCATTTTGGTCAGAACTAACCATATAGATATTTAACTGCCACAGATAATGGGACACAGACAGATCACTTGCTTGCCCTTGAGGGGGCGAACGAGAGGCTTCACCTGTTCGAGGCGGATCTGATGGTAGAGGGCTCCTTTGATTCTGCAGTGTCTGGATGTGAAGGTGTTTTCCATACTGCTTCTCCTGTTAATTTTGATGTTAAAGATCCCCAGGTTCATTATCTTCATCTTCCTCTTCCATCCTCTGGTATTTTTTTTCTTTTTCTTTTTTTTTGGGGGGGGGTGTATTTGGACCCTTTGATGCCTTCTCTTGTAGACAACATTACCTTGATGCATGAGATTGAGCTTCCAGTACTCCAGTACTGGTGACTAATATTTCTGCGAGTTTAGTTCCCCCATTTTGCTGCAGAACAACTTTAATTCCTTCATTTGACTAGGAACAAAATCTGAATGCACATTCAAATTATACAGGGTGACATTCATGACGGATTGCTAGTTATCATGCCTTTATCCTTGTTTAGGTTTCAGATCACTTTCCCAGAACACAGATAGTGCGATGGGTGGTAATTAGAGGTCCCTTTAATTAACTATTGTTGGGTACGGTGTTGCCTCCAATTTGGAAGACATCAACATCAATAATAATTTTAATTGAAAAAAATAATAATAAAGCGATAGAGCTAGCATTTGACTGTGCAAGGCTCCAATGCTAATTATCGAAGTCAAGATATCATTAGTAATATTTTGAATTAGTGGTGCTTTCATTTAATGGAGTGTAGAAAAATGAAGGTGAATAATGGATTGATAGTAGCATAAGTGGCTATATGCTTTTGACTTTGGTGTACATATGTTTGGAACAAGATATTACAAATGACTTGTAAATTTCACAGTGCAAGATGCAAGATTGAGCAAGCTTAAAATAACTCAGAGGGGGTAAGAGCTTTGAAAGGAGGTGTGCACCAACCACAGGGAGTGTGAGCAAATGTACCAAAAACATATCTTATTGATTCAATTAACAAGTGTGGTATAATCGGTTCTTCAGGTGGGAGTGAGACGGTTTGTTATTTTTCGGTTCAAAAGTTGCATTGTATTGTTATAATATTATTATAGTGGATATTATCCTGCTACACTTGGGATCGTGGAAGTAGGTCTATTAAGGGACCAAACCACGTAAAAATTCTCATGTCATTTTTCTATTTTTTCAGCATTATTTATTAGTTGGCCCAACCACTCGGGATCGTGGAAGTAGGTCTATTGAGGGACCAAACCACGTAAAAATTCTCATGTCATTTTTCTATTTTTTCAGCATTATTTATTAGTTGGCCCAACCATCGTTTCCCAACAGCGGTATCAGAGCGGGTTCTAGACTCTGTGATGAGACTGTTCCCAAGTTGTGGTAATGGCTGAAAATATAGCAAAATTTGAAATTCCATTGTTTGATGGGAAAACAAATTTCGCGTTATGGTAGAGCACCATTTAAGAAGTTTTGGTGAGCCACGGTGTTGATTTGGCTTGGGATGATAAGAAATCTCCTATGGTAGATGCCAATGCATAGGGTAGAATGCAAAAGAAGGCGGTAAGCATAATTTAATTGGCTCTTGCTCATGAGATCAATTACAATGTTTTGAAAGATAGAAAAACAAAAGCTTTGTGGACTAAACTTGAGAGTGTTTGGCATCGAAGCTGCTGACCAACTGACTTTGTTTAAAGATGAAGATATATTCGGTGGAAATGGAAGATGGCAACCTCCATGGTCACGTTAATACTTTCAATTAGTAATATGCCTACTCTTGAATGCTGATAACAAGATTGAGAATGAAGAGTAAGCATTGCTATTGTTAGCCTCATTACTGAAATCTTACAAGCCAATTACGCAGACAATGCTTGTTGGGAAGACCACATTGAAATTAGATAAGGTGATAATGGTTCTACAGGAGAATGAAAGAATGCTAAGGAATGAGTATTGATCTCCAAGAAGAGATCAAGTAATAGCTGTGGTGTGGTCGGAGAGAGATATGAGTCAATCCAAGAGAAGAGGTGGTCCTAGAGAACGGTCACAATCACAGCTAAAAGGTATGAGCAACGTAGGATGTTACTGTTTTGGAGAGAAGCGTTATGTTCAAAGTCTTTGTCCTAAGTTAAATGAGGACGAAGGAAATTTCAAGAAATTACAAGAGACAATGAGACGCAAAGCTAAATTGGAGGATGAGGAGAACTCGAATGCAAATTTGATTGACAGGGGAGACGTATTCTGGGCTAAAAGTTCTAAATGATGATGACTCTATTGAGGGTCAAAAATCTTGGGTGTTGGATTCAGCTACATCCATGAATATTTGCGAAGACGAGAGCTCCTTTGATGCCTTGCATTCACATGGTGATTATGGGCACATCACGAGAGGTAACAATGAGAAATTGAAAGTCAAAGGCGTCGGAAGTGTCCGCTTAAAACTCCAAACAGTGCCATCAGAACATTTCACAATGTGAAGCATGTACCTAGTGCTAACGGCAACTTGATTTCGTTGAGAAAGTTGACATCACATGGGTACAAGTATGTTGGAGTTCGTAAATGGTGCAAAGTGTACAAAAGTAATCGACTGATTCTCCAAGCGGAGAACAAAAATATATGTCGCTTGATTGATGATGGTAAGTGGTTTGAGAACAGGAAATGCGTTCGATTTTCAGAAATCGTTGAAGTGTTTGGAAACGAGTCCAACACTTTGGTGGTTCCCCCCAAATAGTTGGAAATGAGAGTTTTGTTAGGTGTTCAGTTCTCTCCAATTTGGAGGACACCAGCAACAATAATAATTTTAATTGAAAAAATAATGATAAAGAGATAGAGCTAGCATTTGATGGTGCAAGGCTGCAAAGCTAATTATCAAAATCGAGATGTTGTCAATAACATCTTGAATTAGTGGTGCCTTTATTTAATGGAGTGTAGAAAAATGAAGGTGAATGATAGGCTAATAGTAGCATAGGTGGTTGTATGCTTTTGACTTTGGTGTAGATCTGCGTGGAATAAGATACTACAACTAGCTTGTAAATTTCACAGTGCAAGCATGCAAGATTCAGCAAGTATAAAATAACTGGGAGGAAATAAGAGCTTAAAGGGTGGTGTGTACAAACCACAGGGAGTGTGGGTGAGTGTACCAAAAATATATCCTATTGATCCGATTAATAAGTGTGGTGTAATCGGTTCATTAGGTGAGAGAGACGGTTTATAATTTTTCCGTTTAAAAGTTGCATTGTATTTTTACAATATTGTTATAGTGGATATTATCCCGCTAAGCTCGGATCATGGAAGTTGGTCTATTGAGGGACTAAACCACGTAAAAATTCCTGTCATTTTTCCAGCACTATGTATCTGTTGGCCCAACCATCGTTTCCCAACAACTATGATGATTGATAAACATTTTGATGCGCCAAAAGAGTTGTTGCTCTTTGTTTTTCTTGTAATGATACAAAGAACTCACAAGCAGCGAACTTCCTTCACTTCAAGAAGGAGGCCATACTTAAAGGGACAATAATGACGCTTTTGTCAAGGCTAGCTTACCTGTGAATAGTACTGTTAAAGTGTTAATGATAGGGGCTTTCTACTTGGCATTAAATCTTCATAATGATTGCGTAATAGAACCCCTACCATCTGAAAAATGTAGAATACCAAAGTGTCCTTCCTGTTTGGGCTTAGGTGATCAAGAAAGAAGAAACAATAGATACTTCGGTGAAAAAGTTGTGTACTTGGCCTGCATATTTGAGGCATGTTATATCAGTGGCATGTTATATTATTATTGGCATGTTGTACTTGAAGTGTTGCGTGCTTCACCCGTGGTCATTTCAAAGAGTTCTTAAAAGTCAATCATTGTTAGAGTAATCTAGGAAAATACCAATCAATTAGTTAGTTGGTTTAGCCAGCTCAGCATTCTGTTACACATTCTGTTGGATATTTTGTTGAGCATTCTGTTTTCTTGGTAGCCTGCCTGGTAGTTGTATATATGTAGCCGTGATGTACATGATTCTTCTCCTTGATTCATTGATCATAATCATGAATACATTTCTAGTGAGAGAAGCTCTTCATCTTCAGTGTTTCTGGTCTGCATTCATAATCAAGCAGCTTCACCAAATTAAACAATTATTAGGGTGCAGGACAATTATTTTGTAACAGGAGTATGGCTGATCAGGATTATGGTTGTGTGCTTTTGTGTTTGTTTCTTTATTCAAAGACACATTACGGGGCAGATGGACATAGATCTATTGTTTTACCATTTGTCGAGCTTATTGGAACTTTCAAAGTGACATTGATCAGCATTTCACCTTAGTGGAAACAGAAAACTCATTGCCATTTTTTTCTTTCGTGCTTTGCAATTTCAGGGTGATGTTCTTGATCCAGCAATCAAAGGAACACTAAATGTTCTATCCTCTTGTAAAAAGTGCCCGTCAGTGAGAAGAGTAGTTTTGACATCTTCAATGGCTGCAGTTGCAATATTCTGGTAAATCTCGAACATCTGAGGTGGTGATTGATGAGAGTTGGTTTTCTGACGCAAAGATCTGCATGAAGTCAGACTGCATAACTTCATCTGCTGTAAGATGCACTTCCTGCTTGGGCTGTCATCTTTCTTTCTATTTCCTATTGGGTTTGTGTGATTTCAATTTTCAGGTATTGCAACAGAAGTGGTATGTAGTTTCGAAGACCTTGGCTGAAGAAGCTGCCTGGAAATTTGCCAAAGAAAATGGTATTGACATGGTTGTCTTAAACCCAGCGATGGTTATAGGTCCCATGTTGCAGCCCACGCTAAATGCAAGCGTCGCTGTATTGTTGAAGCTGATCAATGGTGTGTGGCCTCTTCTGATCTTATTGTTTTTAAACCCACAAAATTGTTAGGTTGCCATGACATTTCTGTTATTCTTCCTCAGGGACTACTTATCCAAATTCAACCATGATGTGGGTCCACGTCAAAGACGTAGCGACTGCTCATATCTCAGCATTCGAGATCCCTTCAGCAAATGGGAGGTACTGCTTGGTTGAAACTGTTGCTCATCTTTCTGAGATCGTGAAAATATTACAGGAAATCTACCCTTCTCTCTCACTACCTGATAGGTAAGTTGTCTTCTTTAACATTCCGTCCCTTTTTTCTTTTCAGTTTCCGCTTTTATCCTCAAATGGTTTGGCCTTCTAAAGAAGTTGCTCTTTCAGATGTGCAGATGACAAGCCTTTTGCACCGACGTATCAGGTTTCCAAAGAGAAAGCGAAAAGCTTAAGGGTCGAATATACTCCTTTGAAAGCATGTCTCATGGAGACTGTGGAAGGATTGAAGGAGAAAGGGTTCTTAAGCTTTTGAGTCTCAGGATGTGCTGTACATTGATTAACAAAAATTCCTCTCTTTGATGACGGTTTTTTTGAGCCTGTGATGTTACTCGTTGCCCAACACTATTTTGTCCGAAAACTTTTCAGTCAATTTGGCTCTTTTGAGCCTGAAGATTATAGTCGTATGTTTTTTATGTATCTGAGGGTACGTAATGTTGGACTACAGAATGCTTTGCTTGTGTACCTTCTTCATCTGCCATTTCCCCTTCTCTTCGGAGTTCTCAAATAGAATTTGTCGCTGTGCTTGCTTTGCTCAGAAATACACTTGCATCGCTCAGAAATACACTTGCATCAATGGTGTTGGTTTATCAAGTGGCTCAATATCAATGCTTTCAGATATCTAAAATGTCTCCAGAGATTAATCTTATGGTGTATAATTCATGCTGCACGTAAAAAAATTTGATATAATGCAGCATAAATGTTTGTGACATGCTACATTTGTGTACATTAATTACTTCGTGTATTCATGACTTATTATGTACAATTGTACATAGTTTAGCAATTGAAGAGATCGAGTGGTATTTAGCATCGAACCGAAGCAAATAACAGTACTACTAAGAAACGGGAGACAGTGAAGATGTCGATGCTAAATTTCATTGTTGGTAATTTTCCAGTATTGTTTTTACGTTGTTCTTTCTTCCTTTCTGATCGAACTGGGAAGGATTTAGTACTTCTGATATTACATGCCAGGTACTCACTGTTCTGCCCAAATAAAGTTGAACGGTGAGTCAATATCTAGTCTATAATAATCTGATCCTGTGTACTATAAATGTTGACAATTCTTGATCTAAGTTGCCATTAAACACACAGAGAGAGACAGAGAGAGAGAGAGAGGGGATGAACGGAAGGGGGGGTGGAGGGGAGGGAAGGTGGTGTGTGTAACTGGGGCATCTGGTTTCATTGCTTCATGGCTTGTCCAGCTCATGCTCCAGCGTGGTTACTTCGCCAATGGAATAGTTCCTGATCTAGGCAATGCTCTCGGTGTCTCTCTCCCTCGCTCGCTCACTCGTTGTGTCTGTCTTTTCAGTCGCATTTTGCTGACACGTAACCATATACATATTTAAGTGCCACAGATGATTGGACACAGATAGATAACTTGCGTGTGCTTGGGGGAGCAAAGGAGAGGCTTCACCTGTTCGAAGAGGATCTGATGGTAGAAGGCTCTTTTGACTCCGCTATCTTTGGATGTGATGGTATTTTCCGTACTGCTTCTCCTGTTAATGCTGATGTCAAAGTCCCCCATGTCAAGTATCTTTGAATGCCTTCAATTTGCTCCTGTACTGGTCACTACTCTTTCTGCAAATTCAGCTCCTTCAATTTGCTGCAGAGCAATTCTAATTTCTTCATGTGACTCAAAACAAAATATGAATGTACATTCAAGTTATACTCAGTGACGTCCACCATGGATTGCTACTTCCCATGCCTTTAGCCTTGTTTAGGTTTCAGTTCACTTTTTCAGAACACAAATTGTGGGATGGGGGGTTAGTGAGTGTGCCCTTTTAACTATGATGACTGATAAACATTGGGATGCATCAAAAAAGTTTCCTCTTTTTTCCTTGTAATGATGCAAAGTGCAAGCTCATCAAAATCTATCTACTTCTTCCGCTCTAAGAAGCAGGCCAGACTTCGGGGCACAACAATGAGCTTTTCGTCAGGGCCAGCTTATCGGTGAAATCTGGTACTCTAATTGATAGGGGCTCTGCGCTTAGCGTTAGATTTTCATAATGACCCTTGACACCTGAAATAATGTACAATATCAAAGTGTGCTTCCTGTTTGATCTGACCAAGAAAGAAGGCACTGCGGATGCTTTTTGGTAAAAGTTGTCTGTTTGGCCTGTAGATTAGCGGCACTCTATACTGGACATGATGTTTGTTTCACTGATCATTTCTAGAAGTTCTTAGAGTTCAATCCTTATGGAGCAGAGCCATTATTCTGTGACAGGAATATCACTGCTCAGGACTATGGTTATATGTTTTTGTTTTGTGCTTCTTTATTCAAATTTACATTGCGGGGCAGTATTTTTGTCCAGCTTAAGAGAACTTTGAAAGCAATGGCAATCATCATTTCACCTCAGTGGAGAATTGAAAGCCCGTGCGATTTTCTCTTTTGTATTTTGCAATTTCATGGTGATGTTCTTGATCCAGCAACCAAGGGAACTTTCAATGTTCTATCCTCTTGTAAAAAGTGCCCATCTGTCAAAAGAGCAGTTTTGACGTCTTCAATGGCTACAGTTATGTACACTGGTAGATCTCAAACACCTGATGTAGTGATTGATGAGGATTGGTTTTCTGACTCAGAGTTATGCAAGAAATGACTTTCTATTTTGGTCTTGGGCTGTCAATTCTACTCATATTTCTGTTCGGTTCATGGGATCTCAATTTGCGCGTCCTCTGGCAGATGTGGTATGCAGTTTCGAAGACCTGGGCTGAAGAAGCCGCCCGGAAATTTGCCAAAGAAAATGGTACTGACATGGTTGTCTTAAACCAATGATTGGCTATACGCCCCATGTTGCAGCCCACACTAAACGCAAGCGTAGCGGCTTTATTGAAGCTGGTCAGTGGCGTGTTCCCTCTTCCGTTCTTATCTTTTTTCAAATCACAAGATTGTTAATTTGCAATGACTTTGCGTTATTCCTCAGGAACTACTTATCCAAATTCGACCATGAGTTGGGTCTATGTCGAAGATGTAGCCACTGCACATATCTCAGCATTTGAGATTCCTTCCGCAAATGGGAGGTGCTGCTTGGTTGAAACTGTTGCTCATCACTCCGAGGCTGTGAAAATGTTACAGGAACTCTACCCGTCTCTCGCACATCCTGACAAGTGAGTTGTCTTCTTAAACTTCCCTCCCTTTTTTTCGTTTCGGGGTTTTCACTTTCGAGCCCGTGCAAATGCTCTGGCCCTCTAAAAAAGGCCCTCTAAAAAAGTTGCTCCTGATGTGCAGATGACGAGCCTCTTACGCCAACGTATCAGGTCTCCAAAGAGAAAGCGCAAAAGGTAAGGGGTCGAATATGCCCCTTTCAAGGTAAGTCCCATGGAGACCGTCGAAAAGCTGGAGAAGGGTTTTTAAGCTTTTGAGTCTTAAGATGTACAGCAAAGTCGTTAATAAACTTATACAAGCTCCTCTTAGGACCGGCTCTTTTTTATGATAAAATACAATTATAACTTATAAGAAAATTCTTACTGGAGCTGTAAGAAGTTGAAGATATAAGAAGATATAATGAGATGTAAGAAACTGCAAAGATAGATATAAAAAGTTATTAAATTATTAAAAAGTTGTATTGCATAATTTTTAAATATGTATGTATAATTATTGGTCTTTAATGTATGAATTATAAAAGAAATTATTTCATGAAAATAAATTACGTGTCACTTATATTCATGAAATAAATTTTATAACATCACTAAACAAATTATATTTTAACATTACACAAAAAAATTTATTTTTCTACAATTATCATTTTGGATAATACAAAATAATATTGAAATCACATAATTAATGAAAATAAACCTTTAAATAAGTCAATTAAAAATCAATAAGATAAATTCAAACTGAAAATATAGAACCAAATATGTTCCACATTTGAGGTTCTGAAATTCTGGAACCGGTTCCAACCGGGTTTGGATCCGGGTCCTGAAAACTTGGAACTGGAACCGAACCCGGTACCCGGTTACCTGGTCAAATCAGTTTTTTTTTTTTTTAAAAATGACTAAGTTACCCACTTACCCGTTGATATCATATGTTGCTCTTCCGATGCCGCCATAATTTCCGACTATAAGTTTATATTAATAAATCTTTGTGTTAATGTAAAATACTATGAGAAGATGATTTTTTTAATGCTTGGATGAAATAAAATACTATTTATTAGTTAACTAATGGGCTTTAATGCATGGTAAATGTCTAGTTGCCACTCTATTGAATTTGATTTTGAACAATCCATTAGTTGGGTTGTTGGATGTGTTGATTCTCTCACAAAGTCACAGCCACAAGCCAAAAATTTAAATGAAATAAAATAAAACATAATAGAAAAAAATTAGGACCCAGGTACCCGGTCCCAACTGGTTCCGGGATCGGTATCAAAATTCTGGACCGGGTTCCAAACAATATCGGGATCGGGTTCAGGAAAATGGACTGGGTACCCGGTCCTGCTCAGCCTTAGGTGAAATAGCTAAAATGCTTTCGTTATCTACAGTTTAACTATTTTCATGCATGATTCACGTTGAAACTCAGACATAAATATGATTTTTGTATTACAAATTTAAAACATGTTGACTTATTTTCCTCTATAATGACAAATATGTTTCATGTTGAAGCTCAAATATTAATTCACATTGTTAAATTCTATTTTTATGTTTATGTAAATATTATATTCATAAAAAATATAAAATTTTTCATATTGGCAGTATATAAAAAATATATACATATTTCTATATGAATATGAGAATAAAATAGATGATAAGTTGAATGTTAGAGAAAATATATAAGGAGATTTAAGAAGATGTATGAAGATGTAATGAGATATAAGAATATGTATCATTAATCATGGTTTGGGTCGTTATGAAACACTCCATGAAACTCTCCAAGTTGGATTTGGGTTGAGGAGGTGGATGTCATAGGTTGTAGAGAGGGCTATATTGGAAACCGGGCAGCTGCATAGAACTTTGGGGTTGAGAGTTGGGGTTTTTGTAAAGAGGATTGGGGTGACTCTTCTAACCTTAATTGTAGGTGGTGGAGTTTGAATTATTCTGTGGTGAGGGTTTAAAGCTTTGCAGAGTGTTAGCGTGCTCAATGGTGGAGAAAACATTGTAGCACTCAACAGATGTGTGACCCTGCACACTACAGTCTAACAAAAGCATAAACTCTCATTGGTGACCCTAAAGAACTGCCCGAAATGGAAGGAGTACCCACTATATCACGTCATTGTGCCAAGGCGTCCATCCTGCTGGCTAGAAGTGTCACAGCATCGACTTCATACCTGCCACCGCTCCTCTTTGGAGTCGCTCTCTCGCTCGACCAATGGTAATTGTTGGAATTCATATCTTTCAACAAAGCCTTTACCGCTTCTATGGACTTCTCCATGAGAGCACCTCCCGCTACAACATCTACTGATATCTTCGCTGATTGCTCTAGTCCATTGTAGAATGTTTGGACTAAGAACCAGTTTGGAACACCATGATGGGGGCACTGCTACTGAAGGTCCTTGAACCTCACCCAAGCCTCATATAGGGAGTCCCCATCCTACTGAGCAAAGAAGGTGATGTTTATCTTCAGCTTTGCAGTATTGCCAGGTAGGAAGTATTTGCTGAGGAAAGCTTTGGAAGGAACTTCCCAAGTAGTGAACGAGTGGGCTCCTCGTTCTGCAGTCAGTCACTAGCTCTATCCTTCAGTGAGAACGGAGAGAGTCGCAGTCGAATGGCGCCGATGGACACCCCATTGAGCTTGATAATATCTTACTTCGCAAGGAATTTGCAAATATGTACATTGGGGTTGTCTGAGGGGCGTCCGCCGAACTGATTCCTCTCCATGAAAGTTACAAGGGCGGGGCTGAGTTCAAAGTTTTTAGCCTCAATCATGGGGCTAATAATGGATGAAGTAATGCCCAACACTTGTAGTAGGGTATAGTCCCGCAGCACTCTGTTATCTCGTTCAGCCATCACGGCTTCCGCCTTCTTCTTTCTTCTCGCATCTTCGCCTTGCTATTGTACGGTTGCTTCGATCTCAGGATTGAACGGGACAAGGTTTTGATTCCCTTGGCTCCTCCTGTCCATGCAAAATAAATACTACCACAGAGTAAATAGTGTCTAGCAAGAATAAGCAAGAGCTACAAACTGTAAAAATAAAAATAAAAGGCTAGTCTAGAGTATTTTTGTAACACCCCCAGCCCCTAGGGCTGGGAACGTTACGTTCTCTTAACTTTCTACTTAAATTTCGGGACAAAACGGACATAGTTTCCCCTAAAAACTGACCGTTTTCAGGCTAAAAGCCTTACAATAACCCCTGCAATCAACGAAAGCATAAAACATTTTAAAATAAGCTCAACGACTACACGCTAGAGATCATAACTCAACAAGCAACTCACTCGGAGTACATCAAATAATATAGTTTATTAATACAGGAGAAGTGAAAGATACAACTCAACAGTTCACACAACCGGAGTATTGCGCTTACATCCCAAAATGTAACTGATTTCAACTATAAGGGCACCTGACAAATTAGGTGGTTGGCATATATGGCCGTACAGAGCGACTCCTAAAGCGAATACACTACATGAACTAGAATACTAGTTTACAAACATTTACAATTTTGGGAAGACATTATATGACTTCATTAAACACGTAAGACCTTTTCAAATGAGCACACATGACATCTTGTAAGTAAGAATAGAATCCATCATAGGATAAGTGACATGGCTCCTACCTGTCATAATGCAAACTTGGGGAAAAAGGGGAAAGAGTAATGGGATGAGCAACCACACGCTCATTGAGTATTCCCCAACCCCTTAAAAGCAAAACCATTGCAGGCAATAATACTCATAATAGTCACAAACCACGTATTCATACTTATTATCATATTAGGCAATCATAAATCCTTAAGGAAGGATCACTATCCATAAACTTCATTTTTGCCGCTCAAACTCATTTTTAGGCTCCTAAATAACCAACTTCTTAAAAACCAAGCACTCAAATCATATAAGCAAGCAACGAGGGCTAAGTACAGAACTTTCTTTCATAGGTTACATGATGCAATTCATGATTTATGCTTTGTCTATCTAATTCACTCATATGAGATGCTTAAACACATGAAGTAGAGATTATGCAAGGAGCTTTCTTTAGCTAAACATGTATATTCAAACTCATATGCTCGATGCATTACAAGGATATGGCCATGCTGTGCTTGAGATTTTATTCATACTGCACTTAGAATCTTAATCACATGATATGCATAAAAATCCTTCTTTCTTTTCTGAAAGCACTTTACTTAGTCTCGTTAGGCTCACAAAAACTTTTTTTTAGCCTTTTGAGCCTCATAAAGCTCTTTTATTAGCCTCTGTGAGGCTCATATTCTTTAAAAGAATCTCTTTCATATTGGTCATAATAGGACCCTTTAAACTTTTCACGTTTCATTCAATCTGGTCTCTTAATGGCCCATAAAAACTTTCTTTCTGAAATTCTTAAAATGGCAAATTGTCGACTGCTTTTCTTTGCTTATTAGGAAAATACATCTGGCGTAAGATTATTACAGAGTGTTGATTGGGCGAGATCTATTCTCAATCCCATAGTGACACCTAATGCTCACACTTAAGCTCTTACTCCTGGGACGGCTACATATAACATATTGGACCATTAATCTCGTCAGGATCTTCTAGGGTTTCCTAGTACCAGGACTTATCTCCTAGGCTAACATCATTCATATCATATTGTCTAAAGTATATCATCTTAGCCAATTTAAAGCGTATGGGCTATAATGGCTAATAAGTTTGCTGCCTCTCATAGCAAAATCCTTTTTCATACATCGCCCTCTCTTTTTATTTAAATTCTTTAGGGATTTCCCCGTTCTAGCGAGTTCACTCCTAAAACTGTATTCGTATAGTTAAAATAGGCCATCATTTGCTAATAGTTATGGCTACTATTAGTTACAAACATAAAAACTTCCTTTTTCAAACTCACCCTTACTCGCAAGAAGAAACTTAATGGCATAAAAGGGAAGGGAATTTGTACATTACACATTCAAACACTTCATAATCAATTCAACAGAATAAACCACACATGGCCTCGCAATCCACATAATTGCAGTTAAACACAACCCAGGCTCCCTCCTCACACAACACCGACCACAAAGAACCTCAAACTCTCATTAGTTCTAGCTTAAGCCATCCGACTACCATCTTGGTTTTTATTTCTATAACCATAGTATATTATCCTGAAAGCTTGTAAAGAAACGTGTAATAGGGCTTATGTCTTACCCGAGCAAGCAGCATCATCCAGCGGTGCGTTACCGCAAGCATATATATACAACCACGTATACATATACATCTGTTGCCTTAACTTGAAATAACGCTTATGAACCAACTTAAACTAATCGAGGCATGAATCTTGTTGCATTCATATTTCACAACAGAAGGCAACATGCCATTTTCATGTCTCTTTCAAGCATAATTTAACTAAATGGATAAGTATCGATTTCAAGTGTTCATATGATATTTCGAAGCTACTATTCCGATATGAATTAACCACTATACAAGTATCGATTCAAAGTGTTAACTTGCTAATTCGAAGCTACTAATTAGGCATGAATTAACTACTATACAAGTATCGATTTAGAACATGTTTAGGTCGTTTCCAGGTTTACTTTTAAACACAAACCAAGCCACTTAGCATGTATCGAATATAGGCATTCTCAGTTCATTTCGAGGTCGTTTTCAAGCATGAATTAATTAACTTAACTGGCATCGATTGGAAGTATTTGTATATTATCTCGAAGCTACTTATAAGCATGTATTAACTAAACTAACATATATCGATTCGAAGTCATTTTCAAGCGTTAATTAACTAAACTAACATATATCGATTCGAAGCTATTTTCAAGTGTTAGTTAACTAGATTAACCTATATTAATTCGAAGCATCGTTAGGTTATTTCGAAGTTACTTATTAGGCATGAATTGACTGACTAAACAAACATCGATTCGAATGCTCACATGTTAATTCGAAACTACTATTTAGGCAGCCTAAACATGCATATTTTGAGCCTAAATTCCGTCAAACAGAACGTGCACAACCCGTCTCTACACTTTCAGTAAACCTAGCTAATCTTAATCAAACATGCATTGTTATTCATGGCTAAACATTTTCGAAATTAATAGTAATTTAGGTGAAAAGGAACATTTACCTGATTTAGCCTAAATTCAACCTTAGTAGAGCAATTCCACGCCCCAAACGCATGCCTAATTGATGAACCCGAAACCCTAGCCCATTTGCTTGCTAAAAACGAACCCTAGCTCCCAAATTTGGAGATGTTTGTGGCCGATTTGGGTCGAATTCGACCCTCAATTTATAGTGGAGGTCGATTCTGGTGAGAATGACCAGATTCTGACACGTGGGTGGCGTCTCGAGGCCCCAAAACGCGGCTGCCCAGTTTTGCTTTGCGGTAAGAAGTGGTGAAAATGGGTTGGTGGTGGTCGGCTGCGCACAGGGACCACCGTGGTCCCTCCCTGGCTCGCCGGCGACGCATGGGTGTGAGGAGGAAGGAGGTGGCCGACGTGGGGTTACTGGTGGTCGCGTGTGAGAGGAGATGAGGAAGAGGAGAGAGAGGGTCGGGGGTATGGTCTTCGGGACCCCGAAGAAGCCCCCCTTTTTACTCTCTTTCTTTTTCCTTTTTTTTTGTTTAAACACTGCAACAGCTAAGTTCCTGATCCCAATTACGTTAACGTTTAGTCTGAACTTGAGTCGAAATGTCCTAAAACCGGTGTCCTAATCAAATTCGAGACACGACTAAATAAATCGAATAACAACTTTGAAGGTGTGAGTTCACATTGACTCAAGTGTTTTTTTTGAATAATCGACGAGGAAATATTTTTTTAATAAAATTATCATTCACATAAGCACATCGATAATAATTTGACTCATATAGTTACTAAAAATATGATTTTATAATGTATAAGGTAAGACAGCCAGGTTAACGTAAAATAAAGAAGGTGGGTCTTACATTCTTCCCCCCTTAAAAGAATTTCGTCCTCGAAATTCTAAAACTAAGTTTAGGCATACCTGGAATGTATGCACACAAACTATGATCTACACGGTAGGTTTCCAAAAGGTTTCGTTTTGTAATTACTACATCTTTTAAATCGAAGAAAAAGGCTTACGGTATCCAGTCTCCTCCTCACCAATCCTCTTCAAACGTCTACTCACTCTATTTAGCCGCTGAGGGCAAATCGCATTGAAGAGGGGCAAATGAGTTGGCATGGACAACCATATTGAGCTTGTTTTAAAAATGAACATAGACTTTCGATAATTTAGACTGAATCCACCTAGTAAACAACAATTCTATGTACATGCATTGCTATGAATTGAAGTTTAAAGGAAGGACAATTGGGCAGTTGACTCCTCAAGGTCATATACAAGTAGTCTTGTTCTAAAACATGAATTCAAGTTACCTTTGGGGTCACAATAGTTAACTCAAAAATTTCTATAACACATTAGAACAATAAGAACGTTACATAGCACCACATAGCATCATTTAAGTACAATAGCATCACATAGTATTGCATAGTATCAGCAATTCAAGGCTTTTAAGCCTAGGAGTTGGATGTAATAGGAAACCGACTAAGGTACATATGGCAGGCAATTTACAATACGAAAGCATATGTGACCGACATTTCTATGCTCTTATATTGATTTTGGTAAACTTTTAAGCATTTCATTCGTGGCAACTTAGATAGGATATGTCAAGGTCGTATGAAGGGGGTTTAACTTAATCAGGTTCATTTCAAAAAATGAAGATATTAAATCAAACTAAAGTTAAATTATTAACTGGCAAGTTACCACATCACTCTAAGGTAGCGGAGACATCAAATTACGCCAAATTGATAATGAAGAAAATTAACGTAGCACTCGAGACCGCATTGGCATCACGTAGGGCTAACAACAGAGCACTGAAGTTCAGGAATCACAAATAGCATGAACTAGCATAACATGTCGATAAGAACAACTTGGGAAGAAGGTACTAATGTAAGAATGTAAGTCAATAGTTTTAATGGTAGGGAGTCTTCCCCTAAAGTTCTCATTTGGAACTGATCATCTCTTAAGTCATAGGTTCATGCAAATGAATGGGTATGCTCCTAGACGATCCTGGGGCCTACGGCTTGTGGGTCTACTTGCTTCCGCTGCGCTACTTTGATTAAACATATAAGGGCAAGAATATGCGAATGCAGGTTTCTAGGATCGTCTCATCATACTTCAAATATGGGCGTATGCAGTTACTTAGCTATAACGTGGAATCATAGAATTCACGGAAGGCAAATAATGAGTCAGAGATCATATCATGCTATGAATTACAAAACTTAAACTATCTAAATAACCAAGTCACATACTAAACCAACTTAAGTCAAGCAAATACCAAGATATGCATTTACTGAGCCAATCATTCATAAGACACTTGAATAACCATGCGTAATGATCCTAAGTAATTATACGGGCTCCCATGACCTTTATACTTTGTATAACGTTATGCTCATGCTTCAAAACACATAGACTCACGGTAGTGTCTCACGAAAAGACATCTAGGTAAGTATATATGAATGCAACCCTCATTTAAAACCTAAGGTTAAGGTTATGCCTCGAGGTTTGTCCAAACTATTTGGAGTTGTCCAACAATCAACTAACAGGGATAAGAACAACGGTGTTATTGGTCTTGCGGATCTACATTAAAGTTTTGTGATGCATTTGTCTCACAGATACTTATAGACGTCTAAGGAGCTCCTAGTACAGATGAGAAGGTTCTACTCTCTACTATGGGCATCCTTACTTCTACACTTGGTGCTTGTGCTTAAGAAAGTGTTGGGAAGGCATAGACCGTCGTCCCAGGAGGTAACGAGGTAATGCATGCAGTGTAACAATTCCAAAGTCTGCTAGGTGTTTTCTCCCTTGCGCTTTTTAGGTGTATTGGGGTTTGATATAGCTAGGGAATAACAAGAAGCGCTAAAATAACCTAGTGTATTACCACTTGAGTTGCCAACTCAAGATATAGCCACTAGGTGTTTGGTGAGCAAACTAGAAGCAAGCTCAATTTCTGATTCAATATGGCAGGATGTGTGTACAAATACGATGAGAAGAGCTTATATACGACTCTCACTCTTACAATTACAATGGCTATCAAAGAAAACACAAGGCACATTTGTTAAATACATCAGCTTAGAATATTACAACCTTATTAGAGCTAAAAGCAGTAGAAAGGTGGCATCTAATGGGGTCATTCTTGCTAATCAAGTGAGGTGTCAAGGACCTTAGTGTAAATGGCCAAGTTTGAGCTCGTAGGGTTAATCCAAGCATCAAGTGTGAGTCTTCGATTGCAACAATAAGACCCAACCAAACAATTAGAAAGGTTTCTAATGTGAAAGCACGACCCTAACTTACTAATTGGAAGACTTTGACTTTCAAGGTCCTTAGGTTTTCAAAAGGAAATAGTTTAACTGCTTCTAGCTCTCTCTCTCTACCAACTTTTGAGTACGTCTGCTCACTCCATTACGGGGCCCGAGGAGCAAATCGTACTTTAGGGGCAAAGATGAGCTTTAGAGTTGAGGCTTTCCAATCATTCGATTTCAAATCATATGTTCTTTAAACTTTCGATTAAAATCACTAAGGCATATGAGCAAAACAACTTTCGATTGAGCTAACACTTAACTTATCCACGAGAATACGAGCCACTTAGCCTACACCTTAGCAAATGGTTCTTTCATCCAACCAATCAGCTGACTCAAGCCGCACCTAACTAGGTAAATGCGCTAACATTCACATAAAGCTCACATTTGCACACAAGGCGGGCACGTATCACGTCATCGTGAACGTGTTCCTAGGCGACTATATGAGATGCATGACTTAGGTCGCAGCCTATGGTTGCAAGACCTTACTCTGATACCATCAATGTAACACCCCCAGCCCTTAGGGTCGGGCGCGTTACGTTCTCTTAACTTTCTACTTAAATTTCGGGGCGAAATGGACAAAGTTTTCCCTAAAAACTGATTGTTTTCAAGCTAAAAGCCTTATAATAATGCCTGCAATCAACGGAAGAATAAACCATTTTAAAATAAGCTCAACGGCTACACGTCGGAGTTTATAACTCAATGAGCAACTCGCTCGGAGTACATCAAACAACATAGTTCATTAATACAGGAGAAGTGAAAGATACATCTCAACGGTTCACACAGCCAGAGTACTGGGGCTTACATCCCAAAACGTAACTGATTTCAACTAAAAGGACTCCAGACAAATTATATGGTTGGCACATATGGCTGTACAGAGCAACTCCTAAACCGAATGCACTACATGAACTAGAATACTAGTTTACAAACGTTTACAATTCTAGGAATACATTATATGACTTTATTAAATACATAAGACCCCTTCAAATGGGCACGCATGACATCTTGCAAGCAAGAATAGAATCCATCCTGGGATAAGTGACTTGGCTCCTACATGTCATAATGCAAACCTGGGGAAAAAGGGAAAAGAGTAATGGGATGAGTAACCACACGCCCAGCGAGTATTTCCCGACCCTTTAAAAGCAAAACCGTTGCAGGCAATAATACTTATAATAGTCACAAATCACGTATTCATACGTTACTATCATATTAGGCAATCATAAATCCTTAGGGAAGGATCACTATCCATAAACTTCATTTTTGCCGTTCAAACTCATTTTTAGGCTCCTAAATGACCAACTTCTTAAAAACCAACCACTCAAATCACATAAGCAAGCAACGAGGGCTAAGCACAGAACTTTCTTTCATAGGTTACGTGATACAATTCGTGATTTATGCTTTATCTATCTAATTCACTCATACGAGATGCCTAAACACATGAAGTAGAGATTATGCAAGGAACTTGCTTTAGCTAAACATGTATATTCAAACTCATATGCTCGATACATTACAAGGATATGGCCATGCCATGCTTCAGATTTCATTCATACTACACTTAGAATCTTAATCACATAATATGCATAAAAATCCTTCTTTCTTTTTCTAAAAGCACTTTACTTAGCCTCTTTAGGCTCATAAAAACTCTTTTCTTAACCTCTTGAGGCTCATAAAGCTCTTTTCTTAGCCTCCTTGAGGCTCATATTCTTTAAAAGAATCTCTTTTATATTGGTCATAATAGGACCCTTATAAACTTTTCATGTTTCATTCAATCTGACCTCTCAATGGCGCATAAAAACTTTCTTTTTAAAACACTTAAAATGGCGAATTACCGACTACTTTTCTTTACTTATTAGGAAAATACATCTGGCATAAGATCATTACAGGGTGTTGATTGGGTGAGATCTTACCCATAGTGAGCCCTAACGCTCACGCTTAAGCTCTTACTCCCTGGACGGCTACATATAACATATTGGACCATTACCCTTGTTAGGGTCTTCTAGGGTTTTCTAGTACCAGGACTTATCTCCTAGGCTAACATCATTCATATCATATTGTCCAAAGCACATTATCTTAGCCAATTTAAAGCGTATGGGTCATAACGGCTAATACGTTTGCTGCCTCTTACAGCAAAATCCTTTTTTATACATCGCACTCTCTTTTTATTTAAATTCTTTAGGGATTCCCCCGTTTTAGCAAGTTCACTCCCAAAACTGTATTCGTATAATCAAAATAGGCCATCATTTGCTAATTGTTATGGCTACTGTTAGTTACAAACATGAAAACTTCCTTTTTCAAACTCACTCTTACTCGCAAGATGAAACCTAATGGCTTAAAAAGGAAGGGAACTTGCACGTCACACATTCAAACACTTCATAATCAATTCAATAGAATAAGCCACACATGGTCTCGTAATCCACACGATTGTGATCAAACACAACCTAGGCTCCTCCTCACACAAACACCGACCACAAAAAACCTCAAACTCTCGTTAGTTCCACCTCAAGCCGTCCGACTACCATCTCAGTTTTCATTTCTATAACCATAGCATATTATCATGAAAGCTTGTAAAGAAACGTGTAATAAGGCTTATGTACTTACCTCAGCAAGCAACACCATCCAGCGGTGCATTACTGCAAGCATATATATACAACCACGTATACATATACAGCTGTTGCCTTAACTTGAAACAATGCTTACGAACCAACTTAAACTAATCGAGGCATGAATCTTATTGCATTCATATTTCACAACAGAAGGTAACATGCCAATTTCATGTCTTTTTCAAGCATAATTTAACTAAATGGACATGCATCGATTTCAAGTGTTCATATGATATTTCGAAGCTACTATTCCGACATGAATTAACTACTATACAAGCATCGATTCGAAGTGTTAACCTGTTAATTCGAAGCTACTAATTAGGCATGAATTAACTACTATACAAGTATAGATTTAGAACATGTTTAGGTTATTTCCAGGGTTACTTTTAAACCTAAAACAAGCCACTTAGCATGCATCGAATATAAGCATTCTTAGTTCATTTCGAGGTCGTTTTCAAGCATGGATCAGTCAACTTCACGGGCATCGATTCGAAGTATTCGTATGTTATTTCGAAGCTACTTACAAGCATGTATTAACTAAACTAGCATATATCGATTCGAAGTCATTTTCAAGCGTTAATTAACTAAATTAACATATATCGATTTGGAGCCATTTTCAAGTGTTAGTTAACTAAATTAACCTATATAGATTCAAAGCATTATTAGGTTATTTCGAAGTTACTTTTTAGGCATGAATTGACTGACTAAACAAACATCGATTTGAATGCTCACATGTTAATTCGAAACTACTATTTAGGCAGCCTAAACATGCATATTTTGAGCCTAAATTTGGTCAAACAGAACATGCACAACCCGTCTCTACACTTTCAGTAAACCTAGCTAATCTTAATCAGACATGCATCATTATTCATGGCTAAACATTTTCGAAATTAATAGTAATTTAGAAGAAGAGGAACCCTGACCTGATTTAGCCTAAATTCAACCTTAGTAGAGAAACTCCACGCCCCAAACGCGCGCCCAACTGATGAACTCGAAGTCCTAGCCTATTTGTTTGCTATAAACGAACCCTAGCTCCCAAATTTGGTGATGTTTATGGTTGATTTGGGTCGAATCCGACCCTCAGTTTATAGGGGAGGCCGATTCTCATGAGAATGGCCGGATTCGGGCACATAGGTGGCGTCTCGAGGCCCCAAAACGCGGCTGCCGGCTTTGCTTTGCGGTGAGAAGTGGCGAAAATGGGTTGGTGGTGGTCGGCTATTCACAGGGACCACCGTGGTGCCTCCCTGCCTCGCCAGTGACGCGTGGGTGTGAGGAGGAAGGAGGTGGGCGGCGTAGGGTTGCTGGTGGTCGCATGTGAGAGGAGATGAAGAAGAGGAGAGAGAGGGTCGGGGGTCTAGTCTTCAGCACCCCGAAGAAGCCCCCCTTTTTACTCTCTTTCTTTTTCTTTTTTTTGGTTTAAACACTGCAATAGCTAAGTTCCTGATCCCAAATATGTTAATGTTCAGTCTAAGCTTGAGTCAAAATTTCATAAAATCGGTGTCCTAATCAAATTTAGGAAACAACTAAATAAATAGAATAACAACTTTAAAGGTGTGAGTTCACATTGACTCAAATTTTTTTCTGAATAATCAACGATAATATCAATAATATAAATAGCGACGAAATATTCTTTGTTTAATAAACATAAGCACGTCGATAATAATTTGACTCATATAGTTACTAAAAATATGATTTTATAATGTAGAAGGTAAAACAGCCACGTTAATGCAAAATAAAGGTGGGTCTTACAATTCTAAACGGTTCTAATATTGAAAGGAACAAGTTCTCTTGCAACGATGCCAAAAACTTATTGTCTTGAAATCACAAGTGCACGACATAGTTGTAGCTAGCAACCGGCAAGTATGAGTTATATCCATAGGGAACTTGCTTTTAATTATTAGCATTAATTAATCTACTCAATCTAGGCAAATCAATATTGGAGATTGAAATAATAACTAATGACAGGATGACAAATAAGAGATTGAATAAGATAGCTGTTAGATTTACTTACACAAGGACACAAGGAGGGTGAATTGTGCCTACCAGTTTTTTCGGTTTTCTCATAATACTCGTCAGAACTATTTGAAACACTTGTTTGCAGTAAAGCAGTAACAGGTATAATTACAGAAACAGTAAAGGAGACACAATATTTTTACGTGGAAAACCACCTCTGGCCCAACTGAGGTGTAAAAATCACGACCTATCATTGGAAGATTTCAGCAACACGTTCACTAAACGGGCCTAACACGTTACAACCGTAACACACATAACTTAGTCCACCCAAGACTCTCGTTAGAAACACACATCCAAAGTCTCCCAAGACTTGGACAAATACTCACGGACACAACGTCCACATGTCCCCTACGGATACAACGTCCAACGTCTACCACGACTTGAACAACCTCTTATCACGATGACGGAAAAGAGATAAAGAACACCTTACTCGAATGCTTCTAAATAAGCTGAGTATAAGGTACAATATAACTCCTATTATGCCAATAATGAAGATTCGATTAAGCACTCCTTTTAAAGGTTTTTCTTATAGAAAAATTCAGACTCAGAAAAGGAATTTTAGCACTTGAAAATTGTGAAAAACCCTGAGAAAAGTTGAGGGAATCGGCCGCTTAAATAGTGGGATAAGTATGCTTGTTGTGCAAGGATGAGAGCAATCTCCACTTTTCTTAGCTATTCCTTAATCTGAGAGTTACCAATCTTCCTTATAGGATAGGATCAAATATTTGAGGATATTTTTGCTTAGGAGATAAGATCAAATATTTAAGAAAGATACTTTTTCTTAAGTGAGATAGGATTAAATCTTCTCACTAAATATTTGAAAAATATTTTGTCTTTTAAACAAGGGAAGAAATAGTTTTAGATTTTGACTGACGTAAATTAATTCCAATTGTTTCTTGAAAAACGTCAGTCCAAAATTCTTTTAAGAAAAACGTTGAAATTCGAATTTTTATTCCTAGCCTCAGAGCACTGCAGACCTGGCCTCTTGGACCTGTTCTGAGACAGTATTCTGAAGTACTTAAAAAACCTTTCAAAGCAAACGCTAAGTCAAGACCTTCTAATTGGCATATTAACAAGAATCTAAAAAATAAAACCCATACTAAGCCTAAGACTCTTATTATTAGCTGAACTCCTTGGGCATGATTTTGATGTTCCATGCGATGCTCCATGCTCTGTGATCAGGACTGTTCTGAGGCAATGTTCTCAGACTTTTGTTATCAGCTGGGCTCCTTGTACATGTATCGACTTTGATGCTCCACACTCATTCAAACTGCTCTAAGTATTTTCGGATCCTGTATCAACACACAACTCAAGCACAATATATTGGCTGGTCCATTTGGATTGTTATCATCAAAACCTTACACATTAGTTGGGTCAACAATTTTCCTCTTTTTGATGATGACAAACCAAATGACTGTAAGTCATCAAGGACAATTAATAGTGAGATAGGGCAAAAATACATTAGTGCCAAAACAGTTATCCACCCTCACACTAGAGAGAAAGTAAGAGTTAAGAGGTCAACTTAAACTAGACAAACCAATCGAAATAAGGTCATGCTCATCTTTCCCCTTTTGACATCATCGAAAAGGGTGAAGAGGCCGGGAGTTGAAATCCAGTGTGGATGTAATTACCACCAAAGCAGTAATGCAGAAAGTAACAGCGATACACTCAAGTATATGATACAGTAATGATATTGGCCATCCGAGTCACGCACAAACAAATAACACATGCAACAAGCACAGTTATAGCGTAAATGCATGAACCATCCAAAAACAGCCATAAACCATTGGTAGCACATACATAACCAAGTGTTTGAAAAACAGTGTTGGAAACAGGGAAAGGAACAGGTTCAGGTAGAGGAAGGTGGAGGAGGGAATTTGGCTGTGAGAACAAGAAGGACACTCAGCAGATCCTCGTGACGTTTGGCATTGAGAGCATTTTCCTCTGTAAGCGCCTGCTTTACTTCAGCTATCTCCCCCTTCAATGTAATCTGGTCCTGCAACAATGTATCAATTGTGAGAGCACTGGATGTGGGGGCTTCACTAGGAACAGGTCCAAGTGGTGTTTGGAGCCCCTGTTTTGAAGTTGTACTATCGCCTTTTGTCACTTTGAAACCACATCCAATCAACATGCTGTTGCCAATCTCATCACTGACCTGAAAGCCTATTCTCTTCTGCAAGGGAATCCCAAGCTTCTCAAACACTGACGTCAATAAGAACCCATACTCCATGTCATGATCCTTGGATGTGTTGGCAATTCTCCCAATATGGCTAATCATGATTGCGGGCAAGTTAATTTGCTTACCCCTATCCAACAAATCAGTGTAGCACATGTCCATGGGATCAGCAAGGTTATGTCCCTGACCTCGGGGAATAATATTCTTAATCACAAACCAAAAAAATAGTCAATGTAATGGCATCATTTCCCCCTTTCTCATAGATCGGGACACAGTCAGATGGGGTTTTTTGGGCTAGCTTCTGGGTCAATTCCAACAGTCGTTCTTCACCTAAGACGCTCTTGTCCTCTTCCACATACACATCAAAACCTTCGGAGGACACTCCAAGTAACTCACCTAACTTCTTAGCATCAAATCATAGGGCATGATTATTAACTGTGCTTGTCACCTACTCCATTGGTGACAACACAGTTCGCATAGAACTCAGCCAAGTTTGGAACTGAACATCCTCTCTTAGTATCCGTGAACAACTCCAACCACCTCTGGGCCTCTAATTTTTCTAACAACACCCCAAGCCCCTATTCTTGAAAGTATGACACCTTAACTACCTTCCCCCAAACCACAAATTTCTGGAGGAAATGTGCATATCTCTCACCAAGTGTCATGTTCTTCCTAACTTTTTTTTTCTTTGATTCCTCAGATTCTTCAGCCAGTTCTGACACTTGTTCTGGGGCAGCCCATTTTTGAGTAGGTTTCGTGGATGGAATTGATTTGAGGGGTGTTTCGGTGGGTGTTTTGGGACTTGGTTGGAGTAGTTCGTTTGAACCGCAAAATTGGTTCATCCTCATCACTATCCTCAGCATCTTTAACAATAAATTTATTATCAACATGCTCAACATCATAATTCTTTGACTCCCCAACTGATTCGGCCTCATTCCACCTTAATCTAGACTCCGCCACAACTAGGTCATACACCACAATCTCTCAACTCGCAATTGGGTGTACCAAAGGTACCATGTCAGGGTTCAAGTCTACTGATCTTAAGTCCAAACTCTTTAAGAACCCAAAAATAGAGGGAGTAATCGAAAAAGAAGGTGAGAGAGTATTTTCCATACCAATCGAGACCGTTTGTGGCGATGAGGACGCCGGTGATGTTCCCTCAAAACTCATCCCAATTCCGCCCCCTTTTTCTTGATAGTTGGTCTCATAGTGATCTTGGGTGAGAAGTCTTGAGTTTGGAGAATGCTTGACCACCACAAGTTCATACCATTATGAGGATTTGGGTGATTTGGAGTTAGGATTTTGAAGGGTTTAAGGAAGGAGAGGGAAATCGGGTTTTGGGTAGAGAGAGAGAGTGCAGGGATTTAATGGTGAGCATGAGTGGCCCTAAATCGAGGGATTTAATGGGATAGTGTATTTTGGTCCTTCTTGGAGAGAGAATGGTTTGCATGCAGCACATCATTATACTAGGTATGGTATGAATTATAGGTTAGGTATAATAAAAGAGGAAATTTTGGTTTCCAACATTTTAAGAATGCCGCTTGGTCAGCACAGGATACAAACAGTTGTCAGGTCTATTCCTAGAGCCTGTTCTTACTGTTATAAGTTCAGTGTCTCATAACACTAAGGGCAATATCATTAGACCTCAACGAGCGTCAGCATGTTACATTCCACATATATGCTAGTAAAAGCACAAAAATTGAATGCATCCATTGTAACAATTTATTTAGCCTGAAACCCTTAACTAGTCAATCATTGGGGTTAAACAAGCATGCTCAAGTTCTTTTAATCATACCCAATTCAAGTCTATTCCTCTCAAATTGCTCTCTACTCTGTGCCTTGATAATGATGTCAGCAATTTGCTTATCAGTGGCACAAAAAAATTCATTGAAATTAAGCCCTTTTCAACATTGTCTCTCAAAAAAAAAATAAAATGATAATGTATGTCAATATGCTTAGTTCTTTTATGTTGACATGGGTCTTTGGCAATGTTAATTGCACTTGTGTCGTCACAAAATATAGGAATGCATCCCGTGTCAACAAAAAAGTCCTCGAGTTGTTGCCTTATCCACAACAATTGAGCACAACAAGAAGCAGCCACTACATACTCGGCTTCTGCTATGGACATGGCAATGGATTGTTGTTTCTTGATTACCTAAGAGACCAAATAGGGTCTAAGAAAATGAGCCATACCTGAGGTGCTTTTTCTATTAACCAAGGATCTAGCATAATCAGCATCCGCATACCTAATGAGATCAAAATTGTACCCTCGAGGATATCATAAAGCTAAGTCCGAGGTCAATAGTTGTAAATGTTTCCTCATAATTGATCCTCTCTTCTTGGTTGCAACCCTGAACCACCAACCTGGCCTTGTTCCAAGTGACCATTCTAAACTCATCCAGTTTGTTCTTAAACACTCACTTGGTGCCAATTATCGATCTGCCCTTAGGTCTTGGTTCAAGGTGCCAAACCTTATTCCTTTCAAACTGATGAAGCTCTTCTTGCATAGCAGTAACCCAGTTAGAATCCGCAAGGGCAATCTCTCTTGGGTACTTGGTGAAACAGGTTTTGGAACTGTTCTGGTGCCTGTTCCGATATCAGTTCGGGAATAATTGGGTTGAGTGGGCCAGTTCCGTTCAAATTCAGCAATGCTTCCCCCTGACTGGTTTGCTCCTTACCCACCTTGCAAATTATCAGTTCTAAGACTTGGTTCACCTTTAGGAGCCGTACCTTTGTCAACTATAGAGCTTTCAGTGAGCGAGAGGTCCTTTCTTACAAGACCAAGTTCAAACTCTTCTTTTTGTGTATCATGCTCAACCGTAGAGTTAGTCTCATCAAACAATACATACCTCTTCCCTCCGCTACTTGTGATCCTCATAGGACCACACAAATCAACATGTAGTAGTTTAAGAGGTCGGGAAGTACTAACACAGTTCTTTGACTTGAAAGAAGCACTAACTTACTTTCCTCTAGCACAAGCGTCGCACACCTTGTCATCATTGTACTTGATAGAAGGTAGTCCGACTACTAAGTCCTTAGAAACAAGTTTATTCAAAAGAGAAAGGCGTGCATGACCTAGCCTATTGTGCCAAAGCATAACATCGTCATCAAGAGCACTCAAACAAGTCAAATGATTTTGGGGAAGTGAAAGAACACACACTTTACATACGTTTTTGTGTCGCTTCCCCCTCAACACAACATTACCAGAATTCAAATTGGTACTCAAGCATTGATTTGAAGAGAATTCAACATGATTACCTCTATCATACAATTGAGACACACCTAGCAAATTATGTTGTAATCAAGTACACATTATCAATAGAGTGAGAGAGTGATTTACCTATCTTACCTACACCGATAATTTTTCCAAACTTGTCATTTCCAAATGCCACTCTCCCTCCATCAAAGGCTGTAAGTGAGAGGAAGTTTAATTTGTCTCCCATCATGTGCCTTGAGCAACCACTATCCAAGAACTATAGTTGATTGCCTCCTCTTACTTTAGCTTGCAAAACAGCTAAGTGTTTGTCTTGGGAACCCAGATCCACTTGGATCCCATTTTCTTTGACATGGAGGTTAAGTCATCTTTTCTAATCCATATTTGTTTAACATACAATGAGTTTCTCTCCATGGCTCTTTTTCTCAAAGGACAAGCATAGCGATAATGATCAGTTTTTCCATAGTGAAAACAGATTATATTTTCTTAAAGTCCAACATATTTTTTGTTAACTGGTCTAGTGACTCGCTTACTCACAAATCCTAGTCCTTTTTATTACGACTATGGTGAGTGTTTAACCAATTCAGTGCTTCTGATGAACTGTTCCAGCACCTGTTCTGAACAAGGTCAGATTCGGCTTTATGGAGCTTTTCAAGCAACTGACTGTTTTCATTTGTCAGAGCTTCTATCCCGAGTGTTTCTGAGGAACTATTCCCGTGCCTGTTCTGAACGAGGTCAAATTCGGCTTTATTAACCTTTTCAAGCAACTGATTGTTTTCACTCACCAATAATTCTATCTTAAGTTCCAGTTCTCGGGAGTCTTCTTCTTGCTTTAAGAGATTAGTGTTAAACACTTCCTCTCTCTTGTTCATTAGTTCTTTTAACATGTCAATGTCCCTGCTTAAAGTAAAAGTTTTTTTATCTTGTTCAGACGTGAGAATCTCATTTGCTTGCTCAAGTTCTTATATGGTTTTTTCAAGCATTCAAACATCCCTTTTTAACTTGGAACAAGTATCTTTGAGTATACAATTCTTAGTACTTATTGCCTCACATTCATCCATTAAGGAAAACAATAATTTTAGAATTTTTGCTTTGTTAAAATCACGTACCTTTTCTTTGAATTGGGACATGCTTTCGTCTGATTCTGAGTCAACTTTGGATTCGCTTCTGGCCATGAGTGCCAGTGCAGCAGCTTCATCTTGGGAGCTATTCTCTTCTTCTGAAGTATCACCCCATGCTACCACCATAGCTTTAGTGAACCGCTTAGTAGAACTACTAAGCTATGGCTTCTTTCCGCAGTTTTGGAACTGTTCTGACGTCTGTTCTTCCTTCTACATGGGGTAATATTTTACAATGTGGTCATGCTTTCCACATCTGAAACACCCAGAGGCTTGGTCTTGGTCGTTGTTCCATGCTTTGCTAGTATTCCCCTTCTTGATGCTCTTTCCAACGTTCTTGAAGATTTTCTTGAACTTATGAGTTACCAAGGCCATTTCTTCCTCATTCAAGTTCGAATCATCACTTCCCATGGCCTTTAGGGCAAGGCCTCATTCTTTCTTTATTTCCTCTTTCATCTGGGAGTTTTCCTCAACTCTTAAGTTTGAAGGTTCCCAATGAGCTCATCCAAAGAGATTTCGTCCATCTTCTTTGCTTCCTGGATGGCTGTAACTTTCGTTTCCCACGAATGAGGCAAAAACCGTAGGATCTTCCTTACCAATTTCTCGGTGGTAAAGGATTTTCCTAAGGATTTCAACTCATTAGTGATGTGGGTAAAACGTGTATACATATCCATCACTGTCTCTTTGTCACTCATTTCGAACAGTTCGTACTTTCTCATCAGCAACTCGATCCTGGACTGTTTGACTTGGTTGGTTCCTTCATGAGCCACGTAAAGAGCATTTCATATCCTCTTTGCCCATTCACACTCTGAGATACGAGTGTACTCATCCGGTCCAAGGCCAAAGTATAGCAATTTCTTAGCCCTTGCGTTTTTCTCCAGTTTCTTGAAGTCATCTGGGTCAAACTCATTTGACTTCTTAGGAACTGTTTTGCCATCTTCTGTGGTTTTCATTGGAATGTAAGGACCATTCTCAATAATCATCCACAGCTCATAATCATCAGCTTGAATGTAATTTTCCATGCGGTTTTTCCACCAATTGTAATGTTGCCCATTAAAGTATGTTGGTCGAGTCACAGATTGGCCTTCTAAGATTCCTTATGGTGCACTCATCTTTTCAAGATCTCTCAAGGTGTTTTCCTAGGTGTGAGAACTCTGCTCTGATACCAGTTGTTGGATTTACTCATACAAGGACACAAGAGGGGGGTGAATTGTGTCTACCAGTTTTTTCAGTTTTTTCAAAACACTCATCAGAACTATTTAAAACGCGTGTTTGCAGCAAAGCAGAAGCAAGTATAATTGCGGAAACAGTAAAGGAGACGCAATATTTTTACGTGAAAAACCACCTCTGGCCCAATTGAGGTGTAAAAACCACGACCTAACACTGTAGGATTTCAGCAACACTTTCACTAAACGGGCCGAACACGTTACAACCGTAACACACGTAACTTAGTCTACTCAAGACTCTCGTTAGAAACACACATCCAAAGTCTCCCAAGACTTGGACAAATACTCACGGACACAACGTCCACACGTCCTCTACGAACACAATGTCCAACGTTTACCAAGACTTGGACAACCTCTTATCACGATGACGGAAAAAAGATAAAAAATACCTTACTTGAATGCTTCTAAATAAGCTGAGTGTAAGGTACAATACAACTCCTATTATGCCAATAATGAAGACTCGATTAAGCACTCTTTTTGAAGGTTTTTCTCACAGAAGAATTCAGACTCAGAAAAGCAATTTTAGCACTTGAAAATTGTGAAAACCCCTGAGAAAAGTTGAGGGAATCGAATGCTTAAATAGTAGGATAAGTATGCTTGCCGTGCAAGAATGAGAGCAATCTCCACTTTTCTTAGCCATTCCCTAATCTGAGAATTACTAATCTTTCTTATAGGATAGGATCAAATATTTAGAGAATATTTTTTCCTTAGGAGATAAGATCAAATATTTAGGAAAGATATTTTTTCTTAAGCGAGATAGGATTAAATCTTCTCACCAAATATTTGAAAAATATTTTCTCTTTTAAATAAGGGAAGAAATAGTTTTAGATTTTGACCGACATAAATTAATTCCAATTGTTTCTTGAAAAACGTCAGTCCAAAATCCTTTTAAGAAAAATGTTGAAATTCGAATTTTTATTCTCAGCCTTATAACACTGCAGACCTGGCCTCTCGAACCTGTTCTGAGACAGTGTTCTGAAGTACTTAAAAAACCTTTCAAAGCAAACGCTAAGTCAAGACCTTCTAATTGGCATATTAACAAGAATCTAAAAAATAAAACCCATACTAAGCCTTAGACTCTTGTTATCAGCTGAACTCCTTGGATATAATTTTGATGTTTCATGCGATGCTCCACGCTCTGTGCTCAGAACTGTTCTGAGGCAATGTTCACAGACTTTTGTCATCAGTTGGGCTCCTTGTACATGTATCGACTTTGATGCTCAACGCTCATTCAAACTGCTCCAAGTATTTTCGGATCCTGTCTCAACACATAACTCAAGCATACCATATTGGCTGGTTCATTTGGATTGTTATCATCAAAACCTTACACATTAATTGGGTCAACAATAGCAAAATAGTAAAATACCTAGGTTGGAATTAGCAGCATCATTATGCTAGTGAACCAATTACCAACCCCATTAGAGAAATCCAAGCATGCATTGTGAGTGGATATAGATTTTTAATTAGGTCCATTCCCTCCCTGTCTCAAGCGAAGACTAATCCTAGAACTATAGTCATCTATTCTTATGGAACTAAAAATAAGAAGATCACATGGTTTATAATCTCGAATCCTAATTAGAACCTTAATTATTTTCATATTAGAATCCTAATTGTCTACTAAGTTGCGCCAGGTAAAGGTTTCTCCTAAAGTCTAATAGCAATAGATGAATGCTCTCTCGAGTAATTCATCAAATATGTGGCGCGCATAGTAGAAATCATAAACACAAACTTGGGGAAAGTAACGGTTTGGGGCTAAATCATAATTCAACTACACATAATCGGCGTTAATCCTAACCTAAATTGGGAGATTTATCCTAGAATCATATTCATAACAATAATCACAAAACCCAATTCAATAGACATGATAAATGCAAAATCCTAGAATAACAAAGATGAGAGAAGAGAGAACTAACAGAACAAACTTGAATTAATCGTGCAAAGAAAGGTAGAATAATCTTCAATGCTAGCAATTCAATCCAAAAGTATTTTTATTGAGAAACTCCCCTAACAAAACCCTAAAAATCCCTCAGTAAAGTGCTCCCCCAAAAGAAAAAGGATTTAAAAAAACCCCGCCAAACAATGCCGAGGAAAAATTTTAAGCCGCGAAAACCACAAGGCGTACATCCGAACCTCGACGTACGGCCAGTTGTGCGCACATGCATAGGCACCACGCACGGCCGTGCATGCTGGGTGCCTGGCTGTGCACAGCTTCGAGTCCTGCAGCAAGGCCATGCCCTCTTCTATCCGACCTCCCTTAGTTCTCGGGGCTTCGTTAGACCTCTGTTCTTCCTTATAACTCATCCCCATAGTTGTTCTTTTTATCAAAACTCGAAGATTTCTTCTAAAAGTAAGACAAATTACTTTATAAGCATAATTAAATCAAAGGAAGTAGATTTGACCATTTGTCATCTAGATTTGACATAGAATCAATGAGAAACAAGGATCTTATAAGAGCTAAAGTGAGGTTAAAATAGAGATTTATTAATGTAAGAAGATGTAAGTAGATGTAAGAAGCTGTAAGAAACTATAGGCAATAAGCAAGGGTAAAACCAGGATTTAAAGTTGAGCGGGGCCAAATAGAGGTGGACTTGAAAGTGGTAAACGGGCAATACGTATTACGCCGTATGTAGCCTCTGTTTTTTTTATAGGTATATTGCAGATATGAAATGAAAGTGGGAAGGAGTGGAAAGAAGTGGGTAGAAGTGGGTAGGAGTGGTTTGTTATATATTGGAGTAGGAAGGGTTAGAATAGAATTGGAGTATTGATATTAATTTTGTTAATGATTTATGTAATATAATAATTAATTATAATTACTATAACAATAATTATTAACTAATAATAAAAAATAATTAATAACTGTTATTATTAACATTAATAACAATAATTAACAATAATAATACAATAATAATTCTTATTAATAAGAATAATCGTAATAATTTTTAATATTAGTGATTATTTCTATTATTAATATTAAAATTCATATTCATATTATTAATTGTAATAAATTATTAATACTAATAATGATTTTTATTATATATAATTATAATGATTATGATAACAATTATTATTAATGAATATTAGTAACAAATACGGTGCACTTATGGTTGCATAATTATAGCCATTTCGTATTATTTCATTTTTTTATTTATTCCTTGTGATTTATCCTTAGTTTTTCTCCATAAAATATTTTTCAAAAAAAAAAAGGTTTTCACAAAATATTTTCTATAAAAGGCCTTCACAAAATCCTTCTTCTATAAAATGTTTTCACAAAATCTGATTTTTATGGGTCTCTTGAAATCAACCTCTCTACGGGCAGGATTACCGGTAGGGGTAAGGTTGCCTACATCTGGATCTCTTCAAACCCTGTAAAAGTGGGACCCATACTGGGAGTTGTTGTTATTGTTGTTGTTGTTGTTGTAGTAACAAATACAATGATAACAATTATTAATAATTATTATTATTACTATTCAAAATAATAATTGTTAATATTACTAATAATAAAAATTACTTATTACTAATAATAATGATAATCAATAATAATAAAAATTATAAATTATAATATTAAGAATAGCCACAATTATTGTTAATATTATGAGTAATAATTAATATTAGTAACTGTTAATATCAAAAATAATTACTACTATTCTTATTATTAATTGATAATAATAACAATAATAATTATTAATTAATAATAATACTTAATCATTAATAGTAATAATTATTAAAATTAATAGTAGTAATTAACAATAATAATGACAATAATAATTCTTGTTCATATAAATAATAATTCTCATAGTAATTGTCAATATTAATAATACTTATTATTATTAATTTTCATATTAATATTAATAGTAGTAGTTATTATCAATGATTAATATTAATAATAATTATTATTAGAATAATTATAATTATTATAATTATTATTGATGAATATTAGCAATAACTACAATAATAATTACTATTATTACTATTAATAATAATAATTAGTATTAATATTAAAGTCAACCATAATGAAACTTGCTAATTACTAATATTTATAGTAATTAATAATAATAAAAACAATAATACATAGGATTAAGAATAATAGTAGTTATTAATAATAATAACTAATATTAATTATAATTAATATTAGTATTTAATATTTAATAATTATTCTCTTCATAATAATAATTAATTATGAAACCTATTATTATTAATATTAACAAAAGTAATCATAATAATTTTTAATATTTTTAATAATTATTATTAATATTAATATTCATGTTAGTATTTATAGTTATTATTAATTATTAATATCAATAATTATTATTATAATTATTATTGCAATTATAATTACTATTGATGAAAGTTATCGAAAATTACATTAATATTTATTATTAATATTAATAATCATTATTGTTATTACTAATGGTAATAATAATAATTATTAATAAGATTAATAATAAAAACTACTAAGTAGTAATATTACTAATAATTAATGATAATAAAAATAATAATTAATATCATTACGAGTAATAACTATTATTGTTAATATTACTAATAATAATGATGATTAATAATGATTAATATTAATAATTATTATTTGATAATTAATTAATAATGATAGCGATAATAATTAGTGATTATTATCATTAAAAATAATTACTCTTCATAGTATTATTAGTTGATAATAATTATTAGTAATAATAATTTAAAATTAAAATAATTATGAAAATATTAATTATTACTAGTTAATAATAAAATTAATGATTATTATTATAGTAATATTTAATATTATTAATAATAATTAACAATAATAATTACAATGATAATACTTATTAATGTTAATAATAAAACTCATAATAAAAATGCGTAGAAGTGGGTTGGAGTGGAAAGGAGTAGTATTTATTTTAAGGAGTAGAAATGGATGAAAAGGAATGGGAAAGAGTGAGAAAGAGTGGAATGGGAGCATTTATCCCTGAAAAGAACAAGGCCATGGTCAGTCAGCCCTATTACTATATGAACTAGTTGATAGAATACAACCTTTAGAAAGGTATGTGTGTGTGTGTGTGTGTGTGTGTGTGTGTGCGCGTGTGTGTGTGTATCTATTTGTATATATATATGTATATGTATGTGTATATGTATGTATGTATGTGTGTGTGTGTGTGTGTGTGTATATATATATATGTATGTATGTATATATATGTATGCATATATATATAGATACACACACACACACACATATATATATATATATATATATATATGTGTGTGTGTGTGTGTGTGTGTGTGTGTGTGTGTGTATATATGCTACTACTTTATATATTATGTTAAATACATGAATGGGACACTTTGAAAAAAATTCGTAGACAAATTATTATTTTATTTTATGCAATTGTTGATTTTATTTTATTTTATGTAATTCTTAGTTTTATTTTTTTTACTTAATTCTCAATTTGTATTCAGTAAACTTCACAATTTTATTATGATTTGTTTTTTTGGGTGGGGGGAGGGCTCGTCTCACATACTAGTGAAGCCTTTCCACCGGTTATGAGCAAAATTTACTCTGACGATTAACTTAATTTTATCTTTTTAAAGAGGATTTTTGGATTTAAATAATCCCTACTTTTGACAAACTGTTGCAGATAATCTCTATTTGCAAAATACACATAAATTAGCTTTGCTTTGCACTTATTTAATTCCCGTATACCCCCACTGAGTTTAGGTCACTTAAACGCGGCGGTGGGATGACGTGGCGGACTTGTCTTGCGTGGCGAGTGGTTTGTTGACAAGTTTTGACCCAAAATGAATTTCATTGGCCACGTCAGCTAACAGACACACACACACACACACACACACACATACACACACACACACATACTCTATCTCTCTCTCAACCCCCTTAACCAAGCCCCCCCTCTGCCTCTCCCTTAAAAGGCAGTTTGCAACTCCTCTTTTTATCCCCCCCCAATTGTTATGGATTTCCTTCTTTATGTATCCTTCCCTTTCTTTATAACCTTCCACAGTCTGCAGTTGTAATTAAGCTTATAAAATAAGTGAAAGTGGGAGAACTATTATTGGGTCCACGAACTCGAGAAGCAAAGCAATGTATGGTGCATCAAATGAGTATCTTTTGTTTGTGCAATGGCACCTCGATTTACCAGTTGTACATCAAATCTACAAGAGGCCTCCAAATAGAGGGAAGAAGTTTTATGGCTACCCATTATGGAAGGTCATTGAGAAAATTTAAAAATTTTGAAATTAGGGTTTCCTTAGGCCTTGGAATTGATATGAGGTCTCTAAATTTGAAGTTGTAATTGGACAAGCAAAATAAGATTGTGGATTCTTCAAATGAGATGAAGAGGAGGAAATGAGCTTTTATATTTGAGGAGAACAAGAATCTGGCAGAGTGGATTGATGAGTTAGTTGCTGAATTTGAGAAAAGAGACAACTTGAAGGAAAACAATGAAATGTTAAACACAAAGATCTCCAAAGAGAAGATGAAGAGGGCAAAAGAAGAGAATCAAGTGAAGGAGTTGAGGGATGAAGTGCTTGGTTTGAAATTGAAGGCCACAGTGAATTCAGTTGTGGAGAAGTTTGTGTTTTCTTTTGTACTCGTGTTGGTAGTTGTTTTTGTAACTAGGGTTATTTAAGGGTGGTGGCAATGTACCTTTGTCCTCATTGAATGCAAAAATGAGTTTGAATTCGTTGGTTTGCAATTGATATTGTTTTAGTAAGCAAATATTAGCAAATACACATGAAACAAACAAACATGGAATGAGAAACTAGAGTACATTGTGTTTATATTGAACTGAAACAAACAAGTAAGATAATGTATTCATATCACACATGACACTCCAAGAGAACCACTTAGGTTTGTAGACTTGTAGCTGTTGCTTAAAACAAAAACACAACTATGGAGTCCCCCAAGAATGAAGCTCAACCAGTTACATGTGTTCATATCGCTAACTTAAATGCACAAGCTTGATTAATAATAAAAGGACAGCCAACTAGCTTTTGTGGTTGCTATTGATGCAGTGAATATTTAATTGGAAGTTATTGGTTCCGGCTATAAGCTACCGCTTGCTATTGATGTTTGAGAGAATATTGGTGGTTGCTCTCCATCTACCACTGACTGTGGTCCACTCCCAACTACATTAGCAACTTGAGAAAAGTGAAAATGGCCAATTAAAAATGACTCATAAAGTGTCCTAGAAAGTAGCATTTTAAAGTACAAAGTTACGCTATGGCCTTTCCTAATTCCTGCGCTTCTGCCTCTCCTAAGTCTTCTTTCAACTGTTCTACTAGCCTCCTGGCCCTCTGTTTGCTCCTCTGTCTCTGGTAAAGCCTCCTCTCATGGCAGCTCCTGCAGCTTGCTGTATTTCTTCATTGGAAATCTCTGTTTAATGCTTTTTAGATCTGTCTTTTTGCCTTTTTTAAGGTGCTTGTTGCAAATTTGGGTTGTAATCCTACTTGTTCTTTTATAGGTAGGTTTTTATTGTATCCAAGTTTATGACATGTTTTGCATCCCCTTTGTCTTCCATGCCTACCATGCTCAATTTTCCTTGCCTCTTAGGATCTTCCATGAGCTGTCTTCTTCCTATTCCTCTTAGGCCTCCCTAGTCCAATCTTTACCACTGGAGGGTTAAGTGGTCGATCCTTCTCAGGCTAATGCCTTTCACAGGCACAAGGGACAAAACCTATTTGATATGCTTACAAATATTTCTCCTTCTTAAAGTATGAGTGGATATATAGCTCAGCTTCTTGTTTCAACCAAGCAGCATATGCTACGGCATGACAACATGTGATCTCTATTGAATCCCATTTCTTGTAAGTGTAGGATGTAGTGCTCATGTTCACCATGAGACTGTCAAGTTTATTGGTTGCTTAGAAAACCATATTTCTTGAAGGAATAAGATGACAATTTCTGGCTTCTTCCTTTTCTTTCTTTAGTTTCAATCTAATTCTTGGACAAATTTCATCTTCAGCAGCTTCCATCATTCCCTTTTTCAGATACATCTCTCTCCATTAATGAAGCTCTAATGTCTTCCAACATATCTATGCAATGTTTTGCTCTAGTATGTAAAATATAAGCATTGAATGTCTTGGCATGTTGTTAACAACATCACATTTGGAGTCAACTCTCATGAATGCCTTACAAAACAATGTTATATTCTCTTTGAGAAAATCCTCAAGTGTCTGGTTGGATGCAAGCTTCAAGGCCTCTAGAGCATCTGTGAAATTAGCTTGATTATAAGTCTTTACTAAAGGTCTTCAATTCTTCACCTTTATATTATTTCTTCTAGTTGGTATAAATGTCCCTTGCACAATGCCTATGCTTAAATTTTGGGAGCACTATGGGGACATCATAGAGAATTGACTGCAATAGAAGGTATTCAAATCAGTGGCAAGTTCCAACTTCAAATAGTCAAAACAAATGCTAAAGTTAGGTATGTCTCTTTCCTTGTGTTCACTTGAAATTACTATCCACCCAAATCCATGTGTGCCTCCTAAACAAGCGTGTAAATTGTCAAGAAACCACTCATAGTTATCATTGTTCTCTCATTCAGCAATTTTCCAAGAAATTGGGAACATCTAATTGTTCTCATCCATCCCAACAGTTATCAGTAGGCAACCACCCAAAAAAGTCTTAAAAAATGCAACATCTATACAGATCACAGGTCTACAGCGTACAAGTAATCCCTACTTTAGACTCTTAAAACATACAAAAATCTCTAAAAAATTAGAATCCCCTTGGCAATTATGGTGGCTATTGGAAGTATGAAAGTGCTACCATTGTTGGCTACTTTCAATGCCTCAATGTACCTTCCAACTTTGCAGTAGTGCTCTCTTATAGATCCATGCAACAATTTGTGTGCTCTCCTCTTCACATTATACGCAAACCAACTACTAATTACAACTCCAAAATCCTTTACTTCTACCTATAACTCCTTAGATGGCCAGTGAGGCTTATGTTTGAATCTCAGAAGATAGTGTCTTGTAGTTGATGGAGCTTTCAATTGCCTATTTCTAAGCATATTCCTTGTTTCGTTGTGATGGTTGTTAACCGTTCTAACAACATGAGCTGCACTTTGCCTGTCCCATGAAGCATAAATCTTGAAATTGCAAGACTTTTTACAAACAACACCAATTCTTCACCTTGTAGAGTCTAGTACTCCAATTCTCATGCTATATCCTTGAAAAATAGCAAATATAGTAATAGCATCTTTAAATTTTGTTGTGGTCCCAAAATTCATGCCAATCTGTGTAACGGCCCGAACATAAAATTCTTGTTAATTACTTCAGACTACCTTAATCACAAATTAATTAAGTTGGGCGCCGTATTTTAATTTATCATTTTATGTGTGTATATGTATATTTACGCATCACAGGTTGAAACGACGACGTGGCCTCAAAATGAACCTTGTAATGCTTCTTAAATAATTCCTTTAAGTTCTAATAAATATTTGAATGCCTATTTGTTAAAGGACTAATTTGTGATGTAATAATAATAATAATAATAAATGAACAAATATAGTAATAATGTAATAATAATGATAATAAAAAGGAAATGAGAATGTCTTCTCCCAAATTTATATCTAAAGGATGTAAAATTTCAATCTATTAATTCTAGCTAAAGTTACTACTTCAATTATACATAAATATAATGATGTCTAAAAATGCATATGTATATAATGAATGAATGAAAACACAAAAATAAGCAAATAAAATAAAATATAAGGGAATTGGATAAATACAAGGAAAATCTAGAATTTGGTTATGTGTCATCAAATGAAAGACAAACAAAAGAAAAGAGAAAAAAAAGGGGTAATTAAAACTCACTAAACCAAGTAAATTAACTAAACCAAATAAATCAAAAAGAGCAAAAAACAACCCAAACCCCCCTGTTTCTACCCAGAACCCATCCCCCCTGCTCTGCCCTCTGTTCGTCCCCCCTCCCCCTACCCCTTTCCACCGCTGCCGCCGCCGCCGAGACCAGTTGCCACCAGCCGGCCTCCCTCTCCCCTCCTTTGAGTGTTTTTGAGTGATTCTAGTGGGTTGAAAGGTGAAAACCCTAACTCCCACTTCATTCAATTTTGATCCTTTATGCTGAAATTTTGGGTTGTAAATGGTGTATTTACCATTGATAAGTATATATTTGTGAATTTCTTTAGTTATTTTGAATGGTTGGATTGAATTGGAGGTGGAGGAAGTGATGAGTGAAGGTTGAAGATGATGCTTGGCTTTAGGTTGTTTATGATGATGATGATGATGATTAGATTGGTTTCATGAAGAAGTTGAGAGAATTTGTGAATTATATATATATGAATTATGTTTGTAATGTTCTAATTATGAATTGGAGGATTAGGGTTTTATGGCTTGAGTATATTTGAGTTAATTATATGGTCTATTAGTGCTTAAGTTAGTTAATTGGTGATTAAAAAGAGGAATATAAGTATATATATACATGAGGATAACAAAGGTTATGTTTTGACCCCAACCAAGTAATTGAGAGTTGTGATTTAAATGAAGATAAAATGTGAATTTAGGTTAATTGGTGGATTAAGCAAAATATACTGAATATTTGAGTGAGAGTAATGAGAATTGGGTGATTAAAGTTGGGTGTGTGCTATCATAAATTGGTAAATAAGGTGAAAGTTTGAGATGTAGATGAGAAATTAAACTACTTTATAGTGTTTTAATTATATTTAATTAATACTAAGGCATATTTGAATGGGGTTAATGGTTTGTACATGTATTGAAAATGTATAATCATGGACATGGTGATTTAGGTTCTTGGCTAACATTTACCTTGATTATGCCCATTTTAATTATGTTGCCTCTTTGTATTTAAATAGGTTAAGTATACAAATCAAAGGGAAAAATAGGAAAATGAGGGGTTGTGTGGATAGGAATTAGGTGTCAATTGGAAATGGAAGGGGATGTAGTGGTATTAAGGGTTGAAAGGTCGTGAACTAAGTATGAAACTTGGTGAGATTCTAAGTTTTGATTATTTTTGATTACTAAAGGAAAATGGGAAGGATTGAGTAAGTTGCAATTTTGGAGCTACCTAGTAATGTGTCTTTACAATTCTATTTCACTAATAGGTAGTGTTATAATTGGAATTCAACATGAACATGAGCCCAAATTCATAAAGTTTAAACCATCTTAAACCGTATCGCAAGCATTGAATCGTTAAAGAGGAAAACGACAACCATAATAATATCAATAATTGTAATTATGGTAAAGATGACTATATTAATCAGAGTGATAATAATAATGATAACAACGATAATGATAATGTTAACAATAATAATGATCGATGACACCATTAGTAACAAACTCAAGATAAATGATACTATTATGTCATTATTATACGTATTAAAAAATTATTAGTCATGGGAGGAAGAGGAACAAAAACAAAATGAAATGGAACCCAATTAAGTTAATAATGATTGTTACATAATAATAAAAAGAAAAGGGAAAGGCACAAGATTTTTAAATTATTCGTTAAAATAATAAAGATGATAAAATGTCTGAACCTTTCACTAATGAAGAATAATTACGTATTTGGGACAGAAGTGAGGCCACATCGGTCGCTTCAAGCTGTCAGCAATGATTTTCAATCAAAGGGAGAGAGATTCTCAAAAACCAGGTACGGACATTGCCTGTGTTCTTCGAAAACTCACATGTTTTCCCAAACTATGCAAAATCACAACGATAATCATATAATAAATCAATTTATACAATGTTTTGTCACATAATCAAGTGGCCCCATCAATTATCAATCATCAGGGCTTATGCCCTTCAATTTACCCGCGCAGCTTCAACTCAGGCTCTCCGATTGGCCTAGGAGGTGTGCACCTATCTCAAGATCGCTACAGACGTTAACAGGGGTCCACTTCCATATAATAACCTGCAAATTAGTTTTACTCATACATTCTCTCTCTCCTGTTTGCCAAACAAAACGATTTGAAATGCGGGCATCCAACTGATTTAACTCAAAGCTTATTTTACTGCATAGGAATGTGCGTGCTGAGCTTCGGCTCATATTTCGCATATTATTATGTTCTCTTATTTAGGTAAGGAATCAGTGAACAGTCCTCCTGGCAAGTTAGAGACTAGCAAGAAGTGAAGTAAAGTCCCAATTCTTTTACTAGAGTTTTGCTAGCTAAGAGCTCACAGTGATTCATAGGCTAGCGCCTTAAGTATCTAAGGGTTATATAATCGTTTGAACATCGCCAATTACTAGTATATTGTACTCGTATATTAAGTTTGCAGGTGCATCACAACTTATTTAAATGGTTGAATGTATATTATTCCAAGTTTGTCGTGAGTCGGGCGATTAAAGGGGCAACATAATGATTCCCATAATTTCAGCTAGCCTTGTTCTATTACGGAACGGCGGTAATGCCTCCAACCAAAGGACTTCCACTGCTAATAAATAATTTAGAAATAATTAAGTTAAACTAATTAGGCATTAGGAATTGGGGGCGTTACAATCTGTCACTTTAATGTTTTAAAATTAGTGTTCTCATCAATCCATGGGTTTGTCCTTCTTTCTCAACAACCTAGGTATGTCATCATTAGTCTCACCCCTATGTGTATTTCATCTTGAGAATCTTCATATTCACTATGACATCCCCCAAACACTTAGAATACATCATTAACTTCAACTCTTTCTTGCTCATGTTTAATTGCCCTTTGCTTTTTGAAGCATTCATTATGTTCCCTAGTTGTTTCACACTTTTTATCACTAGTCTCTATGTCTTCTACATCAGTGTCCATTTCATCATCAGCATCACTCCCCTCCATATCTTCCACCCCAGTATCGTCATGTAACACCCCGAATGTGGCTTAAAAAGGATCGAAGTGACTACTTGTATCACCAAATGTGCACCTTTCTTTTTGGGGAGCCCACCCATAAGAAATTCACAGTTAAGCAATCTTGGGATGGGGAGCAATCTTGGGATGGGTGACATCTGGGAAGTTTCTCATGAAGTGTGTGAGGGAGGATGAAGTACGCAGGAAAGATTTATGGTGATTTATGGGGCCAGTCGATGATTCTTTAAGCCGTCCTGGTAATTGCTCGCGACGCGGGAGGGGTCAGGGCGTTACAGGTGGTATTAGAGCCGACCCGCGACTGTAAACCCGCCAGTAGATGAGGGACCCATGGGCAGTCATCTAGCGGGGCAAAGATCCTGGTTGTAGACCACCGGTCAAGAGGACTCTTAAGTCAGTCAGTTAGTGAGGCACAACGAGGACGTTGTGTACTTCAAGTGGGGGTAATTGTAACACCTCGAGTGTGACTTAATAAGGATCGAAGTGACTGCTTACATCATCAAAGGTGCACCTTTCTTTTCGGGGAGCCCACCCATAAGAACTTCACAGTTAGGCGTGCTTGTTGGGAGCAATTTTGGGAAGGGTGACCTCATAAGAAGTTTATCAGGAAGCATGTGAGAGAGGACGAAGCACGTCGAAAAGCCAGTCAGTGATTCTTTAAGCCGTTCCTGATAACTGCTCGTGACCCGAAAGGGGTCGGGGTGTTACAAGAGACCATGCTTTTTGGGATACTAGGCATAGGTATATCTGGGGCAAGAAGAGCAGGAGGAATCAATCTAGGTTCATCCACCCCATGAATTATGAACATAGTCAAGGCCATGTGTGCTCTTGCACAAGCAACCTTGTCAATTGATTCAATAACACTATTACCCTTCCTTAAACCAAATTTCAGGTCCAACTTAAGTATTGCATAAGACAAGCCAACACATTATCGAGCCCAAGCTCTTTAACATACCTTTTCAACTCAAAATAGACATTTGTCAATATCAAAATTACAAGTGTCTATAGACATCACCTCCTTCATATTTAAACTCAGGTTCAGTCACAAATTTTCTCCCAAAGTAGATTTCTAGGTCAATATCCTCTTCGGCCATTTCCTCAAAGCAATTGAGTCAAACTACTCAAACTAATAGCAAAAAGCATGGAACATTAGCAAACTAGTCGCGCAAGTAACAAAAACACTTTAGCCACACCCGCTGACCCTAACACAAATCCACCATACAATCAACAAATTAACAACTTGCAAAGTACAACCTACCCCAGTTAACCCTCCTATTCAAATTTCACAAACAAAAATAATTGTAACGTACTACTTTTAAGCCACTAATTCTGAGAAAATGACTTACCTTCGATAGGACATGTACAACCATTATAAATCTTCAACTACTACTTCCCAAATATATCTTCTCCTTAGCAAGTGCAGCAACTAAATTCTTCAATTGACAATCTCTAACGCCCCAACAATCTAGGGTTTACTTCAATCTTCTTCACCTAGAGAAACCAAAATGAAAATTTGAGAATTAGGTCAATGAGAGGGACAAGTGAGAACTAAGCTTCTACAAACATCAACTTCTTTGTTTAAAGGAATTTAATTTGAAGACAGAGGTTAAGAGAGAGAGAGAGAGAGAGAGAGAGAGAGAGAATTATTTAGCTGATGTGGCCAATGAAATTGGTCTTGGGTCAACAAAGCACTTGCCACGTCAAACAAGTCCACTGACATGCCATTCCACCATCAAGTTTAAGTGATCTGAACCTGGTGGTGGTACACTAGAATTAAATAAGTGCAAATTAAAGCCCACCTTCATGTATTTTACAAGTAAAGATTATTTGTAACAGATTGTCAAAAGTGAGGATTATTTAAATCTAAAACCTTTTAAATAAGTTGTACACATTGGTTTTCCTGAGAAATGATTGGGAGAAGGTTCATCTAATATATTTGCTTCGCTTGCTTTATGGACTTCTAAAATGATAACATCATAGGTCTTAATGGTCCAAGTGCATATTGCATGTGAATGCGCGTGTATTAATAATTGTCCTCTGCATCTTATAAACAAACACTCACACTAGCAAATAGTTACAGACTAACCTTTAAATCCGTACAACGCACAGTTTGTTTAAAATTTTAGCTAAAATATTTTTAAAAATATTTTAAAAATTTTTAGAAATAATAATATTAATATATCTATAATTTATTTCTTTCTTTTTTTCATTGAAGTAGTTGAAAAGTTACTATTCATTATGATAACTTTGAATCATATATTGTTTACATTTTTTAAATAAAATTTTAATAAATACTTAACATGACACGTGTCACGATCATAGCATTCAAAGTCACTTATATATATATATATATATATATATATATATAATATATAATATATATATATATATTATATATATATATATATATATATATATGCACCAGGGTTATACCATTGCGATGTAAGGACATAACTAAAATGCTTTTTAAATATATTAATAAATAATAGATAGTTTCTTTTCGAATAGTAAAAATAAATTGATATGTCAGATTATTTAATTATCAAAAGTTGAGCGCTTTGCTAGATTCTTTTTTTGTTATAATACATCTTCTTCATTCTTAATTTGAACTCACTTTTTTATTTCATTTGTTTAGTATTTCATTGTTAAACGATTATATTTTTTGAGAAGAAATTTTATTACTAAATAGTAATGACTATATAACATTGGGTCACTTTAATATATAGAATTGATATTGCATTACAAAATAATTATTTTTTTGAGTTACCATTGTTTCTTTTTCTTTTTTCATTAAATTATTTTAAATTCCTTTTATATATATATATATATATATATATATATATATTACTACTGTTTAAGAATTGTCTAATATATGAGACGTCTTTTCTTTTGTGGGCAAGTTTTAGTAGATAAATGGATCAACTTTTTTATTTATCTTAATTTAATAAAAAATTATATTATCTTTCTAGTAATGACTACATAAGATATGAAAAGTGCATGCAAGAATTTTGGCCAATTGTTGTTTTAAGTTCAATTAAATATAAATAAGCAATAAAAATGCATCAATTTTAAAAGTAGTAATAATTTCATAACAACGTAATTATTATTTTTTTGGGTTATTATTATTTCTTTTATTTTTTTTCCTTTTAAATCACTTAAAATTCTTTTTGTTTTCATAATATAATTATTTATTTACTATTTTCTTGTCAAAATTCTCTAATATCTGTAACATCTATTTTTATGGGCAAACTTTATGGCCACCTTTTTAATTTATTAATGCAATGAATATTTTATTATAGTATATTAATAAATATATAAGATATGCAAAAAGTCATTTTTAAAATAAATATAGCATTGCATTAGTTAAACCATAAATGACATTTATGTAGCTAATTAATTCTATGTGGCATTACACATGGCATCCTAAGTGGCATGACATATGGCACTCATTCATTGATTCCATCCAACTTTTATATATATATATATATATATATATATATATATATATATATATATATATATATATATGTGCATGTGTACACATAGATAATTCGTCCGGTTTTCGAAAGGAAATATGAATACCAGCATTACTCGAGCTGCCCAAGTTTGTCCATCACCATCCCTAATTATGAATAGGAAAACGACCTGTAGCCAAAAAAAAAAAAAAAAGCAAAAATTGGCCCATTTCTCTCCATGTGTGCCACTTCGCTTACAAAATATCAAAGGCAGCTGAAGGCCGAAAGAAGGGGGGAAAAATTTAAGAAAGGATGATGATATAAAGATAGATTTTAGACGGCTTGTTTTAATCAAAATTAATATATTGTATGATTTAGAATCATCTAGTTTTCAGTAGTTACAATTAAGTATAACTTGTGAAGATTTAATATTCGTCAGCTATGCTAACAAATAGAGGTGGACAATGGGTCGAGTACTCATTGGGTGAAGCGGGTCGATCTGTTTAATATATGGTCAATAAAGGGTCAGCCCATTAATACAAATTAAAGAGTCAGACTAGGTAAGCCTATTAACGGTCTGTTTAGTGACCCATTATTTTTTCAACTTACTTGATATATTAGTTTACATGTTTTAATTAGTTAAGCTTATTACCAATATTTTATATATAACAATAAATTATACATAATTTTTTTTGTGTAAGTTTGTTCCATCTTAAAATGGGTCAAAAGCGAGCCACCCATGAGTCATGCCAACCTGACCCACTTATTTACACAAAGGCCCAACCCGACCCAAATGGTTAACGGGGCCAACCATGACCTAACTTGTCTATTTTATAAACAGATCGACCCTAATTCGGTCCGATCCATTGTCCACCCCTACTGATGAATATGAATGATAACCTAATCGATCAACCCTATCCACAAAATCATATTACATTTGTAATTTTATAATTGTAAAAATTTACAAAAAGAAAGGTGATTTCACATATTATATAAGTTATAACATCATTTGACTATTTAATTATACAATTTCTTTCAACAAGACATTCATTATTTTGCTTAAAAAAACAAAATCCCCCTACCCCGGTCAGCGCTGAACCCCCCCCCCCCCCAAAAAAAACTTATTCTTAACTCGGGCATTGATTAAGATGAAGAAATAAGGGATGCATAGTACGTGGGACACAGAAGAGAGGAAAAAATCCAGTCAAGTGTGGCGATGGAGAAGACGGTATGTGTGACTGGTGGTTCAGGTTACATTGCTTCCTGGGTTGTCAAGCTGCTGCTCGAACGAGGTTACACTGTCCATGCCACTGTCCGCAGTTTAAATATCTTCACTGTCTAACTGTCCGCAGTTTAAATATCTTCACTGTCTCTTTTCTTAATTTGCAAGTATTTATGATATTTGCGTGTATAATTTATTGTTTGAATGATTCCCGCCTCTGTCTTGTGTGTTCTTCTTAGATCTGGTTATACATCTTTTACTCAGCTCTGCTTAGCTTCCTCATACTCGTCTATGTTGGGTTTTATGGCCCAAAATTCGAGTACCGGCACGGTGGGACGACGCTGCGCGAACACGGACGTGCCACGACGAAGGAGCACCAAGCCGAGGGAGGCAGAAAATTGGCACGGGGGTGCCGTGCCATGTGGCACGGCCGTGCCATGTGGCACTGGGTGACCGTGCCACGTGGCACGGTCGTGCCACGTGTCTTTTCGCCGCCTCTTTCGGATGGCGGCTAGGGTTTCTGTCTCCGAGGGGGATTCCTCCTGGCGGCTAGGGTTCTACTTTAAAGGGAAAACCCCTACTGTTTAGACCCTATATAAAGGGGGTCAAGTCTAGGATCTAAATAACTCCTGATCTCCAGTACTCATACATACATTGAGAGGTAGAAGTACTTTGTGAGAGATTACAATAGAGAGGTTGTAATTCTGCTCTTAGATCAAATCACTGTGGTGATTGTGATCGTGTTGTATTCTTCCTGCTCATAGTGAATTGTTCTGGTGCTGTCGCCGTCCGTGGTTTTTCCCCGATTTGGGTTTTCCACGTTAAATCTCTTGTCTTCTTATTTCTGTTTTCTGTTATTCACTTAATTTCTGAATTTCTAATTCATCCTATCGCTTCCGCTATTGTTGTTGCTCTAATATATTTCCTAACAAGTGGTATCAGAGCTTTGGTTATAGGATGTCTTCTATCATGAGGGTAGATATTCAGAAATTCGATGGGGAGATTAGTTTTAATCTCTGGAAGGTGCAGATGAGAGCAGTTCTCATTCAGCACGGGTTGTGGAAGGTTCTGAAGGGACCTCACGTGAAACCTGAGAAGATGACAGAAGAACAGTGGGCTGAAGATGTAAAGAAGAGACGTGGGTTGTTGACGGAGGACGAATGGGAGGAACTGGAGCTGAAAGCGGTTTCAGCCATACAGTTGTGCTTGGCACCACATGTCCTGCGAGAGGTGCTGGATAAGACAACTGCGGTGGATCTGTGGGCTCGGCTGGAGGAACTCTACATGACGAAGAGCCTCGCCAACAAGATCCGGTTGAAGGAAAGGTTGTATACCTTTCGTATGGCTGAAGGTACCCCTGTCCAAAAGCATTTGAATGAGTTTAACTCTATTCTTGTTGACTTGGAGAGTCTAGATGTGAAAATTGAGGATGAAGATAAGGCTATTTTACTTGTTGTGTCGTTACCCCCTTCTTATAAACACTTTAAGGAGATTATGCTATATAGTAATTCTAATATTATATCGTTTGAAGATGTTAAGTCAAATCTGTTGTCTAAGGAGAAGTTTGATCTTGACATTCATGCTGATTCTGCTGAGGGATTAGCAGTAAGGGGTACAACAACTGAAAAGGGGAACGGTAATAGGAGTAAGAACCGTTCTAAGTCTAAAAATCCTCATGCTGGTAAGACCTGCAATTACTGTGGTAAATTGGGTCATATTATTGCTAACTGCTGGAAACTGCAAAAGAAGAAGGAGAAAGAGGAAGATAATCTTCAGGAGCCTGCTGAAGCTTCATTTGCTGAATCTGATTCTGATGGTGACGTGTTGTTCGCTACCTCTACTGAAAGAGGGAGTGATTCTGATTGGATTCTTGATTCTGGGTGTACCTATCATATGTGTCCTCACAAGGATTGGTTTTCAACATATGATCCAGTTGACTCAACTGTTGTTCACATGGGCAATAATGCCCAATGTAATGTAACTGGAATCGGTACTGTTAAAATCAAGACCCATGATGGTGTTGTCAGGACTTTATCGAATGTTCGTCACGTTCCTAACTTGAAGCGTAACCTCATCTCGTTGGGCACCCTTGAATCCAAAGGGTGCAAATATTCAACTGAAGGTGGAGTTCTGAAGGTCTCAAAGGGCAGTAGGATTCTGCTGAAGGGTTTGAGGCAAGGAGACCTCTATGTCTTGCAGGCATCTACTGTGACAGGTTATATGAAGGAAAGTTCATATAAGTCATCTCCCAGAGCTAAGTTCAAGCATTGCTTGGACTTAGTTGGCATTCGCAGTTTTTGAGGGCCCTGCGGGGCATAGCCCCATAGGGGGCATCACCCTTTGGGGTGAGACGACGGCGACGGAAAGTTGAACATTGAAGATTTTGGTCCAAGGTGGAGATTGTTGGGTTTTATGGCCCAAAATTCGAGTACCGGCACGGTGGGACGACGCTGCGCGAACACGGACGTGCCACGACGAAGGAGCACCAAGCCGAGGGAGGCAGAAAATTGGCACGGGTGGTGCCGTGCCATGTGGCACTGGGTGACCGTGCCACGTGTCTTTTCGCCGCCTCTTTCGGATGGCGGCTAGGGTTTCTGTCTCCGAGGGGGATTCCTCCTGGCGGCTAGGGTTCTACTTTAAAGGAAAAACCCCTACTGTTTAGACCCTATATAAAGGGGGTCAAGCCTAGGATCTAAATAACTCCAGATCTCCAGTACTCATACATACATTGAGAGGTAGAAGTACTTTGTGAGAGATTACAATAGAGAGGTTGTAATTCTGCTCTTAGATCAAATCACTGTGGTGATTGTGATCGTGTTGTATTCTTCCTGCTCATAGTGAATTGTTCTGGTGCTGTCACCGTCCGTGGTTTTTTCCCGATTTGGGTTTTCCACGTTAAATCTCTTGTCTTCTTATTTCTGTTTTCTGTTATTCACTTAATTTCTGAATTTCTAATTCATCCTATCGCTTCCGCTATTGTTGTTGCTCTAATATATTTCCTAACAGTCTATGTGCCATGTTTGTTGTTTCCAAAGAGTTACTAAGTGATGTGTATGTTATGGGGTATAACTACAGAGGATACAACAAAGACAGAGCACTTGGTTTGTATGGATGGAGCCAAGGAGAGACTGCAGTTGTTTGAAGCAAATCTCATGGAGGAAGGTTCCTCTGATGCTGCTGTTCAAGAATGCCGTGGTGTTTTTCATATTGCTTCTCCTGTTATCATCGACTCTCCTAATCCTCAGGTTCACTTTCCCCCTTAACTGTTAAATTTCAGATATTGTATGTGACTGATATAAGACACAGAATAGCGCTGAATTTTTTCGATAATTAGATAAGCCTAAGGCCATTAAATTAAAGCCTGTTTGGGCCTAGGATTGAGATGATGACTCCCAGCCTTGCAAGTGTAGGAACCTGTGAGGGAGTGATGTCTGCTGTAATAATCTTGCAAAGAACTCACTAAAAAGAAGCGTGGTGTTTTTCTTAAAGAACCTCTGATGCTCAAGTTAGGGAGGGAACTTGGAATATAAAGAGAAGCTTACACTAATACAATTTGCTTACACTTGGTGTTAATTCTAACATTGTTAATATAAGGGTTCAAAGGATATCCATTAGTGATTCTGTATTACAATTTTAGTCCTAACTGGATTAAGTTTCCTCCCTAGATGCCTTTATCTCCTTGATATTTGCCTTTTTCGGAGAGAATTAGTCGAGATGAAGGTCTCACTTCTTTCTCCCTTACTAGTGCAAGCTAGTTCAAGTTGATTCTAAATTAGGTAATTGAGTCAAACTTTCCTTAGCTTCACTTGGAGCACACTCCAAGGCCTAAAGGTAGGAGTTACATGAACAATTAGGCTTTCAGACTCAGCCTTACCTAAATCTTTTGGATCCTACTTGTATCAAAGCTAAAGGCTGAGTACAAAGTGTGACTGACAAATATTGAAATGTCACAATTGACAGTTAATTTTAACTACTGAAAATTTGATGATTTTAGATCATATGACATATTAACTGGGTGATTTTAGATCATATAACTTGATGTCTGGCCACAAGACATTGCCATCTCCCCTCTAGGAATGGGCTACCACTTAGTTCCTTTTTTTTAATTGTCCAGTTTTTGTTCAGCTGGATTTGTTTGTTGGATCAGTTCAAAAAGTTTAGTGGAATTGTGAAACATTTGCAAAGAGCTCCTGTTAGGAAAAATAATGAAATTGAATCAAACATAGCAAAAACGGAAGAATGAACAGATGTGGATATTGGAGAATATAAAGGAAGATCAAGAATACAATAGTAGGCACATAATTATGCTCGATTTGCATTTAATTATTTCTCCTAACAAGTGGGATCAGGTCGGTCTTCCTTTGATCTGAATTTCGAGCCTTTGTTGAAGGATGCTTGCCATTGATATTGCGAAGTTCATTTGCAAGATTGTTTATACCATCCTCGCCCATTCTCCAAATTTTGGTCGAGGGGTGGATTATTGGGTTAAATGATCCAAAACTATTTTGCTCAAAATTATAGTGTTCCATTTAATCCCTCACAAGTGGATCATTATTCACCCATGTGAATTTGCCACAATTGACCCAAAGGAGAATTTATGTGTCAGCCTATCAGGTCATGTCCATTTTTTCATGCTATTGGATTGCTGCTATGCTCACAAGTTCTAAGGCCCAATTTCCAACCCATTTTGTTCCTTGCTTTCTTGCCCTTTGTGGCACGCTTTGCTATCCACGTTTGAGGCAGTGGCCTCCATGGAGGTATCGTGCGCTGGGCCAAGGTTCGTGGCAGGCCTCGCCTCTTGGCCTACTCAAGCCTTGGTCCATTTCTCCTAATTATGTTGGGATTAATATAAGGTTTTATGGTTGATTTATTGTTAAGTGTTCAAGAGCATTATTCAACAGATTCAAGCACCATTTTTATGAGCCTCTATTTAGTGAATTATGACTCAACTCTTGGGTTTTTATACTCCTTTATTGTCCATTTTGTTATGAGGTGTTTGTGAGTTGTCTTTGCCTGCTCTATTCTACGAGTTTCTTGTTTAATTTGAGTAAATATTTTGTGAGAGATTGTAATTTCCTTTTTGATCTTGTTAGGCTCAGTGTTACTGAGATTGTTGTTGTACTCGTTTCTATATAGTGGATTTTATACTGTTTTGCTGCCCGTGATTTTCTCCCGATTTGGCCAAGTTTTCACGTAAAACATCTTGTATCCACCACTATCTTACTGATATTGTTTTGCTATTCTCAAATATCCATATCCTTCTGTACTACCTCATATATTCGACTCGATTTGCATTTAATTATTTTTCCTAACAACTCCCAAATTTATAGATGGGTCTTGAAATTTTCAATGAACTCTAGAAGTGATCGTTTAAATTTTTACAAGTACTAGGGAAATTTGTGACAAACACTCAAATTTGTGATGGCATTCTAAGACTTTTAGGATTTGTTGGTCCTTAGAAAATTTGATAGAAAGAAAAGTTGAAGGAAAGGGGGAAAAATGTACAAAAAAGTGAGTTTTTTTTCTCTTGTTTGAATTGAGAAAAAAATACAATAATTTGGATGTGAAATTTGAATATTGATGAACTACTTGAATCATATTGATAGCATCCAAGTTGTGAGAGGTTGGAGAATGTTGGGAATTCTTTTGGGAGTTATTCTTAAACTTTCCTCACAATTTTATGAGAAAAATTTTATCACTTGTTTCTAACAATTTTTTCACCTAATTTTCCTCTATAATTTTTTCCGTTGTGATTTCCTCCAAGCCAAATACAAGAAAAAAAAGTTACTTTTTCAAAATTTTTTTCTTTCCACCAAATTTTCAGGTTACAGACGGAACCTTAGTAGAATTCTAATATTCAGTTCTAAAATATACTTTGAATTTCCTTGATGGCCTGCTCAAATTTATAACAAAAATTAATTAACATACTCAATATGGTTCAACTTTTTGCTTGGAATATACTACAAATTAAGACTTTGTTTGAGCAAACGAAGATTTGAAATATTTGTGGTCTATTTGAAATTTAACATTGCTATAATAGGTTCTTTTGGGGCTTCATTTCAGGAAGATATAATTAATCCGGCAGTGAAGGGAACACTGAATGTTCTATCCTCTTGTGCAAAAGTTCCCACGATAAAAAGAGTAGTTTTATCATCTTCATTTGCAGCAGTTGTGCACAATGGTAGACCTCTATCCCCTGAAACAGTCGTTGATGAAACTTGGTTTTCTACTAGAGAAGCATGCGAAGCTTCGTATGGTGTACGTATACATACAGTTGCTTTCAGATTCTACATTTTTGCATCCTCTAAATTAGTTTGCTTAGTTTAGGTTAGAATTACTCCACTTTGATCATAGTTTACTGTACATAATAACAAGAACTTCGAGTATAGGTCCTGCCTTCTGTCTACAGGATTTGGGAAGATGCAGATCTAAAGATCCCCCCCCCCCCCGCTGTAAGCACTCTCGTGCAAGCGGAGAGACTGATCATAAGCTGATAGTTTATAGTGAATCATATTAATTTTCAAATATCTGATGACAATTTTTTGTTTATGTTGATGACAGAAATGGTATTTGCTGTCAAAGATCATGGCAGAAGAGGCAGCTTGGGAATTTGTGAAAGAGAAAGGCATGGATATGGTTTCAATACTCCCAACCGCTTGCATTGGCACCTTCTTCCGGCCAACACTCAATTTTGCTGCGGCTGTTATTTTGAGTTTGATCAATGGTCTCAGCTAAATTCTCGTTTATTTCAAATTTTTCTTGTGTGCATTAGGGAAATACCTAGAGATAGGTAGAGGTGTATTTGCCTTCCATGTATATTGAGCATTTATAAATTCTTCTACTGATGAATAGTATTAGTGGTTGCAGATCCAGATAGATATCCAAATATGGGCTTGGGATGGGTTCATGTCAAAGATGTAGCGGAAGCACATATTCGGGCATTTGAGATTTCTTCAGCAAATGGAAGATACGTTGTGGCTGAAACCGTTGCATATTGCTCACAAATCGCCAATATCTTACGTGAGCTCTATCCCACTCTCAAAATCACGACCAAATAAGTTCATTCTAAGATCTTGATTGCCTTACTCACCCCCCGTCTCTCTCTGTCTCACATGCGCGCGCACACACACACAAATTAAGACCTCATTTTCCTAATAACAAAAATAAATCTCCTACTCAAGAAAACTAGTAATTTCGATTAGGGTTGGTTGAATCATTGCTTACTAATTTCCTTTTGAAGGTGGGATGATAACCTTGAGGCACCTTACCAGATTTCCAAGGATAAAGCTAGAAGCTTAGGCATCAACTACATTCCCTTGAGAGTCGGTCTTAAGGAGACTGTCGAGTGCTTAAAGGAGATGAAATTCATCAACATTTAATTTCTTTAATCTTAATATTTAGTTCTTTGTTGAAGTAGAGGTATGCTATTTAATGTCTGTATATTACATTATGTATGTCAATTTGCTTGAAGAACAGCAGAGCATCCTTTGATCAAGCTTCTTCAGTTTTAGAGTTTTCTCTGGTGGCATGAGTCATGAGAGAGATAATCAGGAAACTTATTGGTAAAGTCTACTCTTTTTCAAACCTTTAAAAATAATCCTGTGCTCTTGGCTTTCGATAAAGAACAAAATTTGGTAGAAATCACAGTGAACTTATTAATAATTGAAAAAAAGGGATTCAGATTTGAATGTAAGCATCTTGTAAATCTGTAGGTTTTTCAGTTGAATTAAATGATATTTATTTATTTATTTCTACATTGTTAGTTATATATTTGAGCAAATTACTGAGTCCTCACCAAAACAAGTTCCAACGAAGTTTAATGCCACGATCTTTATAAATGATTGGGTTTTACGCTTGTAGATTGCTGCAATTAAATAAAAGGAATTGTCACTAGCTGAACCATTTATGCTTCATAATGCTTATGTGAGTTGTTAGCTTATTTTGTATGAAACTGTCTCATCAAAGAGTTATAAGATAGACATTTAGAAGGTGATTTATTTACGCAGTATTTGGTTGGTAGAAAAATAATTTTCGTTGAAAATGGTTTTCTATTTTTCCATTGTTTGGCATAGTAAGTAATGGAAAACTATTTTCCAAGGAAAATCATTTTTAGCCCCAATGGAAGAAAATGATTTCCATTTTAAGAAAAAAGAAAGTTGATTTTTCTTCTTCAACTATTTTGACAATGTTCTCAGCGGAATTCAGGTGCAAATTTCAATTTCAATGGTTTGGATCGAACTTGGCTAACCAATGGACAAGATTAAAATAAGTTTAGATCTATATTTTTAGCTCAACATTTCTTCATTTATCCGCAAGCAATTAATTCGATATTTTTCACCACTTAAACAATTTCGTCGACATTTTTTGCCATTAAAATAGTTTCAATGGTTTTGATGAAAACACTATTATTGCCTGGGAACAATTGAAATAAGCTTAAATCCAAATTTTGAACTCAATATTCCTTCGTCATTGGTCAACATTTTTCTCTGTCATGACAATTCGATTGATATTTTTCGCCACTTAAACAATTCAGTTAATAATTTTCACCACTGAAATAATTTCAACGATTTAGATCAATCGAAACTTTGTTATCCATAGAAAAGGTTAAGATAAGCATCATCAAATCCAAATTTGAAACTCGACATTCCTTCATTTGGTCAATATTTTTCTCTGCTATGGCAATTCAATCGGAATTTTTTGCCATTTAAACAATTTAGGCCGTGTTCGGCAATAGTGTTTTGGATAGCGTTTAGTGCTTTGACCAGATCAATATACTAATTTAGTTAATTTTTACTGTTCGGTAAACTATTGTTTTGAATAACATTTCAAGTTGCATTTAGCATTTTGAGTAGCGTTTTTGAAAAACTAATACTATTAACGTTTGACATTTAAAAGTAGCGTTTTATATTTTTTAGCAAAAAATATCCCTTAAAAATTTTATCTTTGGAAATTATCTATATCCTTTTACGTCTGTTTATATTAATCAGCTAGCACAACAGCTAAATTTACCAACACATTAGTTTCAACCGCTAATCTAAACAGCTATCCGATGACAACTAAATTAGAACCGCTATCCGCTATCTGAATCGTTATCCGCTACCTAAACAGCCAATTTTGCCGAACAAGGCCTTAGTCGATACTTTTTGTGACTAAAACAATTTTAATGGCTTAGATTGAAGCTTAATTATACGATTAGAAATATCAAAAGTATTTCAATTCTGAATTTTAAGCTTGACATCCTTTCATTTGACCAACATTTTTCTCGACTATGCAATCCAGTTGACATTTTTTGCTATTCAAACAATTTAGTTGACATCTTTTTTTCCATGGAAAATGATTTGTCTTGCATCAAACAACGGAAATTGTGACAAGAAAATTCATTTTCCTTGAAAAAAATATTTTCCACGGAAAATGAATTTGTAGGAATTAAAACCATTTTTTCCCCAACCAAATACTACATTAGTGACAAGTTTTCTTCGGAGGTTAAAAACCCATTACTAAGGATAGTAGATATAATGTAGTTCTTTTGATCTAATACTTTTAGGAGTTTATAACCGCATGCAATAGTCCTGCTACCTTATGGATGATAGTACGTTGATTATTCAGGCCTGAGACTGTCAGCTTGTCAAATATTTTATGTTCTTCACCACACCCGATAATCTACTTCCCCAACTCTAGTTCTATGTGTGATTTCTCTACGGGTTCTAGCATGGCATTTTGCTATCTAATCATTGCATATTAAGAAGGACTGATAAATATTATTGGCCCGGTTTGACTAGTTAAATCACCTTAGAAGGCAGTGAATAGGGAGATGATTAAAGTCGCAAGATAATCGAAATAAAGAGTGGAAAGATAAATGTGGACAAAACACAAGAACTTTTTAACAAGGTTAGCCTCAACTAGGCTTAATCCCCACCTAGAGTTCCCTAACTCTAAGATTAACCCGATTATATTAGGAGGGGTAGTTACAACTCTAGAGTACACGTTACTTTAAGTTCCAAGTCACAAGTTAAACCCTTCAACTAGGTTTGGTAAAGTTGACCCTTCAACTCTATAATCCCATCCTACTTGCAATTTGAGCAATACAACTTGAATAGATGTAAAGCAAATTAAAGCTCAAGGCATGCCAATAAGTGGTTGACTAATGTGTATGCCATTGAGTGCTTGCAATTCTTCTTCTTCTCAGCTTTGATTCAGCTCTGTATTTATAGTAGAAATTCGGAGGATTTGTTGAAGACTAGCCGTTAGACACACCCTGGATTCCAACCTCAGTTTAGTGCCTTAGGCTGCAGTTTAGTGTACTTGAAATATTGGCAATCTCAGCAACCAATGCCTAGAAGGCTAATTTTGGCCTGATTTGATGTTCTTTCAACTGCCACTTCCATATTTTGAGTTGATGAAGATTTTTCAATGGCTACTTCCATTTTTAGCTGATTGAGAATCTCTTTGAGATGATTTGCAATCCTTTCTATAATCAAGGCAAATATCAAGGATTTAAATCTTGAAAATCAAAATATTCACCACATAAGGATCCCTAAAAACAAGGAAACAACCATAACGAAAAAGGATATTGTCAATCATAATTTTATCAATTATAATCAGCATTGTAATCTCAAGATAATACAAACATAACATGATGAATATGTCAATTGATTAATCTCTTTTTGTCTTTTATCAAAACATATTAAAAACTCAATGTGAGCTTTAAGAAAGCTTACAATCTCCCCCGTTTTGATGAAAAACATTACTCAAGCACATTACTCAAGCACTTATTGGCATACCTTGAGCTTTAATTTGCTTTACATCCATTCAAGTTGTATTGCTCAAACTGTATTTATAGTAGAAACTTGGAGTATTTGTTGAAAACTAGCAGTTAGACACACCCTGGATTCCAGCTCCAGTGTAGTACCTTGGACTGCAGTTCAGTGTCCTTGAAATGTTGGTAATCTTAGCAACGAACGGCTAGAAGGCTAATTTTGGCTTGATTTGAGATTCTTTCAACTGCCACTTCCATATTGTGAGCTGATGAAGATTTTTCAACGACTAATTTCATTTTTAGTTGTTTGAGAATCTCTTTGAGATGATTTACAATCCTTTCCATAATCAAGGCAAATATCAAGGATTTAAATCTTGAAAGTCCAATATTTACCACATAAGAATCCCTAAAAATAAGGAAATAACCATAACCAAAAAGGATATTATCAATCATAATTTTATCAATTATAATCAGCATTGTAATATCAAGATAATACAAATATAACATGATGAATATGTTAATTAATTAATTTCTTTTTGTCTTTCATCAAAATATATTAAAAAACTCAATATGATCTTTAAGAAAGCTAACAATCTCCTCTTTTTTATGAAAGATAAAACTCAATAAAATAACGTATCCATACAATTTTGAATGACACAGCATGAAAAGCTTTCCAAATACTTCTCCCCCTTTTTGTATTTCATCAAAAAGGTAGCACAAGAGGAGAAAGAAAAATCGAAGCACAAAAACTATGGCAAACACATGTAGCTCCCCCTTAACAAATCAATAAAAGATACTCCCCCTTAATCTATGGAACTCATAAAAAAAACATACAAGGGGTTAAGTACTAACAACGAAATCAATCGCATATGCTAATGATCATTGACTTGAAATTCTCGTAAGCAACATAAGGATGTAACAAGGGATTAACATATAGTAACATTAACAAATTCTCCCCCTATCAAGAGTAAGTCAAGGTTATCGACAAATGATCAAGCGATACAATTTTTCTCTTCTAGAAACAAGTAATATAAGTATTAGGGATCATAATAATAATGGACAAAAGCAATGAGATCATATGTGCATAATAACATATCATAATAGTATAAGATATATTAAAATATTAATCATGCTCACATTCCAAAGATAATAAAGCAAATTAAAATTCGAAAAATTTGAAATTAAAATGCCAAAAGTAGGAAGTGGATCACACAAAGTAACATCGTCTTATATTTAACAAGAATCCAAATATTACCAGCATTAAAGACGTTGACATAAAAATTCAAGCCTTTGAATTGATTATATTAAAGATACCCAGTTTCTGCTTGTAGTTCAAAGCCTTGGACTACAGTTGAATGCCTTGAATTTCTTGGCAGTAACGAATTTCTCATTAGCTTGACCTGTAAGAATTTAGGAACATAATTAGTACATAGAGAGAGTTTTTCCTCAATTCACATTGGGTGGTCTTGCACCTTTTGGTACCCATATTTGGACTAACCTAGGGCTAGATTTTTTAAAAGGGCATGAATAAGACATATGACCATTCTTTAGGCAATAATTGCATTTAATATAAGATTTGTTTTGGGACGTTGATTGAACAAAGAAGTTCTTATAGACCTTCTTTTTGTTAAAGATATTATACCCAATTCCTTCCTTATTGAATGGCATCCTTTGAGAACCTAGTAATTTGTCCAAATTGTCTTGTCCTTTGGTAAATTTCAAAATCGCTTTTTCGACATCTTCATATTTGGATTGAAATTCTTCCTTTTCTTTTTCAAGAATTTCAATCATTGTGTGAGCCTTGTTATTTGATTTTTGTTAGACCTCTTTTTCAAATGACAAGTCAAGGATTATTTTCTTCAAAGCCTTAATCCTGGACAATACTCTTGCTCACATTGAATACATTTGATTAAGGCTTGAGCTAATTCATCTTTAGAATATTCAAGAAATTCAGAATAATCTACCTCATCCGAGCTTTCATACTTGGTTTCTTCTTCTTAGATTTGACCTTCATTCACCATGAAGTAAAGATTCATCGCTTGTTCTTCTTCATTCTCACTATCACTTGAGTCGCTATCGGTCCATGCAGCTATCATCGCTCTCTTGAATTCTTACTTGGCCTTTTCCTTCCGTTTTTCTACTTTCTTTTGCAAGATTGGACAATCCTTTGCAATATACCCTGGTAAACCACAACCAAAACAAGGACCCATATTAGATTTAATTTTATTATTATTAGAAAATTTTGTACCTTTTGCAAATTTCTCATTCTTCTTTGATGAAGATCCCTTTTTATAAAACTTTTCGGGGTCAAATCTTTTTAACTTGAGCATTTTCTTCAATCCTCTAGCAATCATTGCCATAGAATCTTCATCTTCTTCGCTTGACTCGTCTTCCAAGGACAGGAGGTCTTCGTTCATAGTTTTGAATGCTACTCCTTTCTTTATTTGAACTACTTCTTCATCTTCTTTAAGATGAATTTCATGAGTCATAAGCTTCCCAAGCAGATCATCCAGAGCTAAGGTCTTGAGATTTTGAGCCTCTTCGATTGCGGCGACCTTAGGACCCTATTTGTTCTTAGAAAGACATCGAAGAATTTTCCTAACCATCTCCTCATTTGTATAGGACTTATCGAGGGACTTAAGGTTGTTGGTTATATCAGTGAAGCATGTAAACATTTCTTTGATAGACTCGTCTGGTTGCATTTTGAATAATTCGTATTGGTAAACGAGCATGTTGATCTTTGTTTCTTTCACTTGACTCGTTCTTTCATATGTCACAACCAGTTTGTCCCAAATCTGCTTAGCGGTTTCACAAGAACAAATACGGTTATATTCAGTGGCATCAAGACCACAATATAAAACATTCATAGCTTTAAAAGTTCTTAGAGAGTTTTGCAAAGTCTTCCTGTGTATATTGTTCCTCAGTTTTTGGCTGACTTTTTCCATCAATGGTTGTCATTAGAACATGTGGTCCCTTGGTTACAATATTCCACAACTCATAGTCTTCAGTTTTGATAAAGATCTGCATCAAATTTTTCCAGTACGAAAAGTTAGTGCCTCTAAACAAAGGAGGTCTAATAGTAGAACGACCTTGATCATGGTAGCCTTCTCCAGTAGCGGTAATGATCATTGCCCAATTGACAGTCAAGTCAAAATATAGTGGGTCTGGCTCTGATATCAATTATTAGCCCGATTTGACTAGTTAAATCACCGTACAAGGCAGTGAATAGGGTGATGATAAAAGTCGCAAGATAATCAAAATAAAGAGCGGAAAGATAAATGTGGATAAAACACAAGAACGTTTTAACGAGGTTAGCCTCAACTAGGCTTAGTCCCCGCCTGGAGTTCCCTAACTCTAGGATTAACCCGATTATATGAGGACGGATAGTTGCAATTCTAAAGTACACCTTACTCTAAGTTCTAATTCACAAGTTGAACCCTTCAACTAGGCTTGGTAGAGTTGACCCTTCAACTCTATAATCCCACCCTACTTACAGTTTGAACAATACAACTTGAATAGTTGCAAAGCAAATTAAAGCTCAAGGTATGCCAATAAGTACTTGACTCATGTATATGCCAATGAATGCTTACAATTCTTCATCTTCTCAGCTTTGATTCAGCTCTATATTTATAGTAGAAACTTGGAGGATTTATTAGAAACTACCCTGGATTCCAGCTTCAGTTCAATGCCTTGGACTGCAGTTCAATATCCTTGAAATGTTAGCAATCTCAGTAACCAACGGCTAGAAGGCTAATTTTTGCCTGATTTGAGATTCTTCAACTGCCACTTTCATATTTTAAGCTGATGAAGGTTTTTCAATGGCTACTTCCATTTTTAGCTGATTGAGAATCTCTTTGAGATGATTTGCAATCCTTTCCATAATCAAGGCAAATATCAAGGATTTAGATCTAGAAAGTCAAATATTTACTACATAAGGATCCCTAAAAATAAGAAAATAACCATAACCAAGAGGATATTATCAATCATAATTTTATCAGTTATAATCAGCATTGTAATTTCAAAATAATACATATATAACATGATGAATATGTCAATTGATTAATCTCTTTTTGTCTTTCATCAAAACGTATTAAAAAACTCAATGCGAGCTTTAAGAAAGCTAACAAATATGACATGACAATGACAAATGGACACGTGATTTTTCAGAAAAGTACGACACGACATGACACGACACATATAGTGGGCACGCTGTGCTCAGAAAATATTTATTCTCTTGCTCTGTGCTTATGACTTGTTTTATGTTTTAATCCTTGAGAGATTCAAGTTTAGATGATAACAATAGTAAATTGTTCATAGTATGTGCATTCCACAACTATCAATAACATAACTCAATTTCTTCTTGCTATATATTTTGCATGCATCTGAAAGCCTCTGATAGTGTCCGTATCTGATATGTGTCGGACATGGATACTTGAAATTATGGAGATTGTCTGTGCTTCTTGGGTTACATACACAGATGTATATTCTCAAAGTGATCTCCTTCATTATCTCAGTAAGTGTAGACTCCAGAATAAGTTTAGGTGATCTGAAAAATTGCAAAGAAGGGTTGTGAGCAATTTTACATGAGTTTTAAGATTATTTGACTCGAGGTTGCATACTGATGGAAAGCTGGGATGCTCAAGGGCTGGTATCTGGATTTACTAATGTTATAAACCTTTTTTTTTTTTTTTGGTGGCTGCGAATGAGGTGTAAATTAAAGATCGACATAGAGATTCGAAACTGTGTATCTCATAACAACTTTGAGAGACTTTATCAGTTGAATTAACTAACACGCACATCTCAATATTCTTTATGTAAATTGCTTTGGATTTAATTGTTGGTGTCATGCGCCATATATGGAGGATAATTATTCTCCTTTTGCATAACTACACTTGACTTTGTTGTTGTGTTGACGTGGTGCGTACATTGCACTTTATAACCTTCTTTACTTCTTATGAATGAACGATAAACAAATAATGATAAGTTGAAGTCAAGTAACTCCATGAAAAAGTTTGGAGTATTTCAACATGGAAATACCACTTAGGTTTAAATTAGTTAAGGAACTTGTCATCTAAAACCATAGAGCAAGAATTAGCTAGCTAGGGGTGTAATTGAGTGCAGTCAAGCCCCCAGTCAAACTTAGTTGGGCTCTATCAGGTTAGATCTGAGCTTGGTGCATGGTCGGATGCACATGGAACGGTTCGAAGCTACGTCGGGCTTAGTTCATTATTCTTTTTTGGTTTTTCTTTGCTTAAAAAGTTTCAAAATTTTAGTACTATAATTAGAGTTAAATTCTAAATTTTTGCCTTGAATTCAACAAATAAGAGTTGGAATAAAATTTTGTTAACCATAATGGAAATTTCATGTTCTTCACCAAAGTGCTTAGATAAAAAGAATGAACTATTTAAGCCAATCTAGGACGAGCTAAGCCTTGTTGGCTTGGGCTCGGCTCGTCCTTGATTTGACACAAGCTCGAGCCAAACTAACTAAAATGAACCTAAGGGCTCGACAAGCCAACTCAATTTCATTAAAATCCTAAGCATGGGTATAGGATTTTTCCACCAAAGTTTATGCAAATTTTTATCCCTAACTAAACTCAGGTTTCCTTATTTGTTTTTTTTTTTTAATGACATTCTACCAAATGTAACATTGACCATTTAGATTCATAATTCCTTCAAGCTGGTACTACCAATCTTAGAGCAACTTTAGTTCTAGTGGTGCAAGTAATAGCAATGCGGAATGGTGTACAAGCAGTAGTCCAAGCATGATATGGTTCAATTGTTCTTGAAAGCAGTAATTAGGTGCTTATCAAAGCCTTAAGAGGGAAAGTTCATATTCCTTGGGAAGTTTCAACTCTAAGTGAAGGTGGAAAAAATCTATTCAGTTCTTGCAATAGATTATACAACCAGTATTTCTTCGGTGAAGGAAATTGAGCAGCGAATTGGATGACTAAGTTTGACCTTTCTGTTTCTTCTTCTATTTTGTAGATCTCTATTCCTTATATCTCATTTTTTTTTTTATATCCTCATTGAGGACAATTGAAGCAGAACGCTTGAGAAATGTCTACATTAACTTTCCTAAACTCAAGAAGTTGTACATCGTTAAGATTTTTTCACAATCATATCCAACATATTTTTATAGTTCTACAAGGTCTAATTTTACCTTATGTTTTGTTACTAGATGAGACTTATTGCCGTTTTCCTCATCATAGCATTAACATGGCTTTAATTCTTTCATAATTTCACGTCATGTACATTTGGATTAAAACCAAGTAATTAGTTCTCTAGGACTGGTAGTATTAATTTTTGAATAGTTATTGGAAGTTCATGTATTCCCACCGTCCCAAAATTATTTGTCCCTTTTTTTTGGGATGTCCTAAAAGAAAACCCTTTTACTATTACTAGTATAGACCCATGCGATGCACGGATTATCTTTTAAATTGAACTTTAATTTAAAAACTATCGAGCATTCATTTTATAAAATCATTTATCTCATAAATATTTTATGAATATTAAGATAAAATATTATCTAATTTACTTGATCATATAATTAGCAAAATTGACTTTTTTTAATCAATGAAAACTTTAATTGGTAAATCATATCCTTCTCTCCTATGTCTAAAAGCGTCAAATCTCACTAAATTCAGTTGTAAAGTGAATTATACTTTGGAAAACTAACCCCTTCCTTTACATTAGATGACACCACCTTCGAGAATAATTAGATATCCAAATCTTTTTCAAAACAAAGCCATTTCCTCATTTCAACTCCTACGTTTATGCATTATACATCAACCTTTATGGATTATAAAATTTTACACCATAACGTATTTAACATCTGATACTCTCTATGATAACCCATAGAAAAATATGAATCCAACAATATAACGTATATTAAAGACCCTCACTTAGCTGTAAACATAGAAAATTATATATAAATTCTTGTATAAGATTGGAGCTCCACTTACTCCACTACATTGAACAAACCATTTGTTTCTTCTAATGAGTTGGTTTGCCTCCTTCTTCTTGTCAATTAGCATCCCCTTTGTAATATCTTTAAAGAATGGTAGTGTTGCAAGACCTGTAAATCTGACCCAAAAACAGCAGTAAATTTCATGACTGTTTATTTCTCATGTTGCACAATTACATCATGTTCCCCGAACCGAGTTCCAAAGGCATATAAAAATCATCAACGAAAACAATAAACAATTAATGAAAGTAATCCTATCCCAATTGTGCAATGACATTTTGAATTAAGTCAAATAAATTACCAACACATTACTGCATCATCTTGGAAGTTACAATCTATGTAATAACATGCATCCTCATTAGAGAAAATCTTTTTAGTTTTGCAAAGTATCGAACATTGAGGAACAATAACAATATCAATTACAAACCCCTTATTAAGGGAAAGCTTGATGTCTAAATATAAACTCAAAATAAAAACAGAAAGCATGAACCAAAATCACAAACTAGGTACTTATTGCGAAATAAAATCTAAACAAATAAAAAAACTATATTGAAATTAAAAAATGAAATTACCCCCCTTCTCAGCCAAATGTCACTCTCCCAAAACCTCGAGTTAAGTACTTTGAAAATGCCTAATTTTTTAATTGTTGTCCAATAAGGACCTAAATTAGTATCAAATTACATAAAGAACCTATGGTAGAAAAAAGAGGCGTAATAGGACCTAAAGAAGGATTAATGTTCTATAAGAACATATAAAAGAAAATAATAAGAAAATAGGAGTTATAATATACAGTAAATATTCTATATTTTTAACTGAAGTGTATGAAATAATTGAGAAGAAAATTAATCCACCTAAAAAGATGCACACATCTTACTGTCTTCCCTCATGACTTTTTGCACAATATCTAATTAGTACAATAAAAGTACTTAGAATTAATTCTTCATCACTAAGTTTTGGTAATGGATTAAACAATTAACAAACTTAAAGTTCTTCATCAATGGTGGAATTTAGGCTCCCTAAAGTACTTTGACTAAACAACCACTTCAAATATTTTATTCAATTATGCTCTTATTGGTGCAGATATACCCTATTCCACTGCTATTCTCTATTTAAGAATTAAATTTTGACAATATTGTTATACATCAACCACCACATTTTTGTCTCACTGAAAATACAAACTTTTTTGCCGAGGGGAGGAGATCATGATGAACTTCGTTTATAACACATTCATTTTTATGTTGTGTGTGAAATAAGTTTTTTTAAAATATAGGGATATCAAATGTAGTATCTCTTGAAAATTTGTCGACATTAGTGAGAATCATAGCATAAAATTCATTCTCTTTCATCAAATACTGAACTATGTGTGCCTTTAAAATTCATTATTTTAATTTTTTCACAATAATAGTTTAAAAGAGATAGCAATATATGCTAAGGTGAAGGCATCATTTTCCAAAAATAGATTATAGTCCTTTATTTGTCTTTTTTGCTCTTCCCAGTCGATCAAAATATTTATCCTAAGTCCTTCAAGGACACTTATGTGTACTTAAGGTTCCTATTAGATAGTAATGCAATGCTTCAAATCCTTCCACAAGTATTAACTCCCAAAATCTGTAGTTCAGTGCTCATCATGTTAAACATGCCCTACAATTAGTTCTCTAAAAAGAAAAGACAAAATGGAGCTCAAAATTCGGAATAAATCCATTAATATCCCCTAGGATTGAAATACCCTCTAACTAAAAGAAAATTTTCTGAAATCAATTGCCGCCTTCTAAATCAGTACACCGTATTATAATCTTTTCTCTCACAATCTTTAACTTCACAAATCAACGTCCCTCATTGAAAACTCCATTATCATGACTATCCTATTTGTCATTCTTACACCTCAAAAAGAAAAAAGAAGTTGATAACATACAACTAGAAAAGAATTGCCCATAGTATCAAAAATCCAGCAGGCACAAAACTGAAATTAATAAACGAACTGAAGAAGAAGCAATCACACCATTACACATTGCTAGTAGATTCAATCACAGGAACTGAAAGCAAAAGAAAAAGAAGGAGATTTTTATATGTTCTTCTAGTCTTTGCATACCTCCATTGCTTCACGAGTATTGGTTGTATTTTCCTATTTTCCTTAAACCTATGTATCACACAAATCCCCAAACAAATTAGCCAAAAGATTTTGAAAAATTCATCTGGTAAATAATTGAAGGGTGACTATCAAAGAAAATTAGGGAAGAAGAAATACTAGACAAGCAATTTCTAAAATAAATTGAACAAATCAATTTCTTAGAGAGATAACAGAGAGAGAGAGAGAGAAAGAGAGAGAGAGAGAGAGTGTGTGTGTTTATGTGTGTGTGTGTGCGCGCGCAGTGTGCGCGTGCTTTAATAAGAGAAAGAGAAATGCACAAATCAACAGCCCAAACTATATAAAGTGCCGACATTCATGTATTACGTATAACTAAAAATATGGGGAATACGTAGTTAACTCCCCTAAGTTTTGTTTTTAAAAATAAATAAAAATAAAGCAGTATTTTGCTTAAAGATAGGCGACTATTACAAACTATTTGTTTTTAAAACTTTAAAATCAAGGATTTAGATTTAATGATTTAATAATATTTATGACTAAGATTACACCAAGTCCCACAAATCACTCTCGTGTTGGTATTTTAGAATTTTTCAAATATTGTTATTAATATAGTGTAGATAAATACATAGATTAGATACAAAATCGAAGGCTTATATTTAATAGATGACTAATTGTTATGGCTGAAATTACATTAAATCTTGTAAATCACTCTCGTTATAGCTAGCATTTTAAGTTTTTTCAAAGATTATCATTTTTTTAACTGTTTAGATTTTTTTAGATAATAGAATTATTATGTACCCTTCATCAAATATAACTGAAATTATGAGTGATTTTAAAACAAAAATTATAAATGGGTATTTTACTTAGATAAGGTCATTTTTTTAACTAAAATCTATGGTTTAGATTGAATAAATAAATATAATTGCCTAATTTTATGGCTGAGATTACATTAAATCCTGTAAATCACTCCCATTGTAGGTAACATTTTAGGTTTTTATAAAGATTATCACTTTTTTTAACTGCTTGGATTTTTCTTAGATCATAGAATTATCATGTATCATTTATCAAATATAACCAAAATTATGAGCAATTTTTTTAAAAACTAAAAATTATGAATAGGTATTTTACTTAGATAAGGTGGTTTTTTAAACTAAAATCTACGATTTAGATTTAATGAATAAATATAATTACCTAATTATTTTCCTAGATAATTGGATTATCATCTATCTTTTATGATGTATATCCAAAATCATGAAGGCTTTTTTAAATAAAATAAAGAGATATCTTAACTTTAAAATCAATAGCTTAAATTTAATGCATAAATAATTATTATAGTTAAGATTACAATAAATACCATAAATCACTGTCATTACACCATTCTGGAGTTTTGTAAATGTTGTTATTATAATAGTATAGATAGATATATTACTTAAGACGTCTAAATTTTCTTTTTTTTTTGTGAGTTTATGAAATTGTTGATAGTTTTTTTTAATTACACTTAATAATTTATTCAAAATCTCCACTTGATTCTATTGCAAAATTTTCATCCTATCATTATCATTCTTCCCCTGCCCGGCATCCTTCATACCTGGCAATCTAATTCATGTGCATCAGTTCTATCTATCTTTGTTTTAAAAAGATAAGAAGAGATTTTATTTATTCATTTGTTTTTTCAACATAAATCTACAATTTAGATTTAATGAATAAATGTAATTGCCTAATTTTTTCCTAGACAATTGGATTATCATTTATCTTTTATCATGTATGTCCGAAATCATGGAAAATTTTTTTACTAAAATAAAAAATATCTTAACTTTAAAATCAATGGCTTAGATTTAATGTATAAATCATTTTTATAGTTAAAATTACACCCAATTCCGTAAATAACTCTCGTTGTATCATTCTAGGTTTTGTAAAGATTGATATTATAATAGTATAGATGGATAGATAGATAGATTTAGCCCCTTAATTCTTTTCATAGTAGAAAAACCAAAAAACAAAAAATTATTGATCCAAAGTATTATTCCCAATCTAACAAGCAATCTGCCATTTTCATTTTATTTGGACTCTTAACTAATAATGCTTGCTTTTAGCAGATATAATAATATAACTGATTACAACGAAGTATTTGAACGTTCTTAATGGATGTTAATATTCAATTTCCATCTTTGCCAACCTTTTTCTTAAATTTTGGCTTGTTTCTGGTTACACTAAACCCCCTATGAAAAAATTGTTAAAAATAAAATAAAATAAAATCTCAAAATTTATTTTCATGGTAAGTCAAAATATAGGAGCTAGGGTGGAGAAGTCCTTTTGGGATAGGGAAGTTATTGATGTGATAGGGTAGGAATGTGAGGCGTTGAAGAGACCTTCTAGTGCAAGTAATTTTTTTACTCATGTTTTATAATTATTTTAATCGAACAAAATAGTTATTTCAACGGCTTGTATTAAATATGCAAATGAATTTAACGGTATGATTCATGCTAATCTCCACAAATCATTCTCATTGATCATTCTAGGATTTTACAAAGATTACTCTGAATTTGAAAAGTTGCCAGCTTCTTGAACTGATTTTTTGTTGAAGGGTGGTGCTTATGCCCTTGTGTCGATTTTTTAAATTCAACAATTAATTCTAATGGAGACTAAGCTAAACAGGTGATGGAGAAGTCCCTACTGACGAGTTTCTGAAAATGATGAAAAGAACTTCATATGCCTATTGAAGTTAACTTCTTCTTAACAGTCGCAACGTATCATATCTTGCCTCGCTAGAAGCTGCAACTGGTGCTGTATTTAATTTAGATAAAACTTGGATAGCATGCAACTTTTTTCTTAAATTTTAGCTTGTTTCTGTTTACACTAAACCCCCTATGCAAAAATTATTTAAAAAAGATAAAATAAAATTTCATAGATTATTGTCATGATAAGTCAAAATATAGGAGTTGGGGTGGAGAAGTCCCTTTGGAGTAGGGAAGTCCTTTTGGAGTAGGGAAGTCCTTAGACATGATAAGATAGCAATGTGGGGCATTGAAGAGACCTTCTAGGGCAAGTAATTTTTTTGCTCAGGTTTTGTTATTATTTTAATTGAACAAAATAGTTATTTCAACAGCTTGGAGGTAAATTAATTTAACGATATAGATCATGCTAATCTCCGAAAATCACTCTCGTTGCACCATTCTAGGGTTTTGCAAAGATTGCTATTATAATAGTATAGATAGATGAAGTAACCTCTTTGTTTACATTAAAAGCAAAAGAAGATATAAACGAATAAGAGAAAATATATTTTTTAACAATAAATGGAGTATATAAAATATATCTTACAAAGTCAAAACCCTACAAACATCTCGCGGTAACGAAAAACGTATTTTCAATGATTTGCCTAATTTGACATTTACCCAAGTTCTGATTGGTGGTATATATTTTGCTGCATAAGATTCGAGATTAAATCATTATTCTGGCTATCAAAAAAAAAATAATCATAATTCTGAGATAAGCTATTGGCTAGGAATATAATAAAATAAATCTAATAAATTGAGGTAAATACTTTCCGGTGTTGAAACTAATTATTTTTTTTAACAATTAACCGAATTGAGTATTGCATTTCTGAACTTAAAAGATGTATAATACATGTCCCAAATTTTTTTGAAGATGACATATATAAGATCTTAAGGTATATATGACACCTAAATATCTAATAATAAAAAATGAATGTGACACTTAAAAGTAAATTTCTCAATTGACATAAGCAGTAACATTCTCCTAGAAATATACATTTTCATACATTATATTATTTTTTTTACCCATGTAGACCTTATCATATAAATGAGTTTTAATATACATACACTTATGCGACTGTGGAAGTAGATATTCCTAGAAACTATAATACTCCATTCATTCTATATTTATGGTAAAAAAATATCCATATCATAATCCCATTTTTTTGTCAAAGTAATCTTTTTCAATGATTTTTCTTCATTTTTATTCGTTTGATAATTATTTTATATAAAATTATATTTAATTCTTATTTTGATACATTTATAAAGTTTGTCTATGAATATGAAATAGTGGGAGGGAGCATAGGAACTTTTTTTTAAAATTTTTGATGATTAAGGGCCTGTTCTTTTCGTAGGTAAATTGGAGTGGGTAAAAGGGTAAATTAGTTGATGTAGATTGAAATGGATTGAGGTGAGTTGAAATAGGTTGAAGTGGGTTGAATTTTTTTTATGTGATAAATTGAATTTGGTTAAAATAGTGGAAATGTGTTGAAGTGGGTTGAAATGGGTTGAAGTAGGTTGAAGTGGGTTGAAGTGAGTTGACGTTAGTATTTTAGAATTGACCCACGAAAAGAACAGGGCCTAAAGAGGGACGATAAGACTTCAACTGAACAAAAGAAAATAATAAATAAAAGAAGATGAAGATCTCTAGGAGTTGAACTCAACTGATGAACAACTTCATGTCGAGTGCTGTCGCAACAAATTAAATAGCAGTTGAGTTGAAGTTTTCTAGTAATATATATCATATATTTAGGATTGTATACTTCCTCTCATCATGTATATATGCTTTTTGAATGTGTATTTATCACATAGATATTTTTAATATGTGGTGTTGATAGGGTTTATAGGAATTTGTACTCTTAAGAGTACTAATGTAGACTCGTGCTATGCACTGTGCTTGATGAAATGGACCTTTAGAACATATATGCTACTTAAAAAATTATAAAACATAATTATTACATGTATAATATTTGATAATATAACTTTAAAAAATAAGATGATAAGTAGCTATTGAAAAAGCCCGAAAACTACCAACTTAATCCAGTACAACTGAGATTAATAGCATACAAAACAAAAAATGGTAATCTATACTAATATAAAGATCATGGTAAATGACATGATGATAAGCTAATGAGTGGAGCATGACGGTGAAGACTCATCTTTCTCTTCTTGTACCTGTATATAAAATATTTTTGTTAGTAATTATTGCATTGCTAACATTGATACAAACAAAGTTTTTGGGTACATAGTGTTTAGTTTGTGTACTTGAAATTGGAATTTTTCAAGTGAAAAACTTCTTCCTCCCAATGGAACGATGTAATAAAATTGATAGTCGGTTTTATGTCTCGTTCACATGGAGGTTCAAGAATAAATATCCATGGTTTGTCGAGATAATTCTCTAGAATAGCGTACAATGAAAGTTCACCATATGGCTGAGGAAAATGTAAATGTGCAAGTGTTAGTAATAAGTAATCACGCAACAAATGGTGTAGAAGTGATGAAAGTATAGTACCAATGATGCATATGCTTCCAACTCTGCCGTGGTTGCATGTAGAAGAACTCGTGCATCCTCGTGAAGAATGATAAATCTTCTATAACCTGTATGATATCCCTCAAAAGAACTATAAAGACATACATGTAATCTTAAATAGGTTAGTAAATTATAATATGAACATCTGCATAAAATTACATAATGAAGAGCATATGACAATAGGAAACTAATTATGACAAACCTTTTTTGAGTCAAATTTGTTGAAGTTGAACAGGTACAATAAGGCAGATTTAAAGCAAATACATAACTATGGGAACTTTTTTTGCAATTAGCGCAAGCATCGTACACCAGCGGGTAGATGTCGTGCATGTAGGCAAAAATGCGGAAAAAACTCACCTGTGTATATAAAACATATAATATTACAATATTGTTGAATATTCTATATGAAAGCATACAATTATAAGAATTAGAGTGTGTATTTTGCGCTTGGTCTCAATGCATATTCATCCAATCTGATCCTCTGAGCAGCAAATAACCTCTTAAGATGAACCATCTGTAATGGTCTCTTACACATTAAATCGAAGTAACCCATCACACCTTTGGTCCCAATGAGCCTAATATACAAAACGAAAATATCATGTGTGAATTCAATTGCAAACTTGCACTTACTACGGAAAGTATCTTATGTTACAATTTGTAAGTACCATCCTTCAAAGGAATTTGTAGCTTCAATCTCAGGAATAATCAACAATCTACTTGTTGGCAAAGTAGAAACTAATATCCTTACATTCATTTTTTTTTAAAAGGGGGTTAACACAAAAGTATGTCATTATAACGTCCCAAAATTAAATGACATTACCAAAAAGGGATTACTATAAATAGATGGCAATTGTACCTTCGTAGGTCCTGACATGCACCCGAGAAGCCAAAAGTATGTTTTCATAGTACATGTGCTGATGAAGATGAGCACCCTTAATTTCAGCAAAATCTCTCCACAAAGTTAATCTCAAAGTGCGCATCCTATGTATAAGCATTGCATGCACTAATTTTAGAAGATAAATATGCGTTAATAAGAAACCGGAAAAAAAGTAAGAATAAAAATACATACTACATATCACATAATAACACTTTCTGCTTTGTAGTGCCCTTCGTTTTTGTTTTTTCCAAAGGAGATATAGCAACTACCATGCCGATGACATCTATAGAAGATGCAAATAAAGATAGCATAAACATATATAAAAATGTACATGAACAAATAGGCTAAAAAATTAAACATTTTAACGAAATATTGATAAACGACACAAAAGGTGGTAGATACTGGCAGGAAATATCATGACATTCCTTTAAAACCTCAAGAAGGGTTGCAGATGATGTAAAAGTCAATCTTAAATTGTTTTGATAATTTGTCTTTCTCCATCTGTAGCACCGTCACTTGATAGTTCCGATATGCGATGAATTTTGCTATCTTTCAGTAGATCCATCCATTTATCAATGGTGTCATCACCTTCTATTATACCTAATATCTCATCACACTACCAAAAAAATATAGTATCTTCACAATCTATACATATATATGTGTTAGTGGAACTATAGCAATCTAATAACAAAAATACCTAATGGTATACGAATAAGACTTTTTCCATATTTTACGTTTGTCGTATGTTCGTATGCTCATGCACCGCATAAGACGAACGAACACTTTCACAGATTTGTTGCACGGGTTGATCGCATATATCGGGAGAGAATTATGTGTTGAATCTGCCATCTCTATAGTAATAAACAAAGGGAACAAAATATTTATGTAAGCCTATAATATATTTAACATTGTAATTGTAAAAGTAGTGTATGTTATGCAAATGGGTAACAACTACATAGTACTTTATTTAGAAAGAGACTAACCACGCGTTAGGAATGTCATTAAAAATTTTTCGGTAGACGATATTTTTAGTGACATTATGAGGCACATCCCTTTTGTTACAAATCAAAAACTTTAGTCCTGAAGGGGAAGTGACGCGAGAGATTGCGACATACAGTTGACCATGGGAGAACACGGTTTAGGAAGATAAACACCCACACACTGTAATGTTTGACCTTAGCTTTTATTGATTGTCATTGCAAAGGCTAATTCAATAAAGGAAACTATCTCCTCTTCAAGGCAAATGGAGAGTCCCTTGCTGAAGGAGTTAGGTCAACTCTTAGGATAGTTACTGTTTGTCTAATGTTTCGCTCGGTCAAGATTTTTGCTTGAACAACCTTACTTCTAAGCCATTCAATAATCAAACGAGTGCCATTACACAACCCGATTGATGGGTCAAGGTTTCTCAAGAGAACCACAGAGGCACCTATTTTCAACCTAGTTTCATGATTTGGGAAGCCTGAAAAGTTCATACCATGTAGTAGCTCAGGTGGATTAATGTCATTGATTATGGAATTAGTATTACTTGGCAGGATTGTGTTCGACTTCATATACGTATGGCTACTACCAGGAAGCATTGCCAGACTTCTATTATTCAGTTCATCCACATCAGTGTTTAGGGGAGCCAAAGTACATCGATCTTGAAAATATGCAGCATCTTTGTATCGATCAACTTTACATAGGTACACGAATCCTATCAAGTGTTTGAGGCCATTACTGTCATTGTTGATGAGGAATTCTTCAGGAATTTCTATCCAGTCAGGCTCACTACCTCCTAAGAATGAGTATCCTTGAATAGAACCATTACCGACATTTAACTTCCATTCTGCAAAACTTTACAACCGCTCATACTCATCATGACTTAAATTTGAATACATGAGTCGCATGTTGATCTTAAGATGTTGAACATTACAATAGCACCAAAATGAGGCCCTTCATATTGAAGATGCGACAACATCTGCTCTGCTCCATTTGGTAACAACCGGAAGTACTTGCCTGAAATCTCCCAACAAAAATTGATCATTTTCCCGCCAAATGCTAGATTCCTATTGCAAATATCACGTAAGGAGCGCTCGAATGCCTCTAATGTGTAGCCATGTGTCATTGGAGCTTCATCCCATATGATAAGTGATGCTTCCCTAATTAGTTGAGCTAGTTCTGACTGCTTGGAAATTGAGCAAGTGGAAGTCTCATCAACATCTATGGGTATCTTAAACATTGAATGTGCTGTCTTTCCTAAAGGTAACAATAGTGCAGCCATACCAGAGGATGCCACTGAGAGCATTATCAAGCCCTTTGACCTAAAATATATTATAACATCTTTCCAAAGATACGTTTTCCCAGTTCCCCCACTACCATATACAAAGAAACATCTTTCGCCGCCACGTTCATCTAAGTGAGTGACCGACTGAAAAACTCAAATTTGATCCGAATTCAATGTCAGGAGCAAGATGTCCAGGTTGTCTTTTTCCTTTTCTCGATTATAATCAAACTGCTATCTTATAAGCCTATTACCAAGTTGTCGCACCATATCAGGCGAAGGTAAAGGTATAGGAGGGAAGTTCTTCAACGATATACCATTTTTATTCAAAATTAACTCAATTTCATCAAGTCCGAGATTTCTCCTTTGTTCAATTGTTATCTCTAAACCGTGGTCATTAACATCTCTCTACATGCGCCTTTGTAAATCATCAGTAAGTTCTTCCCAGTGTTGTTCCCATAGTTGATAAGGTTGTGATACCTCTGAAAACATGACTATTGAACAAAACATACTCCTTAGTTCAGCCCCTGTTGCCCATGTTGATGGCTCTGTTAGTACCTCATGCCACTCATTAGTGTCATCAAGGAGCCCTCGTGCCAAACATGCTTCCTTGAAAGTTGAATATAAGATACCATTGACGGTTCCTAGGTCCTCAAATGATGTTGCTCCCTAAACAATATGTAACAACATTCTAAGGTAGTATCGCTCTCCCATGTTTGGATGGGCATACGGCAATCTAAGTGCATGATTTAATGGTAGTCTGTTTGATTCAATAATCCGCTACTGGGTGGAAATCTATACTAAAATAACTACGCTTAATGTTTGATTCAATAATTTGTACTAATTTGATCTTTTTGCGTGATATTTGTGATACATTTTTTTTATGGTTAATTAGGCAAAATTAATTTTTTGCTTTGATAAAATATAAAATTTGTACTAAAATAACTACGTTAATAGTTTTAATATTAGGATTTCTGTTCATTTAAACCATAAACATGTTCTTTGACTTCAGTTGTACATACACTAACATACTTCAATAATTTGCTTTTAATGTCGTTAGATATTTGATAGGTGAAAATCTGAGTGCATGATTTACTGGTAGTCTGTTTGATTCAGCAATCAGCTACTGGGCGAAAATCTGTACTAAAATAAGTACGTTTAATGTTTGATTCAATAATTTGTACTAATTTGATCTTTCTGGTGATATTTGTGATATATTTTGATCGTTAATTAGGCAAAATTATTGTTCTCCTTTGGTAAAATATAAAATTTGTACTAAAATAACTACCCTTAAAGTATTTGGGGGTTTTTTTTGAGCTGATTCAATTTTAAATCCTATGTGTTCAGGTGATATGAGCTTCAAAGCATTTATATGTCTTTATTTCTGGACCTAAGATCGTATTCTCACATTCATGTGGGATTTATATGTTTTATGTTAATTTTCAAGCCTGAAATCATGATTTTATTCTCACATACTTCATGTACCTACTGTGCATACAATTATGGTAGATTATATGTCAACCACTTACAATATATATGAAATTATGATTTGATTGGGATCATATATTACCTGAGATGAAACTGTATAAACCTTGAATCCTTCTTCTGTGCACAATTCTGGCAGTTGTTTGCTTCAAACACTGAGCAGTCATCGATTTGTCAATTGTAAGAGCACGTATTTGGTAAATTAAGCAGCAATTTTCCGGTAGGAGCACTACTGAAATAGGCAGCTATGTGGTTTGATTCGTGAGAAAAGTAGGGGGTCAAAAGGTGTATTGTTGTGAGAGCATTGGATTTTATAGATATAGTAATTGTGTATTAGTATGATACATAGAGGTGGTTTAGATATTATCAAATTGATTTGTTTGTATGTATTGTATATTTTTTTTTGAGAATTCGGATCACAAACAGCATATTGCAGCGGCGACTCCGATTGTTGCTTCCTTTTTTTGTTGATGGTATATTTTTTATTTATTTTCTGGATAGTTAAAATAAGAAGAACTCTTATTGGGGTGGGGAAGTTATTGGCGTGAGGTGGGAATGTGGGAGTGTGGAAGTTTTCTATTTTTTTTTTTAATTCAGAATTAGGAATTATTGCTTGCTTTTTCTTTTTTTTTGATGGTGTATTTTGTTTTTAATTTTTTGGACATCCAAAGTGAAGAGAACTCTTGTTGGGGTGGGGAACTTATTGGCCTGAGGTGGGAACGTGGGAGTGTAGAGGTTTTATTTATTCTTTTTTTTTTGAAATTTCAGCTGTACGAATTATTATTTTATTTATTGGATAGAATCAGCTCTTTTGACGGCTAGGATTAGATGTGCAAAACAGTTTAGCGGCGTAGATCAACCTTATTTCCGCAATTTACTCCCGTGTAAGTATTCTAGGGTTTTAAAAAAATTGATATTGTATTAGTACTAGTAGAGACCTGTGTGATGCACGGACAATCTTTTAAATTAAATTTTAATTTAAAAATTACAGAGTATTCATTTTATAAAATCATTTGTCTCATAAATATTTTATGAATATTAAAATAAAGTATTATTTGATTTACTTGATCATATAATCAGCAAAATTGGTTTTTTCAATCAATGAAAACTTTAATTGGTGAGTCAAATCCTTCTCCCCTATGTTTAAAAGTCTCAAATCTCACTAAGTTCAATTGTAAAGTGGGTTATACCGGAGAAAACTAACCTATTAAAAGTAGGTCTTGATTCATGAAATAATCAACATATAGAGTGAGACAGTTAGGATTATGTATCACTCACGTATAAAATAGTTTCGCTAAGTTATAAGCGAAAAATACTCCTTCCTTCACATTAAAAAACACCACTTTTAATAATAATTAGACATCCAAATATCTTTTAAAACAAAGTCATTTTCTCATTTTAACTCCTACGTTTATACATTATACATCAACCTTTATGGATTATAAATTTTATACCGTAGCGTATCTAGGTGCTGTTTGGCCCAGTTTATGGAAAACTATTTTTGTTTTGTAAAAGCAGTTTCTTCAAAAGTTGTTTTTGGAGAAATTATGAAGCGTTTGGCCTAATTTGTATGAAAGCAGTTTTGAATAATTTGAGTTGTTTGGCCTAACTTCTTTTAAAGTACTACTCAATTAATTTATCATTTATTATTTTTCTTTTTTACATTATAATTATTTATTTCTTCTTATTTCTCTACTAAAGTGAGAGATTGTATTTTTTTTGTGTTTATAACCATCAACTTCTATGTATTTTTATGAGATAATACACATATGAAATTTTATTCTTTGGTAAGCATCAAATTGAAAAAACAAACAACCAAAAGTGAAGCATTAATCAATACAAACAAATTACAAAACATGCTACTTTGTTTCTCTTTCTACCTATGCCCCAAATAAATCAATTATTACTTACTCATCAAAGATCTAACAATTTTAGTGCGAAGAGAAAACATATCATTATCATCCAATGCTCCACCATGTTCTACTAAATAATCATATCGATTGGTATGTTATTTTCCCTCATCGTCTTCTACGAGGGGCATGTAATTAGGATCTTGATCACACCTATTGAACTCTTCATCTTCGATGGTATATTTCCTGATATAATTATGAAGGGCCATGGTTGCCAACACAATTTTGCACTGTGTAGAGAATTCGTAACTTGGCATATTCAGTAGTATTCTCCATCTCTTCTTCCACACCCTAAATGTTCTCTCAATCACATTTTTAAGAGATGCATGTGTAAATTAAACACTTCACAGTACCCTGTAGGAGTTTGGCTTGAACGTCTAAAATCAGGAAGATGATATCGATGTTGCGGTCCTTTAAGAGGTGTGAGGTATCCTTTCATGTTGGGGTAACCAGCATCTACAAGATAATACTTACCTAATAAAAAATAAGTAATTACTTGTTAAACGTAGTCTATACCAAATGACACAATTTTAATATTGATGCAACCGAAAACAACATGAGAACATACCTTAGGGAGGATGTGGAAATATATTCAAGTTCTTGTACTTCTCTAATGTTGCTGTAAGGATACGTGTGTCATGTGCAGATCCTTCCCAGCTAGCTTGAATGAAGGTGAACAACATGCCAAAATTACACATTACCGTCATGTTTTGTGTGGCATAGCCTTTTCTTCCAATATAAGGAATTTCATTCTCGTTTGGAGTTATAACTAAACGAATGTGAGTACCATCCATAGCTCCAATTGCACCTTTGAAATGTGGCCAAAATCTATAATCTTCTCTAATTTTTCTTGAAATCTCTTTAAATTAATGATCAGGTGGTTGTATGGCATCTTTAAAAAATGCAATCAATGATTTCAAAACTTCAGCAAATTTTCTACTTACTGTTTCTCCAGAATGCTGAAATCTAGATTGAACATTACGATTGGAGTGCCCATGCGTACAAGTCCAAAGAAACTTGGCCAATGCCTCCTCTGCACGCATTGTTCTTGTTGAACGTAAACCATAACTATCCATTAGTAATTTTGCTAGTCGAATGAATACACGTGACTCCATTCTGAACATCCTATAACTCTCACCTGGGGTATTGAGCACCTCCATGACATATTGCCACCCTAAGTATATCGAAGTTCTAACCTTTCGTTTCATGAGGTATTTCATATAATATTGAATACATAATGTTGCTCCCAATGTAATAAGTAAAAGCATCCTTCTCTTGATAAGTTCATGTTGCAGAAATATTTGTTCATAGTCATCATCATCATCATCGCTCATTTCAATCTCTTCATGTTCATCCTCTGAGTCATCAAAATTCATTTTATCCTCTTCAATAGTAGTGTTTTTAATTTTGTTGATATCAATTCTATCATCTTAACAAAAATAATCAAAACATTATATGACAAAATAAACAATAATTAATATAGTAATAAAATTATATCATAGAAATAAAATATACGACACCCAAACAAGTTCCCTATAAAAGTAACCCCAAAAAAAAAAAGAAACAGTGTTGTAGTAAGTGCAAACTAAAACACTAAAAATAGAAAACACTAATACCATTGCGTACTTGGTACTATGCATTATTCTATAAAAAGAAAGGAAAAACTAATGTCTAAAAGTACATTTGCCCTCTTTTATGAGCTCAAGCTTGTCCTCAAGCCAGGCAACTCTCACGTCCTCCTCTTCCAATGCAATAAACATCTCCCTATATTGTCGCTTGATAAATAAGCAGGCACCTAGCATATATAGCTCACTGCCAAGCTCGGCAGAAGGAAGAGTTTTTAGCAAATGCATACATTCTGCAATGCTATAACCGGGAAGGTCATTTGACACAGACGTCATAGTGAAATGAGGGACACAACTTTCTGCAGCCTTCACAATGCAATCTAACCGAATTTGCATACTTGCAGCAGTACCTACTTTTGACTTAATCATCTTTGTTGGTTTTTCTTTCCCTTCCCTAGAACTAGATTTTTTTTCGTCTTGTTACCATCTTGATCAATGGAATCAACGTTATTAACCTCAATGTTTTCCAAACTAATATTCGAAACCCCGCAATCATCATATCCACTATCTTTAGTCCTTACATTTCTTATAACTTCTATATTCTCCTCATCCTCTACTGTCTCATCTTCCCCTTCTCCTGCCCTCCCTCCATTTTCATTAACTTCTAGTGCATATGGATCCCATGAATGCTCACCGGTTGCAAATGTGTTAGAAAATATTATCTCCATTTCTGTTAAATTGGCCAACCCCCTTCACAAAAATTAGCATATTCAGGATTAGCCTGTGAGTAAAATGGGAAAAAAATACATTAGTATGATCTTTGTTGAACGGTAAATTTATCCATTTTACGTGCCTCTTTCACCCACTTTTTGATCGTATAATAACTTAATATTTAGAATTTTTACTTGTTTTATTTATGTTTTGTAGTAAATAACTCAAAATCAAGCAAACGTCGCAAAAAGGGACGAAGACGGGACAAAACAGCGAAAACCGACGAAAACCGGCAAAGGGGGCAAAACCGGGGGAAAACGGGCCACCGTGCCAGCAATGTGGCAAGGTGTGGCCGTGCCACATGGCACGGTCATGCCTCTCCCCCAGTTTCGCCGTCTGCTCGGGTTTTCTATTTAAAGTCCGTTCGGGCGTTTCCTCTGGGGTGGCTCGGGGGTTCTTCCAGGTGATTTTTAGGGTAATTTAGTTTAGGTTTTAGCGAATAAAAACTCCATTAAGGGAGATTAGTTTAGGATTGAAGATTGTATTCTTGGATTCAACCTTGGATTTCAAGTTCCTTCATCAATTCAAGACTAAGTTTTCTCCTCTTTTATCTCTCTAGTTTTTATGTTCTTGTTATTTATGATTTGTTGGTTTTAATTCTTGTATTTGTTTTGTTTGATTTATATGTTTAATTTCATTGTTAATTTATGTTGTTTAGTTGTTTAAATTCGTTTATTTTCATTCCCTTCGTTTTGTTCTTCAAGTTTATGTTCTTGTTGGTTAGTTTAGGTTTTCATGCGTTTTTCATATTTTGTTGGTAGATTGTGTTGGCTTGGATTGTGATTAGCCTCTTGATGGCTAATTAATCTTGTATATGGCCTAACCATACCCAATCTATGCTTAGAACCTAGAGTTTTCCTTCACGCCCGCCAAGTGTTCGATGAAATGCCTGAGAGGGTTTTTATCCATATTTTTGGGCGATTGACTTATACTGAGAGGTGAGGTCAATTTGCTAGTGTGGGAGAGGGAATGGCCGAATTCGGGACACGAAAATAGTATCCGAATCGAGCTAGATCCGGGGTTGCTAGTTTTGTGGTCTAATTCACCTAACCCCACGAAAGTAGGTGGTTACACGAGTTAGACTAGCTCATGACCCTTGAGAGAGGGTTTGGGTGTCTTTGATGGTGCAACCGACCATCTCTTGTTTATAGTGTGGTTCGGATAGATTAGGACTCGTCTTGCTTAGTTGGTTCATCCATTGGTAAAATCACAACTCTAATTCACTTGTTTCTGTGTTCGTAGCGTAGTTTAGCTCCCCACTCCTTTACCATTCGATCCTGCCTAACTCGAGATGCTTTAGCTAGTCCTGGTACTTGGAAACACAATTCCCTGCGGACGACACCCCAAGTACTCAACGATACACCTTGCACTTGGGGTTTACAAATATTAAAACTCTGTTTTTATTGCAACAATCTTCAAATTAAAAGCTAAGAACATATCTTGACTATTAGAAAGGTATATTAACTTGATTTTTTCCTCCCACCAAGGGTCATCAGCAAGAACTGTATTTTTATCGGGATTGCATCCTAAACCAGTCTCTATTAGCAACTTCTTCTATGCTTTATATTAAGTTTTTAGAACTTCTTACCTATTTTTTAATTGTCTAGAATCATAATTTCTTCCACTCCTTCGCCGGAACTTTATAACTACCTTATCCCATCCTATCTTATTGAAATGTGTATGTGGTCTATTTCCTGCATGAACCTCTTCAGTACAAACTTGATAGAAATTAAAGTCTCCGTTGCAATTAGATCCCAATTTGCCTTTTCTTTCTTCACAATTTGGCGAGAGAGGCCAAAAGAAGTTTGAAAATGTCCTTTCATAATGAGCTTTTGACTAGCAATCCAATAAGAGTTACGTTCAAATATGAGTGAAACCCCCAAATAAACAAAGGAGACGACAGAGGCCAAGTAGAAATAATATATTGCCATTATATATCAGCACGACCTTATAAAATATAGAGGTTGTCTAATTCACTGTGATAGTTGCTGATTGAAGGTTAACATTTATTGTTATATTAAATCACAATATCAACATCATTTTTAACAAACAAATTAAGCTAATATTGAAATATTTTATAAAAAATATAAGAATATGACACTAAAGTTACTTACTTGATCATGCATAAAGGGATTAGATTGCATATGAAATTGTCTGGAAGAGCCATTAGTAATATTGAGAGTTACTGGTCGTTTACCCTAGAACGTTACGAAGAGCAAAATTTTAGATACGATTTTCATCTTTAAAGCATCAATTAAATGAAAAAAAATATATTAGTTAATACAAGAATACATTTAGCCTTGTTCGTAGCAGAAGAAGCATTTTTGGAGGAAATTGCTCAAACGTATCTTATGATTAAGATTTGATGTCTTACTCTATAAAAGTAATATAAAACATTATGGAAAAAATAACATTGTAAGCAATGCATATGACACACAAAAATGGGTAAGCTAAAGTGGAGGAATACAGAGCACTTCCTTAATACTGAAAGGGCAACAGAAAAAAAGGGAACCAATTAGTTATTAGCCGCATAAATTGACGCTGGAAACATGTGCTTATAATAAATGATACATAAGGCTGCTATTCTGCAAAAAAACCATCCGTACGATCATACCCCTTTTCTCCTCGTGCTCTCTCTTTCTTCATCTACCCCTCTTCCTACTCTTTCTCTCTCCTCTTTCTCATCTACCTCTGTTCTTTGCGTGCTCTGTGACAAAGAAAGCCAACTCTAATCTTTTTCTTTCAACAACTATTTACTAGACATTGTTGATTAGCCTTCATCATTCTACTTACTTCCTTCATCTTTTAGATGAACAAGAACCACTTTCGATTTTTGTTCCTCTTTATGCCTTTGACTAATCTAATGGCTTTTTGATATGGAGATGGAACCATTCGAATTTTTGATGAATTTCAGACGAATTGATGCAAAAAATACAAATTAAACTCAGGGGATTGAATATTAGTACTCACATCGTGAATTGAGTATGCTCAGTACAACATTGGTGACTCAGATACATTTTGGTTAGCCTGTTGTCCTTCATAATCTAAGAGGGAAAAAACAGAGCTCAAACTGAAGCAGAGATGTTTTATACTGGAAATGAATAGAGCACCAGAGGTAAGATATGTGAGAAGCGTACCAGTACGATGCTATTTATAAAATATTTTGGATGAGAATTTCTTTTATGTTCTGGGTATAAAAGAGTCCAGTTGAAAAATATCACTGAAATTCTCCGCAAGATCAGGCGCCTCATTCCGTAAAATCAGAAGCAGAAGTAGTAATTTGCTGCTTCTATTTCTGAGGTTAGTTTCTACCAAAAGTGCTTTTTAAAAATATTTTTGAGTTTTTTAGTTGAGCAGCGTTTGGCCCAATTTGTGTTTTTTAGGTACAAAAGCATTGCTATAAGCTAGTTCAAACATACGCCTGCTATCTAATACCGCCTATGATGACCATAAAAAAAATATGAATCCAAAAATATAACGTATATGAAAGTCCCTTACTTAGCAATAAATATAGAAAATTATACATAAATTCTTGTACAAGGTTGGAGCTCCGCTCCACTATATTGAGCAGCCCATTTGTTTCTTCTAATGAGTTGCTTTGCTTCCCCATTCTTGTTAATTAGCATCCCTTTGTAATATCTTCGAAGAATAGTAGTGTTGTAAGATCTTCAAATCTGACCCAAAAATAACAGTAAATTTTATGGTTGTTTATTTCTCATGTTGCATAATTACATTACATTCCCCGAACCGAATTCCAAAGGTATATAAAAATCATTAAGGAAAACAATAAATAAGTAATCAAAGTAATCATCCCAATCGTTTCATGACATTTTGAATTGAGTCAAATAAATTACCACCATTATTGGATCCTTTTGGAACTTACAATCCATGTGATAATATGCATCCTCATTAGAGAAAATCTTTTTAGTTTTGCAAAGAGACAAACACTGAGGAACAATAGCAATATTAATTACAAACCAATTATCAAGGGAAAGCTTGATATCTAAATATAAACTCAAAATAAAAACACTCGAAATACCTTCTAACTAAAATTAAATTTTCTAAAATTGATTGCCCCTTCTAAATCAGTACACCGTATTATCATCCCTCCTGTCAGGATCTCTGACTTCACAAATCAACCACCCTCATCCAAAATTCCATTATCGTAACTATCCTATTTATGGTTAAGATTATATTAAATCCTGTAAATCATTCTCATTGTAGCTCCCATTTTATGTTTTCTAAAGATTATCACTTTTTTTTAACTGCTTGGATTTTTTTAGATAATAGAATTATCATGTATCCTTTACCAAATATAACCAAAATTATGAGTGATTTTTTTTTTAAAAAAAATGGTAAATGGGTATTTTACTTAAAGTGGTTTTTTAAAACTAAAATTTACGGTTTAGATTTAATGAATAAATATAATTGCCTAATTTTTATGGCTGAGATTACATCAAATCTTGCAAATCGCTCCCATTGTAGCTAGCATTAGGTTTTTTAAAGATTAACGCTTTTTTTAACTGCTTGAATTTTTTTAGATAATAGGATTATCATGTATCGTCATTTATCAAATATAACTGAAATTATGAGTGATTTTTTTAAAAAATAAAAATTAAAAATGGATATTTTACTTAGATAAGGTTGTTTTTAAAACTAAAATCTACGGTTTAGATTTAATAAATAAATATAATTACCTAATTTTTTTCCTAGATAATTGGATTATCATATATCTTTATCATGTATATTCGAAATCATGGGAGATTTTTTAAATAAAATAAAGAGATATCTTAACGTTAAAATCGACGGCTTAAATTTAATGCATAAATAATTTTTATGGTTAAGAGTATATCGAATCCCTCAAATCACTCTCGTTATCATGTATCCTTTACCAAATATAACCGAAATTATGAGTGATTTTTTTTTAAAAAAATGGTAAATGGGTAGTTTACTTAAAGTGGTTTTTTAAAACTAAAATCTACGGTTTAGATTTAATGAATAAATATAATTGCCTAATTTTTATGGCTGAGATTACATCAAATCTTGCAAATCGCTCCCATTGTAGCTAGCATTTTAGGTTTTTTAAAGATTAACGCTTTTTTTAACTGCTTGAATTTTTTTAGATAATAGGATTATCATGTATCGTCATTTATCAAATATAACTGAAATTATGAGTGATTTTTTTAAAAAAATAAAAATTAAAAATGGATATTTTACTTAGATAAGGTTGTTTTTAAAACTAAAATCTGCGGTTTAGATTTAATAAATAAATATAATTACCTAATTTTTTTCCTAGATAATTGGATTATCATATATCTTTATCATGTATATTCGAAATCATGGGAGATTTTTTAAATAAAATAAAGAGATATCTTAACGTTAAAATCGACGGCTTAAATTTAATGCATAAATAATTTTTATGGTTAAGAGTATATCGAATCCCTCAAATCACTCTCGTTGCACCATTCTGGGGTTTTATAAAAATTGCTATTATAATAGTATAGATTGATATTTATTTAGGAGTCTCTTCTTTCTTCTAAAAAGAATAGAAAACATGAACAGATTGGAAGAAGGAAAGGGAGAAAAAAAGGTTAATTTTTTTTCCATGTTTGGACCAAGAAACGTGACAAGGAAAAAAAATTTTGAAAGGAAAGTAAAAGGAAAATCAAGTAATTTGGCCACCTTTATTTTCCTTTAAAAAATGGAAGAAAAAATCTGGAAAAGCTTGTCGAACCAATTCTTCTCCCCCTCTCACTTTCTTTCCTCCTCCAACTCTATCCTCTCATGAATGATCTTCTTGCACTCTCCTCTTTGCTTTATCTCTCCTCATCACCATCATACCATCATCATCATCATCAATCATCATGACCGCCCTCCCTCATATGTAGTATGGACCCCCCGAACCTTCCAAATTAATTCCGGTTTTCAGGGTTTTATATTCTTTGAAAATGTTTTTTTTTTTCCCTTGTGTATCTTTCTCAAAGCTGACAACAGGGGGGAAAAGTCATTTTCTTTCTATTTATTTCGCCTTAAGTTTTTACTTTTGAATTTTCTTTCTTCCTAGTTTTTCTAGATCCAAACAAAGCATAAATGATGCTCCCTTATAAAATTATACTCCCTAGACATAACGAATTTTATAGAACACAGGAAGTATGGGTGTTTGGTAGCAATAACTTTTTGAAGAAAAATAGCTGTTTGAGCGTGTTTTAGCTATTTTGACCAAGTCAAATAGCTAAGTGGGTGTTTGATAAACAGCTGTTTGAAACAGCCGTTTGACCCGAAACATCTCTTTTTAAAAAGGCTGTTTTCATTAGCATTTTCAAAAGAGCTTTTGGTAGAAATGACATATTTGCCCAAGAGTTTAAAAAAATTACATTACATGCCATTAAATTGTATTTTTATAATATTATTTTTATAGATTATATAGTATCATAAACATTTCTTGAAGGTTTATACTAGCAGCATTCGAACCCCGTTAATATTGAGGGTTAACAAGAGCAGATGTAACTTTTTTTTAGACAAAAATAAACTATTGAAATTATATTATCTCTTTTTTTATTTGTATTTAGTCAAGTAGTATACTTTTTTGTATAGATCTTTTAATTTCGCTAGTATATTATATCAAACTCATTGGTTCTCTCATTATATACCTTTATGAATGTTTGATATTTATACTCTAGATTATTCAGTCCCCCTTCCGATTAACTAGACAATGATGCAAAATAGTAACATTTGATACTATGTTTTGTATGAATTGAATCTAATGAAGACAAAGTCATTAGAAATTCGTATAAATTTCAATTTCAATTTACAAACTAAAAAAATTTTTTAAAAAAAGAAAATAATTTTACAAAATAGTGGCATGATTTACATAAGTACAAATTAAAAAGAAGTAAGATACAAAATGAATACAAGTTGTCTAGAATTTAGTAAGAAAGTAAAGTCTTATCAATGAAATTTCTCTTCTTTTTTTTCTCGGTGATCACAAATGAAGCTAATTTACACATATAACATCAATTTAATTCTTTTGAAAAAGAAATTGACCAATAAATAAAAAATATGTTCTATTAAGAAGTAATTAGAGATAAGGATATAAATGGAATTCTACTAAACATCTTTATTAGAAACAGCTAATTTTACCAAACAGTTTTTCTACAAACAGTTAACTCAAACAGCTAACGGCTAATACAAACAGCTAACAATTAACAACTAACAGCTAACAGCTATTTGCCAAAAGGGCCAGCATTTGTAGTCGAGTTTGAATGTGGGTTATCAAAATTTATTTTCTAGGTGGTTTTTTATTATAAGATTAAATCTTTTGGGCTGAAATACTATCTAAAGAAGATTAAATGGGTCATGGGATAGAGATGGACTTGGCTCCAATACGAGTACCCAAATTGCAGGCCCCCCCCCCCCCCCCCCCCCCTCTTTTGATCAAACGCTGCCACTAATTGTCAACGGTGGACTATGCCATGGACGTCCTCAAAACGCAAACTCATGTAAGAAATAACTTAAAGAGCCTAAAGAAGTAAAGATATTGAGACCCCATGGGACAGTCAGGCTTCATCCCACCCTGATATTGGGGAGTTGAATTTTAATCTACGCCAAACGTCAGAGTCACTACAAGTAGCTTCAATTCCTTCCACACTTAAAGACAACCTATACCCACTCATATATGTGTAGCGACTGTAAACCTTCAAACGTAGGCTAAGTGTGCATAGGAAAATAGTGGGAAAACATTCGCCACGCTTATTAAGCGTGGCAGCTGCACCACTATCCATACCTACAGGCTACAACAGTGAGGAGTGGTACAGACTGCCACACTTATAGGTGAAGCAACTCACTACCATACATATAGGTGTGGAGGTTTTGTTCATTGTATAGATTTTGTACTTTGAATGGCCACACCTACAACTGTAAGTTTGATGAATATTTTTTGTTTTACTAAATATGATTGTTTTAGAACTTTCTAAATAAAATCAATTTTTTTTATAATACTGTAATCTTAGGTATTAGATAATGCACAAAGACATTATTTTAATTTAGCTACTACCATATTTATGAAGCATAGAAAATCCAACAATTGAAAAAAATAAAAAAGTAATATAACTATATATATAATAAAATGGAACAAATTGATTGTCGTCGTCTACATACTATTGACTAACGTACGAGTCAAAAATTTAAAGACATAAAGCTCATGATAGACACAAAGCTACTTGCTTATATAGAACTGTAGAAGCCTTATGTCTTAACTTCGAGGAGCTTCAATAGCTCTACCATCGTGTCACTTCCAAAGGTCTATAGAAATGAAAGGATTGGACTAATTGGTGATAGATTTTGGATAATAAATATTGTAGAAAGTTTGATATATGACCTAAATTTGCGACAAAAGAATTACAAGATCGTGGATTTCATATAGCAGGCCAATTTACCTCTCTCTAGATCATGTTGCAATAGCCTGCAATGTAGTAAAAGCACGTCTCCTGTCATGATTGTCTTCCTAACACAGATAGGAGGACTCTCACTAACGTAGTGATCTTTAATCCCCGACTGAGTCTTTCTATTGCCCCTTAACAAATTGTCATAATAAAATAAAACTTAATGGCTGTGCTCAACTCTACGAACCAACCAGATATAATGTGGATCGCATATACAAATTATTGGGCCTTTGTTGGTGGCATTGCCAGCTCGTTTATCCTACACGTCCACTCTGTAGAAACACAACTTCCAAGGTATGGTTATAACTTTAGAGCCGGGCCAGTGTCGAGCTTTGCTACTCTTCGCTTGGCTCCGTAATTAAGCAACCGAGCCGAGCACAATCTCAAGCAGAGCTTGGTCAAACCAAGTCCAAGTCCAAGTCAAATTTTGACTGAGTTGAACCTCAGTTTTCATAATGGATTTTTTAAATTTTATAATTCAAATATTTTCTACAATTTGACTTGAAAATTATTGAAAAATTCTTTATTTTAAAATATTACAACCCCTGGTGAAAGAAGAAGTATCAAGTATGCGCTTTAATATTGAATTATAGACATCCAAACTAATACTAAGTATGTGTTTAACAAATTACTGATGAAACACAGGTCCTTTTCCATCCCAAGTACCTAAATGAGCTCAACCGAGTCGAACTTAGTTAGACTCCAGCTAGGCTCGATAGGTGTCCAAGCTTTGCGCCGAACTTTGGTTAACCGTGCTCCAGCCGAGCTTTGATTAAGTCAAGCCCGAGGGATCGCCGAGCTAGCTCGATTCTTTCACAGCCCTAGGTGGTACTATCTCTACTTTTTGTAGAGTTTCAATAAATCCAATTTCATTTTTTCAGATATATGCTTAAATTGTTGATTGATTGCACAGTGAGCTGTTGTGAATTCTTTAGATATGATTTATAATAATAAATAGGTCTTTTCAGTTTTCACGAGAAAGATATATTAGATCTATAGATATCTTTTTCAAATGTTGTATTAGAAAACAACAGGTGAATAGAAGGTGAGTATTAGTGTGTTAGCGATTATTTTTCTTAAACAAGAGATTTTTTCTATTGTCTTTAATCTGTACTTTTTTAAATGTAACATCTTCTGTGAGTGTTTCATTGCTTTTAATCGATGAATTTAATTATCATTTATTTGAGAAAAAGAAGTACAATAGTTGCAAGCAATGGTCTAATAACATATGGACATATATGAACTTAGCAATAGTATAGAGATTTTTGCGGGCCGCGAATTAAAAGGGGGGAAAAAGTGAAAAGTGAAAAACACACACATAAAGTGAAAACGCATAAAACAAAATTGAGTAGACAAGAGAAAATGAATTGTTAATATATTCAAGAAATGACTTAAAAAATAAAAAATGTGGAAGGAAATTAAATAAATTTCACGCTTTATTTCTTTCCACATTTAGCAAAGAAAAATGATAACTGTTTATTACAAGACACTTCTTAAATCAAAATACTTTTTAAGTGTCTTGTTTAGAACTGATAATGGGCGGGTATAGGACGGATTTAGCTATACCTTTACCCATACGACCATACTCATTTTTTAAAATTAATACTCATACCTACACCCACAACTATGCCCAATGGGTGTTGTAAATGTATGCATATCCATACTCACTAGGTATAGTGGGCATGCTGGTTTTATCTGGGTATACATATAGCCCAAAAAATAAAAAAGTTTTATACCCATATTCAACACCAAATAGTTAATATGTCACATAAACAATAAGTTTTTAACAACATAATATATCACACCAAATACATCTAAAAGTTCCTAAATTCAAGCAATAAATTAGCACTTGCCAATTACAATTTCTAATAAAATATCCTACCGGAGCCTTAAATACAATAGAGCTCAAAGTAACTAGTAAAATATCCAAATTCAAGCAACAAATTAGAACTTTAAATAAATAGGTATGAGTTTTATATGGGGTGAATATGCGGTGTGTACAAAGAAGGCATTGATCAAACGGGCATGGGGGAAAGTATGGGGTAGGTGGGATATATACCCATATGCATATACATAACCATACTCCTACCCGCTTTAGCGATACACATCCCATGTACATTTTCCCCCTATTTTAACATCCATATCTCATATTCACTGAGACGAATTTTGTAGGTTTTAAGTGGATACGACTTTTTCTGTTGGGCCTAGTATTGTCTTGACTTTTTGTTATATTATCATGTTTTAATTTGAAAAACAAATGGCATGATTGAATAGTATCAGCATGTTATGATATATAAATTTTGTAAAATTATTTTTTTATCTATAATTTTTCACATTTATAAAATAACGCTGTCATATGCCTTCGCGATTTGGTTAACCCAATTAGGGTGTCATTTTATATTCATCGGCATAGCCGACAAACATCTAAGCATAGTAATTCATAATGAATTGTCATTGTTAAAAATTTAGTAATTTTAAATTACATAACACATTAATATAAGTTGGAGCAAGATATTTAAAATTCACTTATGATAAGATACATATCATCACCTTTTAACAAAAATCTTAATTTGACGACAGTCGGGACAGTGGTGGTACAACACTTTAGCTTGACTCAGCTGCAGTGAGGTTAGTACGTACTCTTCATTGTTTGGTGTGAATATAACAACAACATCACCTCTCTGTGTGAATTATGTATTAATTAAAAAAACCCTCAAAAATCAAGATGTTACATTAGACACATACGATCAAACATGAACATCACGTGACAAGCTAAAAAATGTGGTCCACTTCTTGGTGTGAAAAAACGAATTCCTTCTCCTTATCGCATTTGATGCAACACATATCATGGGCCAAAAATAGATGCAGACAAAACAAAGGGCACGTATTGTTGCTATCGTGATTCGTACCCCCGCACATCAATAACTGATCTGTCTCAACTCACTCATTGGCTTCTTATGTTCTTCGGTCAAATCAGGTTGACTTGCTACTCTGTTTTGCATTCTCATGCCCATGAATTCGCCGTTAATTTATATTTATTTCAAAGTTTTGGATTCTTGATTTGAGTTTGTATACTTGGGTTGTAACTTGTAAGTCATGTTCAAAGTAGGTTTTTCATTTAAATATACTTCTTTTCTCTATGTTGAAGTTTGACTAACAGGTGTGTATCTAAGGGGAGTAGTTACGATTTTGAATTTATAGATGCCTCATGCCTCTATGTCTTTTGTTGTGTCCATATATGAAGTTAGTCGATCGAACAGTCAAATGGTTGTTTTTTGAGTCAAGAGTATTTCTCCAGTATCTAGATCATAAATTTCTAGATCAAGAGTATGAGCAGTAGTATTAACTGTGGTGATGAACAATAGAGAGGAATTGAAGAAGGCATCTATGCTTATTTTGAATGATGGTTAATTAGAAATGGATGGAACAATTTTTCAGCAAATTTCATTGTTCAAATTTTAAGCATCTTGTCAACTGTTATGTCCACAAGAAAAGGAACTATATCCACCAAAAGACAACTTTTAGTAACGCTGTTCATTATTCGAACTAAACTCGGACCGGACCAAAGATCAGCCTGGACCGGATCGGATCTGATGAATTCGGTCCAGTCCATGGTTCACAATTTTTTTATTCGGTTTTCAGTGTGGTCCAGTCCAGTCCATCGGTCCGAACCGAGGATCGGATAAAAAATTTGAAGATCGGCTTTTCACCTATTCAATTTCAATTTTCTTTTACAACTTGTAATTTCTCATATATTCAAGAATATTGATTTTTTTTTCAAGGTGGAAATATATTGAAATGGTTCATATTGAAATAAATGTAAGATGTTCATATTGTAAAAATGTTTGGCTTTGATGCCACCCAAGTTCTCAATTTTGCTAGCATAACAATTCAGTCCGGTCCATTTTTTCGGTCCGGTTCGATCCGGTCCGATCTAGGTTTGGACCCCCTAATTTTTAGTGACAAAGAGATGGCTATATTGTATATTCTCCTCTCAAAAACTTTCTTTGGAAACAATCAAGACTGAAGTAAAAGCAGTCATTTCATATATACCTCATAAGCACACTCTTGTAAGAAAGGGGAAAGAATGTCTTCTACTCAACTAGCATCGTGTTAATGTTGAAGGATATGGGTGCTATTGAAGAATATTGCTGAGCTGTCCTTGTTGCTGAACTGTCGTGCTTTGATAGGTTCTGGTCTCGTGTCATTCAGCTATTTTGCTGATGAAATAAGTTAGTTTGTTAGGAGTGCAGGCCGCTTTATATACTGACTTACTGTAATGGTGTTGAGATATGATATCAATATGAGATTGAAGGGCAGAGTCTCTCACTAGAGAGCTCTCCTTCCTCAGAAGCTTTTCGCTCCATTTTCATGGTGAACCTTCAGGTTCTTCTTCAATTACCAGTTAAGGTAGTTAGCCAGATCCAAAATTCAAAAATTATACCTAGAGTCTCGTGCTAGACACTGTGTCATGAAGAGATTCAATGCAACAACCTTACATTTGAGTCGTAAAATGGTACAAAAACTGTTTCGATGTATTAGACTCTAATTTTAAAACCGTAATGACTATATATCTGTTATCCTAAAGAACGAAAATACAAGAGAATTTATAGAGATATTTTGCTTTTCGGACCCGTACGTTCTTTTCAATTTGTCTTACATAGCTTACTGCTGATCAGTTTTGATCGATGCTAATAAGTGTTGATGAACATCGATTGGTTTTGATTAATGCTAATGGATGTTGAATAATATGAAATTATAACTTGGAAAATTATGACAAAGTGTTAGTGACCGCTGTTGTGTGTGGATCAGTGCTGATGTGTATTGATTAATTTGAAATATTCATAATAAATACTTATGATAAATTAGAAAGAACAAGTCCTTCGTTTTGTTATAGTCAAAGGTGAAAAATCTGTTCAAAATTAATTTTTTCAGCAGCCCAGCTACTGAACTTGAAGTAGCTAGTCAAGCATATTCGATCATTGCTCAATTAACTTTGCTAGAGGTCCACACAATTAGGAATTTTGTTAAGCATCCGTTACATTTGTATTCAAGCTAACATAAAAGGCATGCTCTCTTATTGAGATTACTCACACAACCCCCCCCCCTAAAAAAGGTTGAAACCTATCCTCAGTTGTTTGTATTTATTTAATTACATGGGTACTTACAGTAATGTGTGCCATTTATTGGGTGCAAAGACAGAGGATCCAGCAAAGACAGAGCACTTGGTTTCTTTGAACGGAGCCAAGGAGAGACTACACTTGTTTGAAGCCAATCTCATGGAGGAAGGTTCCTTTGATTCTGCTGTTCAAAAATGTCATAGTGTTTTTCATGTCGCTTCTCCTGTTATAATGGATTCTCCCAATCCTCAGGTCTGACTCCTTCAAAGCATATATAACACGTGAATACCAACACAGGTTGGTTCAAGTGGTTTGGCACTTATTCCCCTTCAGCAAGGTCTCGGGTTCGAGTCCTGTGAATTGAGAAAATATATGATGAGAGAGCTCTATCCCTTATGTAGTTACATCACTAAGTGATTAAATCACTGTGTTACGTCACTTTTATATGATTAAATCATTGTGTTTCCTGCATCATTTTAGGAGGATATAATTGATCCAGCAGTAAAGGGGACGTTGAATGTTCTAACCTCTTGTGCAAAAGCATTCTCCATAAGAAGAGTGATCTTATCATCTTCATCAGTAGCAATGCTGCGCACTGGTAGACCTTTAACCCATGAGACAGTAGTTGATGAAACTTGGTTTTCTACTCTTGAAGGTTGCGAAGCTGCACTTGCTGTATGTATATACATAGTTGCTTTGAGGCTATACTATATTCTCCTTTTTGCTTTCTCGACATATTTTGGTCCAATATTACTTATATTAGGTTGGACTCTTCGTCCAATATAATTATCAAGCATGGCTGGCCCTAACCAAAACTTTTTTTCGTGTTTTTCCTCTGACAGAAATGGTATGCTCTCTCAAAAACCATGGCAGAAGAGGCAGCTTGGAAATTCGTCAAGGAAAAAGGCATTGATATGGTTTCGATACACCCATCCATTGTGATAGGCCCCTTCGTCCAGCCATCACTCAGTTATGGCGCTTCCGTTATTTTAAGCTTGATCAATGGTCTCAAGTCTGAACTTATCAATTTCTCGCTTATTTCTGGTTTTCAATATACCTTTATACATATGCATACATTAGTCTTTGGAGTGAACGTGTTTCATTTTTTCCATAATAATTGCAGAGCCAGAGAAGTACCCAAATGCGGCGTTGGGATGGGTCCATGTCAAAGATGTAGCAGAAGCACATATTCAGGCATTTGAGATTGCTTCAGCAAATGGAAGATACATTCTGGCTGAAAGTGTAGTGTACTTCTCAGAAATAATCAACATCCTACGTGAGCTTTATCCTTCTCTCCGACTTCCTTGCAGGTAAGGTAACGGAAAAGCCTTAACGCAATTATGAATATTGATTTATCAAGTAATTCAGCCTTTGTGTCCAAGTAAGTAAGAATTTAGATTCAAATACGTACTGATCAACTTTATATGTAAATGATTTACACATGTATTTACATATCTGTAAGTGAGTCCTGTCAATTGAAGCTAGACCATTATTTCCCAATTTCCTAGGAGTTTTTTTGTTTTTTTTGTTTTTTGGGTGCTAATCGCTTCTAGCACTTACATTTGTGTTACAAGCTGTATGTTTGAACTAATTTCAGGTGGGATCACGAGGAGGTTGAGCCAACTTACAAGATTTCCAAGGAAAAGGCGACAAGCTTAGGCATTAACTTCATTCCCGTTAGAGTCGCTCTCAAGGAGACTACCGAGAGCTTGAAGAAGCACACCTTCATCAATGTCTAATCCTTCTTTGGAGAAAAGTCTTTTTTGGTCCACACATAATGCTCAAATTAATTAAGATTTTTGAATGCTAATAATCTTAATTTTAGGGAGCTTATCTACAACGTTGCACTCAATTATCAATTTTTTTTTTTCAAATTCGCACTGAGTTATATATATATTTTTTAAACAACATCAATTTTCAAAATAACACTTGGTAACCTATTATATAACTCAGTGCGAATATATAAAAATGCAGAATAATCATCCAAAACTTACAAGTTTACTTAAAAAAAGCTTGAATTAACATGCGTTATTTTTCTATACTAAAAAGGCTTATCAGACCAAAACTCAACCAATCCGAAATCAAATTAAACCTAAAATGACCCGACTCGAAACCAAACTCGAATCGAATCTTGTTGACCCGGACATGACCCAACAATAGGTTAAGCAGACTCAAACCCCAACCGAATGACCCATTTAGGGGTAAGTTCATGGGGTGTTCGAATAAAAGATAACATAACCATTAGACATCAGTTTGAAGAGTGACATGATTTTAAAAAGAAAACATACTCTATTTATTTATTTATTTATTGTTTGAATTATTTTTATTCTTTATTTGATTCAAAAAATTCTTTTTTTTTTGGTTATGCATTATTTATTAACTTTTTACTTCTCCTACACATGGAAGGGATTTGTATATATATATATACACACACACACACAATGTAGAAAAAGGGTGTAACAAACATTGATGAACTATATCTGTAGTTGGCTTTCAATTGTACAAGTTTTTTAGCTTATGTCATCATGAATCAAAGCAAAATATGTTTCATATTATCCTATATTATAGACCTATAAAATACTAGGTAGCTAATGACTGAAATTTGAAGTAACAACGAAGAAATAAAATTAGATTTGACTAAATAAGAAAAAATACACAGCACATGGTATCACATGCAAGTTTCGTCATCCAAAAACAAAAAATAGCACACCTTGTCATCACTTATCACCATTCAAAATACACATATTTACTAAAAATAAGCACACAAAAATACTCTAAAAAGGAAGAAAATTCTAAAGTTAGATTTTTTGGTATATTTTTTCATAAAAGATTTGTACAGTAACATCAAATAGTATAATATTTTAGTATGTCAAGAAAGGAGGCAAATGAGTTAATTGGATTGTAGTTTGCTGATATTGATTACGCAAGAGGTGGAATAAGAAGTCAACAATCATACAAGAAGGTATGCCAACAATCATATAAAAAGGTATACGTGAATTTCATTAAAGAGCTTATTTTTCAAGTAAAATGAAAGAGCATGCTTTCACCTTAAGTTTCTTTGTAATGTTGGAAATTATAATTGAGACGATGAGGTTGAAGGTGTTTTTTATAGACTTTTCCTTTTAGATAAAGGTTTTGATTTGTATTGACCTTCTAAGGCACTCAATTTTACGGAGGTAGATGGGCTATGGACGTGTAATAGTGAGAGCGATATCAGTTGTGAGTTAATTGATTATGCCCGAAACAAGATAAGGTATTGGAGTAATAGAAACGAGAAACTCACTTTTTGTGATGGGTTGGAGATGATAAATAAGCTATGGAAGTTGTGAGAGCAATCCTACTTAAGGTCGAGAATTGTAGCAAGATATTGGAGTAAATACAGTGGGGATGGAGATGATGTGCAACGTCTTGGAGTAAAGAGACCGATGGTGTTGTTGGTGTAGGAGAATGGTACTAATAGGGGTAGATGGGTGCTGAGTGGCTCAATTGTTTTTGGTTCGTTGATTGAATAGGTTCATTTTATTTTCAATTTCAAGCATTTTTTTCTTTTTTTATTTTTTTGGGGCCGGATCTAGTCATCAATTAGAAGCACTTCAAGCTTTATTCATTCCTCTCATCCAGATTGTATATGAATGTTGAAGTGGGGTGTTCATATAAAATGTAGCCGCAAGCATACGGTGCCAACTTGTAGTATGAGCCGACGAGTAGGGATCGTCCCACGAAGACGGTAGTATCAAATTAAACCACTTAATTACTAACTATTACCAAAATAAACTACTAAGAAGTCATTAACTGACCCAAAAATTAACTAAACACTAACAAAATTAAGTTGAGGTAACAACAAAAATAGATTTTCTAAAACTAATTAACAAAAATTAATTAAACCTACAATTGCTAGTCAAACTTGCCTAACTCAACCTTATTGTTGACTCCCTTAAAACCCTTGGTTATATTTTGAGTGAAAGTCAAGATTTTAATTTGATTTGAAATATGTGGTCTTGCCTAAATTGATGCTTGCTATCTAAACAAATTTTTGAAACTTTGAAATTTGGATTATCTAAATATGGCTACAATATCTTTAAATCATATCCTAATCTTTTGGTTGGCCTAAGTTAGTAAACAAACAGTTTTGGAGACTTAATCTGCTGAAAATCAGCAATGCAGTCGTTGGAAGAAATCAAAGTAGCCGTTGCAACTTCTCTGCTGAAAATCAGTCAGTTCAAGGCCTTGAAGATACTGATCAGTGGCTTGAAAATCAATGTGAAGATCAACTTCCTATTTTTGAGTGTAACGGCTAGTTCAACTCAAGGAGCCTATAAAAGGAGACATTTGAAGTTGGAAAAAATACACAACACAGAGAGCTAGCACTCAATTGGCATACTATTTCTTCAAGCATACATTGGCATTCATTAAGCTTAAATTTGCTTTCCTTTACATTTGAGTTGTATTGTTCATTTTGTATTTGGGTAGGATTATAGAGTTGAAGGGTCAACTCTATCAAGCCTAGTTGAAGGGTTCAACTTGTGACTTAAAACTTAGAATAAGGGTACTCTAGAGTTGTGTAATCAATCCTCTTAATAAAAGTTTGGGTTAATCCTAGAGTTAGGGAACTCTAACCAGGGATTAAACCTTTTGAGGTCCAACCTCGTTAACAATCGTTTGAGTTTTGTCCCGATTTACTTTTTCGCATTTACATTTCAATTGTTTAACAACCTTGATCATTACCCTGTTCACCCCTTCTAGGGTGACCTTATAGTCCTTGATTCTTCACTTATCTTTCAATACAATAAAAAAAGATTGAAGTTATTACTAAAACAGTACAATAAAAAATGTGAAAGTAAACTACAAGGTTAAGAAGCAAATAAGCAACTTAATGCTACTAGAGCCAAAGAATAAAAACAAGGGAAAGCGTACTACTTTGTAAAACGGGAGCCGGAGACACTGAGGCGCCACTCGAAAACAGAATAAAAACAAAGGAAAGCTAAAAGGTAGTACTGTCAAAGCGCGTCGGAAGGAAACTGAGGCACCACTAGAAAATAAACAAAGGAAGAAAACTCCAGAACTGTAAGTGAAGGAAGCAGCAAACAGAGGGACGAAAAAAAACAGGGGAACGAAAAGAAATAGCAAACTCAACCAAGAGACGAGGCAAATGACACGCTTGGTAATTGAGTTTATGGTGACAAATTTGAAGCTCCAACTCAACTAACAATGCCTTGGTTCTTGAATTCCACCCAAAACTACAAATTTCTACTCAAATTTCAACAACTTCAAACCAATTGTTACTAATTTGTATAAAATGTAGATGAATCTGGAAGATGAAAACACGATGCTAAACAAGATGATAGACAACATGCCAGTCCTCCACAATCTCTCCCCTATTTATACTGCAATTTCTTCCCCTTGGATCCTTCAATTCACGGATCCCATGGCCGATTTTCATGGTGGTGAGCTGTGGTGATGCGTCGATTTCGAAGTAGGCGTGCTGTGGGAATGGGTGTAATGCGCTGGTGCTTGATGGTGGCCGAAAATGGTGGTGTGTGATGTGGTTAAGCGTGGGTTTCGGTGGAGACTGGTGGAGCGTCCATGTTGCTGCAGTGGGGTTGGAAGCGAACCGAGAATTAGGGGTTTTGGTGGAGAGAGAAGAGGCGAAGGTGGAGAGCAGACCGAAAAAGGGGGTTGGGGAGATTTTCAGGATTCTCTGGGTTTGAGAACCGAGATAGAGGAGAGAGAATAGAGCTGAGAGGCTTTTGGGTGAGAGAGAAAATAGGGGGAAAATCACGTGAGTGGGAGGAGGGGTGGGGAATTTGGGGTTTATATTTTGTTTATTTATTTTCTGATAGAAAAGAAAAAATATGAGGTGAGTTAGGCTGTATTTTTGTTGGATTGTAGTTTCAGCTTATCTTTTCAGTCTAATTTATTATTATCTCTAATTTTTTTTTGATTTTTCTGCAAAAATGAACAAAACTCAAATAAAAATTCTAAAATAATAATAATTTTGAGCTAAAATCATAGGTTTAGGAGCATCAAATTACATAATTTTTCAATTAACATGGATTGAGAACTCTGGAGGGAAGCCACAAAACAAGATAAATAGTATCACAATAATTATGAATGGTTGCATTTTGCGTTGATGCTTGGCCCATTATTATAGGATATAAAGTTAAAATGGAATGACTGTTTCACAGTTTTTTTAATGTGTGTTCTAAAAAATTAATCGAATGAATGGACGTATCATAGGTCCACTTTCATTATGGATAGAGTCACAAGTTTAGAAGATCATTTTTTAAATTTCTTTATTTTTTTGAAAAGATTCAATTTGTAAATATCATTGCGCATAATAATATTTTGGTATCTCAAGAGAGTAAGCATATGTGTTAATTGGAAGTTTAATATTGATCAAGGAACTGAAGAAGTGGAAGAAGAAGCCAAGAGCCATGTAAACAAGTATATGTGAACTGATAAACAGCTTATTTTTCAAGTATAATGAAAGAACAAGTTAGTTACATTTTGGATTATCACTTTGTATGTTTAAATTTTATTATAGTGGACAATTACTAAACATTTTATATTCATGAGGTGTCTTTTTTTCCTGTGTTGTGGGCTAAATAGTTACTTTATGAGAATCTTATACTTTCAACTTTGTCTTCACTATTTATATCAATTCTTTTTAATTGAATTGAAATTTTACAATTTGCTTATCTACATTATTGGCATTAAATTAACCATTATTCAATGATACTTTTGAAAGTATAATTTAGTTATTCAAAAATATAATCTTATTGCAATGCACTGGTCTTAGCTAGTCATGAAATTAAAAATCAAAAATTACCTACTATTCTAGATTTATTGGTCACCAAATGTCATTTGGGCGAACAAACTTTGACTTGCAAATTTTATGGATATTCAAATGTTAAAATTGACTCTGAACATGCTAAACTTTGTGGATATTCAACATTATTATACCGTCATTTGGTCAAACGAACTTTGACTTGCAAATTTTATGCCATTGGAGCTTATTAATGAGGTGTGGATACAAAGTTTAAAAAGTAAATAAAAATATACTATCAAATGCCATAACTAGCCTCCCTTATGTTAAAAATCGAAATAAGAGCAAAAGCAACATTCAATTATTGCATAAATAATTTAAATTATTAAAAAAAACTCATGGCTGTGGTGTAAGCTAAGTAATTATTTATCATAATTCACTTTGCTTAGAAAAATTCTAATTAATTATGCAATGAATTGCATTTCAAATTCTGCAGAAATCAATTATACTAAAAGGCTAAAAAAGGTTCATAAATTCAATTAATAATAACACGAAAAAAATCATACAACTAACCATGCAAAGCACGGTACAATAACTAGTTTTAGATAATTAATAGACTAGAAGTCCATAAGACTTGCATGAAACAACGCAAGAAAACAAGTGGTGATGACTTTGCAAATTTTATCACAATAACAATATTGTTTGTATTTTGTATTGGCAAACATATTTATGAGAATCAATTTGCCAGCTAGTTAATTTAATTGATATAGCTTTTAGAAATTGTCTTTAAAACATTATCCCCCCACGTCCCCCACCCCACACACTAATGGTAATTACTGCAAATTTTTTCATCATAACAATATTATTTGTAGTTTGTATATCTATGACCAATTATAGTTGGGATAGTTAATTTGTCGGTTAGTTATTTTAATCAACTAATTTTTTAGAAATTGTCTTTAAAACATCAGTGTACGTGCATACACACACTAAAAACAATAGATTTAAGATATACACAAAAATAGAATTTAGGTTTTTAATATCCATTCTCAAAAACTTTCCTAACTTGGTGAGTAACACCATTTTCGAATTATGTTAAGCCGGACAAGACACATATTTAGGCTTATAATCAAGGAATAAACTACACAGAAGTGCCTTCAGTTTCGTATAAACTATTTTAAGGACCACCACTTTCTAAAAACAATTATAAGGTATCTTGTCTTTTGAGAAACTAACAAAAAGGACCCTCAAATTTTTATTTGAGCTATTTTCTAGACCCAGACACTATTCTATTTTGCAAGGCACACTCAAAAACTTTTCATATTTGCAAATCTACCCTCAATCCTTAAAAAGTTACTGCCGAAAAATTTATATTTGTGTTTGTAATCTTTTTTCTACTAGTATAACTCGAGCCCTCTTTCAACTAGTATCAGAGCCACGTGCACAAAAATAATTAAGATTATTAAGATAATTAATGACTAATTAAGTTAATTAATTGTGATTAACTGTGATTAATGTTTGAATCATTACCTACTTGTCCTAGTCCTAATTATTCATACATTGTCCACTCACCTGAAGGTAATATCTCTTTCACACCTCAATTAAACTATATCACTGATATAGTTTTAGAATTAAAAGCAGAAATAGCTAAAATTAAGATCGAACTAAAAGAGCTTTAGAATCAGTTAACCGTTGTCTATCTTTCTCTTATTAAAGAAGTTAGACATAGCAAAAAAGTTACTCCTAGAATTAATACTCTCTTTCAGCATAAATATCCTTTTCAAAACCCAAAAAACAAGATTCCATTTCCTTTGCAAGAAATAAAAATCCAAAAAGAAATAGGAGAATAATCTGATGAAAAATCGATTGGAAGGAAAAAAAAAAATGGAGTATAAACAACATACTCTTTAAGAATTACAAAAAATGTTCGACGAATAACTAAATCCAGAAGAACTAAACAAAATTATGAGCGCAATCAGTGATAAATATGATGTTTTGTTTGATGATAATGAAGAGACTAATAATGTCCAACTAGAAGAAGAAACACATCAGCAGATGAATCCGATTAAATTAGAATATCTTAATGTTTTGCCTTTAGAAGAAAACTTGATAAGAAATATGGTAAAAATGAAAACGAAATCAATGAGATTGGAGAAGAAATTGACTTATATGAAAAACAGACTAATCTAGTTAAGAATGTCATTTCTAAACCTGAAGAATTTGGTGAACTTTCCAGAAGAAACACTCATTTCCTAAGACCTAGGTATGTTCCTTCACGACGTACAAGCAATTTTTCCTTCGGGTTTATCCCAAGGAAGACCACGACCTATGAAGAAATTAACCTTACACCAATTAGTCAAATTGGATATATCTTAATCATTGATGGAGCTCGTAATAGAGAAGAAATATTTAAGCACTGGAAAAGAGTAATGAACAGTGTCTTAAACCTAAATACTATATGGACTGTAGCAAACTTTCTAAATTACATCGAGTATAGTTTCTCTGGCACTTTAGTTGATTGGTATGGTTCATTAAGTGAAGATGGCAAAAATACATTAAGAATGATGGAAACACCAGCTGCAATGTTCAGAAATTTATGCAAAGAAATTGAAACTGAATTCATTGGAGCCAAACTTGATTCTGAAAAAAAAAGCAAAAGAATAGCAAAGAAAAATTAACAGTATAGAACTATGGGATATGAGATACCTAGAAAATTATATTTCAGAATTCAGTTAATACTATTACAAAATTGGGTATAACGAAACAAATCTCGGCATGTTTTATAACAAGTTGTCATATCCTATCAATTCTATAATTAATAAAAAATACATAGCATGGTTTGAACGAACTGATGTTGTTGATACCCTTGATTCAAGAATTTCCTATTTGCGAAAATGGGTCGATGAACAATGTCTTGATCTTCAAAAGTAAAAGAAGATTAAGAAGCAATTCTTGACTTGCTGGGATTCACCTCACAAATGAGGAAAAGAACCTTAGAAAAGAAGAAAAAGAAAATTCTATAAGGAAAAGAGCTTTAACAAGCAGAGAGGCGAAAAATAAGGAAGAAAATATTACAATAAATCAAGTTCTAAAAACATAGATTTTTTAGGAAAGCTGTTTATTGCCCTATAGGAAAAAAGAACTATAAATATTGGCATGTGGAGAAGTGGGTCATTACGCTAATGAATGCAAAAATAGAAAGAATAATAAACTTATTGAAACCTTGGGAAGTCTAGATTATGTTGAGCTTAGTGAAGAAGAATCATTAGACCTAGCCCCAGGCAACAACAAAGGAATCGTTGAAATCATAGAAAACAATGAATATGAAAAAAGTGATTATGAAGAAATAAGTCATATGATGAAAAGTAGCTCGGTTAGCCTTGGTGATCTTCAAGGAGAAGAGCTTGTAGTAGACAATGATCATGAAGAAGTCAAAGGAGATTGGGCTCTTCGCATAATCCAAAAGGACATGACTTATAAAAAATTTATTTTTCAATTAAAAAACAAATACGTATATGAAATGATGGAAGGAGATCTTGAGATAAAAGATTGTGAGTGTGACGTTGGGGAAGTTAATCTTATTAATTGGGAGAATATCCTTAAGCATAACAAAGATAGAAAACATAGGTACATCCATATCGGAAGTGTCTAAGTTTAAATCACTCCTTTACAATATTATAGTAAAGATATTGATCTTTACGCTTTAATTTGTGATATTAGGCATACCAAATTTAATAATCAAATAATTATAGGGATAAAAATCAATTTATGTAATGGCTCAGTAGGCTTCAACTGTCGACCTGAATATTATGTAAGTCTAAAAGATGAATTTACAAAAAACTTCTTATCCCCTAAGATTAAAATAGTTGGGATGGATACGAGGAGAGGAGGATATCCCGTGAGGATATTTTGAAAAACTATCTATAAATTAGATAATACAATAGACCCTAAGACTAAGGTAACAATAATAGCAGCAGAGAAATTTGAATGCCCTACCCCTATGCAAAAGATTCAGAGGATCAAGTCTCATCCACAAGAGATAAAAATCGATCGTCAATGGATATCTAGTTTCACCAATCCTACCAAGATTAATAAGAAAAATATAATAAAAATTGATGAGGAGGGTAAAATCACTATTAAACCCCAATTATTAAGAAGCATGAGTACAAGGTCAGATTGGAGAGAAGGATCTTCATCCACTAAAGAAGAACCTAAGGAAGATGATACAATTAGCATAAGTAGTGAAATGAGTAGAATGAATTTTGAAACTGCAAGACCCAATGTAGATCGAATTATGAGTCTAGACAGAAAAGTCATTGGGTGCAAAACAAGAACTGTTAGCGAACCAATTTATGAAGATGAATTAGTCAAAAATATAACTATGAAAATATGCTATGAGGCTACCAATACAAACCCCAATAGTATCTATATCTCGATAAAGGTATGTTTAGAGAGATATAATAAATATGAACTATGTGCTTATATAAATAGTGGTTGTTCTGTATGCTTTGAAAAAATATCATTATTTCCTGAGTTTATGTGGAAAAGAGCTAAAAATCCTTTACAAGTAAGGATAGCTGACAATAGTATTATGAGTCACAATAAAGTCATAGAAGGGTTATCCATAGAATTAGGAAGAGTTCAATGTATTATACCAGTTCTATGTGCTACTGATCAACCCTCTCATGATATGATTATTGGAAATAATTTTTAAAGATTATATTCTCCATGCACTCAGACTATAAACCAAATAATATTTACAATTAATGGTAACTCAGTTCCTATTGAAAAATTAAGTAAGGCCTACACTCATCAAAAAATTGAGTTTACACGCAACCAGCGTGGTGAGAAGGTAATGCCTGCACAACGAGAAGTAGCACTGACAATCTCATTACTTGATTTATCTATTAATGAGCAAATTGTTGAACAACAAGAAAAATTATGCTAAGAGCTCTACTCTGACAACCCTCTGAAATTTTGGGATAAAGACAAAATATTTGCTAAAATCACTTTATTAAATCCCAACACTATCGTCCGAGTCAAACAAATGGTCTATACCCACCAGGATATCCAAGAATTCGATAAACAAATTAAAGAACTTCTTGGCAAAGGATTAATCAGAAATAGCAACAGTCCTCACACTAGTCCTGCTTTCATGGTAAGAAATCATGTAGAAGAGAAAAGAGGAAAAGTTAGAATGATAATTAATTACAAAAAGTTTAATGATAATACTGTCTTTGATGGTTATTATATTCCTAATGAAACAGTATGTTTCAATAGAATTCAAGGAGCCTCTTGGTTTTCGAAAATAGATTGCAAAAGTGGTTATTGATGGATAAAAATGGATAAGAAAAGTATTCCTCTAACTGCATTTAGTGTCCCACAAGGACATTATGAATGGATAGTAATGCCATTTGATCTTAAAAATACACCCCAAATATTTCAAAGAAGAATGGATAATATCTTTAAAGACCTCAATTATTGTTGCGTAGTTTATATCGATGACATTCTCGTCTTTTCTAAAACAATAGAACAGTACAAAGATGATATCTTAGTAGTTACCCAGAGATGCATTAATCATGGCATTATACTTGGTAAGAACAAATGCATTTACGCTAAGCAAGAAATTGAGTTTTTAGGTCTAAAGATAAAAGCTAGACAAATCATCCTACAAAAACATATTCTAGAAAAAAATAGAAAAGTTTCCTGAAAAAATTGAAGATAGGAAGCGGTTAGAAAGATTTCTCGGATCCCTTACCTATGCTTAATATTTCATTAAAAACTTAGCTAAATTAAGCAAGCCATTGTAGCAGAAACTCAAAAAAGAGGTAAGTTGGACATGGACTACTAATGATACAAAGATTGCTCAAAATTTTTAAAAGATGTGTAAAAATCTTCCTGTCTTTAATTTACCTAACGAAGAAGATGATTTAGTTCTAGAAACAGATACCAGCAATGAACATTAGAGTGCGGTACTCAAAATCAAAGAAGGAGAAAAACTCTACAAACATTACAGTGGAAGTTTTAATAAGGCAGAATGCAACTATCCTATAATGAAAAAAGAAATCCTTGCTGTTATAAGGGGAATTGAAAAGTTCTTAATCTTTTTAGCCCAAAATCTTTTCTTATTCGAACCGATTGCAAAGGAATACTTGGTTTTGTGAAAAAGAATTTATCAAACATGCAAGCGCAAGAACGAGTCCTGCGTTGGCAATTATGGCTTAACCAGTTTTCTTTTTCTATTGAACATATACAGGGATTGAAGAACTCTCTGGCAGACAGTCTAACTCGAGAACTAGCTAATGGTGATCATCAAAGCTGACCTTCTGGCAGAAAATGAGGAAATCCTTAATGAAATGTTACTTCTATTAGAACGGGTTACGTCTTCTAGTAAAGTCCTTATTGATAATCTAGAATATCATACCAAGAGTAGATCACGCTTTGGCTACTATCTACAACCTGCCTAATAGTCCAAAAATTTTCCCTTCTAGAGTTACAGTTAATTACCTACAATGTCCTTACGAAATTCAAGAAAAAATAAGTTCTCATGTTCAAGAAAAATGGTTCAATGAGTGGTATGCAGCCTGCATTGACTTTTATTATCACTATTCCTATGATATTTAGGAGTCTTGGAGTACAACGATCTTCTTTCCCGATAAATCTGGAGTTGGTGGTATTTTTCTCACAGGAAATTCATTATCTTCAAATGATCCTGTCTTTAAAGCCTAGAAATATGGGATGATACTTTACATCACAGAAATCCCATATCCAAAATTCCTATTTTTCTCAACCTTAACTGAATTCCAGCAATGCATGTTCAAAAAGATCCATTGGGTTCTTATGTCTCTTGAAGGTCTAACAAAATTTTCAATTCACAGATATCTAACTTTAGAGGTTTATAGCGTTCTAATTGAATATGAAAATGGAAAAACCAAACCAGCCCATTATCTTGTCCAAATCGTTGATTGCGACGATCTCAATGGTCAACGACAAAGTTAGGTCTATAGAAATTCGGTACATCTAGTTACTGATCCTGCTTTATCAAGAATCGTTAGATTTTTCAACATTTATCATCCATGTTGGGCATTAATCGAACGAGGAAAAACATTAATGCATTGTGGAAACACTATTTTTGCCTATGATAATGAATTCAGAGACTACATGAAGGTTGGAGGCGCAGTGTCAGAAGATATCTTTAATTATTTCTTTGATGTTGGAGCAGAAAAATTCTTATCAGAAAACGGGAAAAAATATCGCCTTGAGTTATTTGAAGAATATGATCCAGAACATTTTAACTAAATTGATGAAAATTTTGATGATTATCTAGATAATGATGGTCTAAAAAATATAATTGAAGACGAAAGCATGCAAAATCTCAATCATGATGATTAATCTTGTCATCATCAAAAGTTCTGAGAAAGGGCTGCCCCACTATTGTACTATTTTGACAAGTGTCTGCTCTGTAAAATAAAGTGTGTACTATAGCAGTCAGTGTACTGTAGTCATGTGAAAAATCTTTATGTACTGCAGCCTTTAGGGTATCCTATGTAGCATCATCCCCTCTATAAATAGAGAGGTCGATTGCAGAGAAGGGATGCGGTCATTTGAGCATTCTTGAACAAAAGAGAAGTTGAGATTCTCCATTTCTCTATGAACAAGCATCTCTAATGATTTTAACTTAAGTTTCTCTTCAAAGCATTCCATTGTAATATAACCACTTTTAAGCTTTTAATAAAAGAAGTTTCCCAGTGGGGAACATTATCCAATTCAACCTTATGTCTTAAATAGTATAAGTTCTTGATTAAAGTTTCACTATCCTTGAAAAAGATTAAAAACTTGATTAGTGACTACGGTCCAAGGTAGAAAACGAAACAGATCTGTGTTGTGCCTGATTTAAGGAAGATTGAGTTGAGATTAGCAATCTCTGTAATCGGGAAGCTAGAAGAACGCCACCGACTAAGTTCAGATAACGGTCAAAACTCTCTAATTAAATTTTAATTATTTTTGCTAAGCATTGTGGGCCTATAACCACAAAAATTATAATACATAAGATATAAGTAGTAGATTATGATAACTAGTACCAGTAAAGTTATTATAAGAAGCTAAATCAGTTAAAACAAGCATGTTTTTGAAAAAAAACCCCTAAAAATAGCTTATTTACACGTTTTTTCTATTCCAGGGACTATTCTGCAATTTCTGAAAGTTCAAGGACTGAATAATAAGAAAAAATGACCTAAAAGTTAGTTTCCTGAAAACTTAGGGTACCCCAAAATTAGTTTTGAAAAAGCTTGAATCTAAAAATAATTACCCTTAAACTTAGGGACTTAAGTGTTAGTAATTCCTATAATCAAGAGAATAAAGTAAAGTACATGCATAGTCAGCCTCTGCACTAAGAAGTTGCCAATGTTAGATGCGATCCTCATTTATTTACATAGGCCAAGTATTAAGAGGGCATACTTGCGGTCAAATTGTATCGTACGCCTGGGCGCAATGGACCTGGCTCTCATAAAAATATAGCCCCCATGCTTTCTCGCCCCCCCCCCCAAAAAAAAAAACCCTCCTATTTCCACGGTCGGTAATTTGCCAAGTTCACTGGACCTCAGTGCACAATATAATATCTGATACTTGATACCACATGTCTTTTAATAGCAAAAAGTTGGGTCTCCTTCCTAGACTCTAGTATACATTTCCTCAGAAAGACGTGTTACTTGCGGGTTCAAATGTAAGGAATTAATTTGTTAGTCACTTTCTCAATCCTTAAAAAAAATAAAGATGATCTGAATTCAATATATTGACATCCATGACCATGAACGAGTGGAAGAGTGCACACCTTTAGACCAAGAAATTGTAGACATATTGCTAACACGGTCTCGTGGCATATATACCTGATCCCATTTGTACAAATTTCATTGCATGGGCCGTGGCATTATCAAATGGGCTTGTATAACACTTCCTAAATTTAGAAATTAAATTTTCGCTAAGGCTCCGTTTGATCTTTAGAAAATTTGATGGAAAGAAAAATTAAAAGAAAAAAATGTAAAAGAAAAATAAGTAGGGAGAAAATTAGTTTTTTCCTCCTGTTTAGATTGAGGAAAAAAGATAAGAATTTGAATAAGTTTGAATATTGATAAACTATTTGAATTATGTTGATGTCGTCTAAGTAATGTGAGGTTAGAGGAGGTTGAAAATTTTTCTTCTCACAATTTTATGAGGAAAATTTTATCACTTGTTTCTAACAATTTTTTCACCTAACTTTCCTCCATATTTTTTTCTTTGTGATTTTCTCTAAATCAAACACAAAAAAAAATCACTTTCCTAAATTTTTTCTTTCTACCAAAATTTTCAAGATCCAGATAGAACCCGAGTGAAATAAGACAATTCTTCACACTAAATTAAGAGGAAACTAAGATGAATTTTCCTAACCGAACCAGGCATTAAAGAAGTTGTTAAATAGCCGTTAAATCTTAAAAGCTTCTAGTGGCAGTTTTAAACTTAGACTTAAATCAGCGGTCCATTGAATGAGGCTACTAATCAAGACTGGTCAGCAGTTTGTTTAGCCGACATTGGTGGCAAGAAAAGCCACACCCACCCTTCCTAACTCTTGACAAATGTGTCACATTCATCGTCCATTTGTGATTAAATTTCTGAAAACATGGAAAACTAACTTTTTTTAAGAAAAAGTGGTCATCTCATTTCAATTCCCCTGATTTTCCATTGATTTCGATGCATGAAAAAGGAGCGTTGGAGAGGAAGTGTGGGTCTCATCAGTTACCTCCTGGAATTGTCAATGGCGTCATTTCGCCATTATGGTTGGTGGGTTTTATCTCGTGGATATATTTGCCTTTTTCCCCATCTCTTTTTGCTTTATTCATCAAGCTAGAGCAATCGCATTAGACGAGTGAAGAAGAGGAGAGAGAAAAATTGAACCATGGAAGGAGAAGGGAAGAGAGTGTGTGTGACTGGGGGTTCTGGCTACGTGGGTTCATGGATCGTCAAGGTCTTGCTTGATCGTGGTTACACTGTTAATGCCACTGTCAGAAGTCTAAGTATGTTTAATTACCTTCTATTTTCTCCTGTCTTTAAGCTTCTTTTCCATAGTTCAATGTTGCCATGCAAGTGTTTGCTTAATTCCCATGTCAAAGCCTCTTAGAAGGCCTTTCACCATTCGTGTGGTCAATGAATTGATTATTGACAGCCTACTGTTCCAGCCGTTGTTGTTGGCCTACTGTTCAAGTTGTTGTTGTCTATCTATGGTGTACTGTACATAGTTTGATGCTGGTTGTCTTATGTATTTTGTGTTCTTCTGAAATGCTCCGTAGATGATCCAAGGAAGGTAAACCACTTGCTCGCGCTAGATGGAGCCAAGGAGAGACTCCATTTGTTCGAAGCCACCCTTATGGAGGAAGGCTCCTTTGACTCTGCTATTCATGGATGTGATGGTGTTTTCCACACTGCATCCCCTGTTTCACTTGATTCCCCAAACCCTCAGGTTCAACCACAATTAATCCCTTCAAACTTTTTCTTTTTTGTTTTCCTAGGGGTGATATTTTAGACTATTGTACTCATTCCCAATGTTTTTTTGGTTTTTTTTTTTTGGGGGGGGGGGTCTTGTAAAGTGAGCTGGGCCTCACCCAAGACACCAAGGTCAGGCCTTTCGAACCCCCCCCCCCAAGCAATATATATTGTGTATTCGTTATATAGCCTTTTTCCAATATAAATTCATCTATGGGGCTTGCGGGAGTATGTGTCCCACAAGCATGATACATGCTTAAGGTAGGCAAAAGGCCTGTTGGAACAAAAATGAAGTTTCAAGGCAGGATTACCCACTACTAAATTACCGATTAAGCTAGCTCACACCTGGAATTATTACCATAAGTTATATGAACTCTGAGACACTTGATTTGATATTTGCTTAACAACGGGAAACAGGGCCTCTTTTCACCAAGTTTTCACATGTTTCAGTTGGATATAATTGATCCTGCAGTGAAGGGAACGCTGAATGTTTTGGCTTCCTGTGTAAAACATCCGACTGTCAAAAGAGTGGTATTCACATCTTCAATGGCTGCAGTTTTGTTGTCTGGGAAACCTTTGAATGCCGATGTGGTAGTCGATGAAACATGGTTTTCTGCTCCAGAAATCTGCAACCAATCAAAACTGATGGTTCGCATACTTCCCACCGCATGATTTCTAACCTTACATGTTCTTTCATTGAAAGCAAAACTGCGTAAATTTCACCTTCACTTATTGGCTTGTGTAGAAATGGTATTTGATCTCAAAGACTTTGGCTGAGGAGTCCGCCTGGAAATTTGCTAAAGAGAATGGCATCGACATGGTTTCTGTAAACCCAGGAGTCGTGATCGGTCCTTTGTTGCAGCCAACACTTGCTTCCAGTGTAGGAGCTTATGTTTATGGCTTGATCAATGGTACACGACTCTGTTTCATTTATTCTTGTTTCTTTGTCTTGGACTTCCCAAGAGGCTAAGATGAATGCCTAGACCTTTGAGTCTTCGACCATTGGGGTGAACCAAACCCTACCCGTTGCAATCTCCACACTCCCTTCACAAGGCAAATGTGGCATCCCATGGATGGAAATGGCCTTCGTGCCAATACCCTGAGCCTCACTGGTAGTCCATGCTATGCATATGTCCTGGTTTATGGATATGTCCTGAGATTTCTAGTTGCCTTTTAATCAATCAGATCAAATCAATATGCCCCATAGTCCTGGTTCAATAGGAGTCTTATTGACTTCTAGTTTCCTTGTTATTGAAAAATCTCAGGATTAGATACTGATCCAATAATCAACATATAAGTCTTGGGTGGGTCCATGTATCTATTACATAGTACATACACGTTAGATATTTATACAACTTAATAAAACGGTTTCCTTGTTGTGGAGAAATTTTAGGATCAGAAACCTATCCAAATATAAGCTTTGGGTGGGTCCATATTAAGGATGTAGCAGATGCACATGTTCTGGCATTTGAAACTCCATCGGCAAACGGAAGGTATCTCTTGGTTGAAAGTGTCGCGCATTTTTCAGAAGTTGTTAAGATCTTACATGAGCTCTACCCTAATCTTAAACTCCCTAATAAGTAAGTTCATGCTCTCTTTTTCTTACATAAGCAACTCCATATGTCTCCCGGTAGTTCTCTTGTTTTTAACAGAGCTGTGTGTTCTCATTTCAGGTGTGAGAATGACGAGCCACTTTCTCCTGCATACAAGGTATCCAAGGAGAAAGTTGAAAGGTTAGGCATCAAGTACATTCCCTTGAAAGAGAGCCTCCATGAAACTATTGAATGGATGAAGGAGAAGAATCTTCTTAGTTTCTAATTTCATGCTCAAAAAGCCTTAATGTACCGTTTGGTTGGATGTAATGTAATAGCAATGTAATGCAATCAACTTTGCAATATAATCATGATTACTTAGTTTGCGGTAACCATAATTACAAAAAATAGTTCTTTTGTTGCAAGATTCTCATACAATCAAACAAGGTAATGAAAACATAATTACAAATTTTATTGTATTACAATGTTAATTACATCTAACCAAACATTACATAAGTTACTGTGAAAAATAAGTTGATGAAACCCTTTCAGTGTAGTAACACTGCCACATCAAATGGTAGCAAGCATCATCCATGTAAATCTCATTTATGTTACAGTATGATTTCCTTGACCAAGATCCTCATTGTGATTGATACTGGTCGAGATCATGTATGATAGTTTTGCACACCTGGGGTTATTAATTAAGATCATATATGATGGTTTTGCATACTTGGGGTCTAATTAAAGTGATAAGCGCTCAAATATCCAGTAAACAGCTTGATCACAAACAGCACAACTTTATACAATGATACAAACTGGAACAATATCGTCCATAATATGTAATTGAGTAGTAATACACTTGCAATCGCTAAATTTTGCATCAAATCATGCATGATGTTAATGAGCCATATATCATTGAAAAAATGTGCACTTTTTTAATCCATATGCACAACCTCATATAGCCATCCCCTTACTTCATTGGATGTATTACAGAACATTGAAATACAAGTTCCTAATTTTTCAACTGGCGCAACTATAAACTGAGCAGCCTTTTATACTTGTTATGGAGTAGATCATCTTCACTTAAGGTACTGATAACACAAATTTGTTGAACATATCTCAACTTCTGTCTTTTTTGAAGTGCAGTTTCCTCAAAATTCCGTCCATCAGAAGCCAAAGACCGTAGCAAGACTTCGAAGGAAACACATGTTGCTAGGTGTTCAATTGGTCATGGGTGATCATATACGCAAATTTCAAAGCAGATCTTATTGATATTAGATTATGCATAAGGTCACACACTACCATCACAATTGAGCACAAAGAACTTCAACCTTACAGCAAAACATTCACTACTCTGAACATGTATATGAATATTTTGCTTACTTGTACCTTTAAATATAAGGCAACATACCACTTTAACCAGCAAACAAAAATATTAATACTCGTATGCTGGACGACAACCCATCATCTTGAGTGATCATTCGAGCGAGAACGAAAGAAGAGCACTGTTAAATACTTGATCTTCATCCTAAAAGATCACACAGAATGCAGACCATGCAAAATCATATTCTAACAGCACACATCTCACACCCTTTTATAAGAGTTCGCTACAGAACGATGTCACAAGATAGAGACATATATTCCCAAAACCCCTCATGCCAAAAAGAGATCTGAATCGATATTACTACTACTATTGCACCAACAAGCAAGACGATTAGTGCACTTACCCCAGATCCTATCTTGAATTCAGAGTCAAAAGCCAATAAGCTCGACCAAGAGGCACCCTGAAGCCCGAACATTTTCTGGGGCCAGAAAGGGAGGAACCCAGATCGCCACTAGCTAGGAGCTACCCCAAATTTGAAATAGCCATGGAAGTTGAGCATACAGGTACATCGCACTAGGTGAAAAAAGGCAAGAAGGAAAACAAATACCCAGGAAGAGAGCTAGAGGTTACCGATGTGTGTGTGAGAAGAGTGCTTAGTCTAAAAGATGTGGGAAACTAGGAAGTAGTATGAGCCACACACCTAGATCAGCACCCTTTTTTTTGTTTTTTTGTTTTGGGGGGGGGGGGGGGGGGGTGGCGGCGACCCTATATCAATTTTATGTAGAGGAGGGGAAGGGCTCCGCATACTGTGGGCAAATGGGACCAGGGTGCATGTGACATTACGTGATCACGAGTACCTTTGTAAACGTCCCCTAAATTTTTGTTTTTCGCACAGAAGTTAATCTTCTAGACATCATCATCAAGCGTATCTGTATTCGGATCACTATTTATTTTTTAAAGGGGCATTCATATTTGTATTCATATCCATCGAATTTAAAAAAATATTAAAATTCACATTTATCAATTTTTTTTGGATTTATAATTTATCCTATACATAGAGTAATCCAAAGTATCACTTTATTCAACATATTAATTTGCACAATATATGATGACCAATTTTGACCGATAATTATACGAAAATTGCCCAATAAAATATAAAAGTTAAAATTTATAGGCAAAATATTCAAGTTTTCATCTCTATATAAATAAAAATCGGTAATGAAGGTCAAGATTATTACATGTAGAGGATATTGTTATATCAATGGTTAAAAATTCGAGGATAAAATTTATCATATAAAAGAGAGGTTATGACTATTGGACTATTAGAACTTCTTATCTGTCATCTAATTTAGGCTTTCAAAATATTTTTCACCCGGTCTCACAAAAAAAATGTTTTCCACCTCTTTATAGTGAATTGGGTAGGAAATGTGGTCGGGTTTTGAAAATCAATACCATATGTAACATTTTTAAAAATCATACTAATAACTATGTTCACATCTACATAAAAGTAAAATCCATTTTCATTAGCCATTCGAATTCTATACGTATGAGGCAGAATTTTCAGATTTGGATAACATTTTCATCTCTAAGTATCATACTAAAAGGCTGCAACTACTTATATTGAGTATTC
>JAKOGI010000021.1:917500-1255000 GCA_029747015.1 Carnegiea gigantea
ATTGCTTATAGCCTGGGAAAAGATATGCATGCCAAAAATGAAGGTGGACTAGGACTGTGCTACACAGATGCTATCAACAAAGCTTTCCAATGTAAGCCGGCATGAAAAATCCTTACAAACGTACAAAGTTTATGGACACAGACCGTCAGAACTAAATATCTTGACAATAATAACTTCTTCCAATACAAGATTAAAACCACAGATTCCCTATTTTGAAAAGTATTATTGAAACCCAAGAATTATTGCAAACAGGTATCGTATTGAAATTACGCATAGGCAATACCATTTCTTTTCGGTATGATAACTGGATAGAAAATATAAGTTTAGCTGAGATCTTGAATATACCGTAGGATAATATTTTAAACCCAGAAGCTAAAATCAATGAGTTTTTCCTAGAAAATACAACTTGGGATATTCCCAAATACAAAGCCACGCTATCATTAAAAGAATAATAGGGATTGACATACATACCTTACAGTAATATTAAGGATTCCTTCTGTTGGGGTATTAATAGCTCAGAAAAATTTATCACAAAATCTGCAACTTGGATAGCCCATAAATCACAACCATTCCAGAATCTCGAACGGCAATTGAAATGGATATGGAAAATTAACACCATGCCCAAAATTAACATTTTCCTTTGACAGTTATGTTGTAAAGCACTATTGGTAAGAGGTACCCCTCTTAGGAGAGGCCTTGATATTAATCCAGTGTGCCCATTATGTCTTGATGAGCTAGAAATAACTAATCATTTTTTTTCAAAGAATGCCACTCAGTCAAGAACATATGGGAGTTGGCTATGCAACATGGTTGGATACCATCATATGCTCCCCCTAATAGCCCACGAGATTTATCAATATCAAGAATCACAAAAAAACCAGAATTACTAAAAAAAAATTCCCTCCTCTTATGGAGCCTATGGAAAAATAGAAATGCAATTAATAGTTTTCAGAAATAGAATTTTCAACCCACTAATGTGTCTGATCCGAGCAAAAAATGCATCTGCCGAATCAGAACTTGTATGTCGATTGATGACAATTTAAGAGGTCCCCTTGGCATCCTCCCACCTCTAACCACTTTGTGAGGTGACATCCTCCTCCACCAGCATTCATTAAACTCAAGTTTGATGGGTCACTAAAAAATACATCAATAGCAAGTGGGTTCATTCTTCACAATTGGACCCATAAACTAATCAAAGCAGGTACTTCATATTATGGGGAAATATCCATTCTTATTGCAAAAGCTCGAGCTCTCAAGGATGGAGTCAATGCCGCCATCCAAGCAAGATTCAATAACATTCTTATAGGAGGTGAATCTTGTTGTTATTCAGGCTCTATGTGACAATTTTCCCATAACATGGCAAATTTATGTGATTATGAAGATGTTGGAGTCTGGTTGAGCCTAACAAATCATCCTATCATCAACCACATCTATCGGGAGGCGAATCTGGGTGCAGATTGGTTAGCGAATTTCAGCCATTAGATTACTTCCACATATATAGTTGACTATTGCTTTTCTCCCTTTCTTAGTTCTATTTTAGCTGATGATTTAATCGGTCGCACTCTTATGAGATGAGGTGCCTAGTTGTTATTTTACCCTTGTTAAAAAAAAAAAAAGAAATTCCCACCGAGGATAATGCCAAGAATAAACAATGTACCTTGATAACAGTTTATGGTCTGGCTCAAGAACAAGATAAAGATATTTTCTGGCATCATCTCAAACATTTTAATAATTGAATTAATTAACTTACCATAGTATATTACATGGTGACTTTAATTAAATGCTTCGCCTATCAGATAAAGTTCAAGGAAGCCCTTTAACTGTAGCTAGAACATGATGGTTTAATGACGTCCTAACTTCTACTAGAAGCATTGATGCAAATGTTGAATGGAGAATCTTGACCAATAAGAAATTCTTGAAAGGGCAACTTATATATGAAAAATTGGATAGAGGGATATTTAATGAGGATTGTGCATAAGAATTCCCTAACTACATAGTTGTTAATGACCCATTTACGTGCTCTGATCATGCTTTTATTTTTCTGAATATTGAACAAGCACATCCATTCAAGAGAGGCACTAATTTTAAGTACCAACATGCCTGCATGCAATACCAAGAAATACATACTATAGTCAAGAAAGATTGAAAACCTAGAAATTGAGAATTCCTATGCATAGAGTAACACAGAAATTAAAAAAACTTAAATTGACTCTCAAATCATATAGTAAGAATACCTTTGGATGTTCTATAATCAATCTTTCAAATGGTGTCAATAAGCCAATGAAGTCGTGAAAAGGCAAGGTTAAAACGTTCTTAGCATAAAGGTAGAGCTTCTTAGAGCACTAGCAGCCGGGAAACATGCGCTCCACTGCTTGGGCCCCATCGCCAAATGGTTGGTGCTCATTAGTTGTCTATGAAAATGCCTCGTTGCTAGGAACGCACCGGCATTCCACCCCTCATTCTATCTTTTTGTGATTTTTTTTGTTTTTTCTTTTTTTCTTCTTAAAAATATTATTTGGGTTATTGAAAAAAAATTGTATATTATGAGGTAGGTTCATTATAAATAGTTTATTGAGTGATTCAAGTTGGAGTTGCATGGGTTGGAGAAATGAAGGGATACAAGTTCCAAAAAATTAAAAGTTTGCTGATATAGTAGATTAGAGTTCCAAGATATAGAATGTGGGTTGTGAATGCATGCTCTTATGATCCCAATAATGACAGAAATCATTTGGCTTTTTTGAAAAATGGATCAAATTTACATTCTAACAGACCATTCTAATATTCATACTGGATTGTCCATGATAAAATATCAAGCTGTGTACTTCTAAATTCCCCAAATTGCGTCTTTCCCAATACCTCATGAGTGCAGGCTTAACAACTAGACCCATTAGGCCATTATACGATACAAGTTATATGCCAAAGCCTTCTCTAGTACCAAAATGTTTAGCGAGGCTTTTATGAAAAAGGGGCAGAAAGAAGTGAATTGTTTTTAGTCTTACGTATGGTTAAAACTTGTCAAGTTGCAAATAATATATCACATGGAGGACAGCTACATTATTACAACCCTGTGACTCACATCGGATGCCGATATTCTCCAACAACGTAACAAATCACATCCAAATACGGAAACTACATGTTCAATAGATATGTGACATTCAAAAAAGACAAAATGAACAGGTTCAACAATGCTGGAACAGAAACCAAAGATAATTGGTAAGTAAAACATATAATCTTCAACATTGACCCTGTAAAATGTACAACCATAATCATTCCAACATTCTCCATTCTGCATAACAGCACCAAAGAAGCCAACAATGAAAACAAATTCAAGCGCATGGACAACACCATTGCATGTCATTCCTCGTATATATAGCTCATCATTCATTATGCTAAACTCTAGTTTCAATGCGTCAAAAAATTCAATCAACAAGACATATTCACAACCGCAAAAAAGCAGTATATAAAACTTATGCTCAAGCTTCACAATATTATTGAGACATTAATCAAAATATTCCCACAATGGGGATTTCCAGAAAACCAAGAAGGAGCACCTGCATCTTCACGATTCGGTGGGTTTGATGATGAAGTTGTGACGGGTAATAGGGTTCATGACAACAGGGGGACCAGCTGTGCGAGGCCATGCCTGCAATTTCTTATCGGTTTCCTCCCACCATTCATTTCCCGCTACAGTCTTAGGCGTCTTTCCTACACCACATCAAAATCACATCACAATTCCAAAATCAAAATCGACTCTAAAATTCATTTTTAGCAAAATCGACGATGTGTTTTCACCTCCGAGTATCTTCTGATCTGCGACTAGAGTATCGCAAACGTAAGCGAAGCCAAAGGATGCTACCACAGAAGCGATAATGTAAGCCGCCATGTTGGACTGCCAAAATGCTTCTAAAAATACAAAAATTAAACCCTTACAATTCGGGACAAATTTAGAGGGGATGCAAAAATTCGAACACTTCATCGCGGATTTAAGCACTAAATGAATAGTAACCTGAACAGAGAGAAAGTGTGCAAGTAACGAAGGCTTGATGCTGGTTTCCAGGCTAAAAGGGCGCGTTTAGCTTCAAACTCAATCCTTTTTTGAGGAGGGGCAGTTTCATCTTGGACTGCATCAAACGCCACAACTTATTATGCTTGGCATCTTTGGCTATGAGTTTTTTAAATTAATTTGAGTGGAAATTAGCTTTTTAGATTCAAACGAATCATTTGGTAACTCTACTTCTTTTTTTTTTGGGAAAAAAAAAAACCATTCGATTTATAATCCAATATAAGTGCTAACCTATAAAATACAAAGAAACTACTCTTTAAACCTATGCTATGCAAGGGATTGTATTGAAATTTTAGCAGAAATATTTTTAGAAATATTATCATTAATGTTATCATCTAAATTTTTAGAAATAATATTATTAATATATCTATAATTTATTTTCTTTTTTCTTAATTGAAGTAGTTAAAAAAATACTATTCATTATGATGACTTTGAATCACATGTTGTTTAAATTTTTATTTTTAAATAAATCTTAATAAATGTTTAACATGACACGTATCGCGACTGCAATGTACATTCGAACTCACTTTTATATATATATATATATATATATATATATATAGGAATCAACATAGATTCACAGTTAGTTAATCGACTAAAAGAGATTGTTAAATTGCAACAAAATAGCTAATTAACACCTATTTAAAAAAGGTGGGGTTAAGGATAGCGAAAAATAACTCTTGCATGATAATTTCATATTTTTGAGGGAGTGCTACGGAGGGCTAAGCTTCTAAATTACATCCACATACTCGTAGGTCACTGAATAGTCGTATTGCGTCCTCAAAGATTAGGCATTTGATGTGTTCACTTGCTTCATCCACCTAGTGAACTAGCTCCATACAAGCATTACCAGACTTCCCTTACTAGTCTATCCGCCATCAGATTAGTTTCGCGAAAACAATTGTGAGTCTGAACCTCCCAATTTTTACCACTCATACATGATAAATGAACGAATTGTTGTCACATGTCATCATATGTCAATCGGGCATATTGACCTCAAATTTGGAGTCATGCAACCTGTTTGCCATCATATTTTTACTTTTGTCAATTTTACTACTAAAGTTCTTCTTTTGTCATTTATGCCACCGTAAGAAATATTTTCAAAAACACCACTCAAGGCATAAATGACTTGCTGTAAGCGCTTAATAGGTTGTTCTGTTTTTTTTTTTTTTTTTGGGGGGGGGGGAACAGTAAAAATGATGAAAGGGAAAAAAACAGAAAATATAATGAATTATAGTTTATAATTACAAAATGGTAATTCTACTCGGTTTCTCATGCATCCTCATAGATTTCGCTACTTCTTTCTTCTTCTTCTTCAAAGCTGCTACTGCTTCAACTATACTCATCTTCATCTTCATCTTCAATCGGTTCTGCGGATTTCATTCCCTTAGCTGATTGTGGCATACATGAATCCATTTGGGGTCATTTGAACTTGTTGGAGAGAGAGAGAGAGTGGGAAGAGGAAAGGGCCTCTGAGTTTGACATATTCTTTGCTATTGTAGAGCGAGAAAGAGCTTTGAAGAGGCAGAATGGGGGAGAGTAAATGGGTCTTGTAGAAGAGTGAGGATCTATTCTTTTCAAATTATCATAAGTTCTATCATCAATATTCAGTATTGATCAGGACTTAGTTGTATTTTCTACTTACAATTTTATTACTATTAATACTAATCAGTACTGAATAGCACCAATCAACAATCATTAGCAGTGATCAATACTGATAAACATTCATTAGTAATAAATTACTTATGATAAGTTGAAAAGAATATGTTTTAGGTATGAGGCCAAGAGGTGGGGGAAGGGGAGATGGTCATAATTTTGAGAATACATTTAATGTGCAAGAGGCTGATTTCACAAAGATTGATAATGTGTGAAATGATTAATTAATTATGAAGATTATGGGAGATTGAGTCGCCTAATATTGTGCCACAGGGAGCCAGCAAAGAACAGTTGCTGGTTTATGATTAGTTCCCCAATGGCAACCTTTTCTCTGCCATTGACCTGACGTCTTCCCACCATTTCTCTGGCCACGGTATTTATTTTGACTGAATTTATTTTCTTTCTTTTATCATTTTTACTATTTTGTAGCTAAAAGAAAAGCAAAAATAAAATAAAATGTTACACCTAACTACAGCAGGTCATTTCTGGCTAGAGTGACATTTCTTACCAAAATGTTTTTTGTTTTTTTTTTTTGGTGTGGCATAAATGACAAAACAGAAAGCTTAGTGGTAAAATTGACCAAAATAAAAAGTAGAGCGGCAAGTAGGTTGCAAGATTTTCAAATTTGCTACTTTCTACAAATACAGGGCCAAAATTCAGAACTGAACAACTCCTGATTAATGTTTGCTAACCCTCACATGTGCTTTGCACAAGGACCATTAAGATTGGCATTAGAAAATTAATTTCTAAATAAATAAATGGGAAGCATCTATATGAATAGCTGAAATTAAGGTTACAAAATCACAGTGGCAAAAAGACATATTACATATACAGTTTTAGGTTAATTATTAACACATAAAATCAGATTTTATAGTGCAACAATCGTAAACGATGAGGCGAGTCATATTCAACCATTGCATAACGCTCATAAATTCATCAAACCTATTTATCAAATATTTGTATTGAAAGGTATTCGGAACAAATCGTAGACGTGAATCAATTAGGAGCTCTATAAGCAAAAGGGTAAAGCCCCCGGTACTCTGTTTTATAAATTATAATCAAATCCCTCATTCACGTTCTCAGCATTACATTTATGTATGCTAGGGTTTATAATGGAAGCAGTTCATAAATAACGAAGTTTGTGATAAGCTGAACACATGGTAACGTAATTGTATCGTAAGTGGCCTTAATACATGTCTATGCTCTTATTATTTACCTAATTATGGATCTTAATAATCTGTCAATTTGCTATTTCATTTAATTTAATTTTTTTTGGTTTAGAAATTTGATAAATAAAAAATAATAATATAATCTCAACTTTTATATTTGGGGATTTTACTTTCTTTATTTCTGTTCCTTTCTAGGTTGGGTCAGAGAAGGGAATGAAACAAAATAAAGAGCTCAGCCCAATCTTTAAGCTAGCCCAAGTCTCCGTCTGTATCATGTGCGTCTCACGTGACCTCAGCGTTCCTTTATTAGCCAAGATTTGTTGGTACTTGTTTCCTTAAAGAAAACTATATTGAGCGGTTTCCTATATTGCATCAAGCATTAAATGTCATATATATCTATTTTAATTGATTTGTAAATTCAATTGTTATATGTATCTTTGGTTGCAGGAGGGAGAACAAGTTTATGATTGTATAGATTTCTATAAACAACCAGCATTTAGTCATCCACTGTTTGCAAACTTTACTTCCAAAGTAAGTGGTATTTTATGAAATTGGTACACTAACATATATACTAGGCACAGATGCCTTCTTCCCTCGTGATCAGAGCTTGATAATCGCCTATATATATGATGAGCAGGTGAGCGTGCAGTCAATAGAGAGTCAAGGAAAGCCAAAAGGCATGGGACTCGGTAGTGATGGTTGTCCCTCTGGAACAGTTCCCATATTAAGAGTCAGAGTGAGACTTGATCGTCAAGAAGTGGAGCCTCCCCCTCCTCCTCGTCCTGATCCTAAACCACGCTGCGTGAGATAATAATATCTTGTATATTAATTCCCCTCCCTTTTCTCCCATTTTAGTCATTTTTAAAAATACTACATTTGGTCATAATTTGTCAAAATGTTAAATTAGTTATATTTTTTCTTAAATTGGTTGCTAAAGTTGACAACATTTCACAAAATTATCACTAATGATAATCGTCGACTTATAGATGGAGTATTATTTATCCAACTCAAACAAATAAAAGATATGATACTTTTGAAAATATTAGTGTATACAGATATATCATAAAAGTATATGTAATCACAAAATTACAAAGATTGAATTTTTATAGAATGATTTGATTTGAATGGGTACAATCTTTATGAATACAATGATCTTCTGATTCTTTCTTCTATTTAGGATCGATTTTCTAACCTTTGAATTAAGGGGGGCAGGGGCTTATTTATAAGAAAACCTCTCCCTTGAAAGTTAAGATGAGCCTTGATTTGGGTTCTGGGCCTTTCAATCAGGTCTCACCCTTTACTGCTTTGACTTTTGTTTGTTTTGACTTTGACTTTGACTTTAACTTGGGGGTCTCCAGGGCTTGGACCGAGCATTAACTTGGAAATCACCTTGAGCTTTGACCGAACTTTGACTAGAGAGTCGTTTTGATGTTGGACTTGTGAGTCGATGTATGTCTTGACCTTTGACTTTGATCTTTGACTTTGACTTTGACCGCATTTTGACTTGGACGTCGTTCGGGTTTTAGATTGTGACTTGACTTGGTAGTCATTTTGAGCTTCGATTTGGGGTTTGACTTGAATTTTGATTAAACTTGGACTTGGAAGTCATTTGAGTTTCATCTTAAGCTTGACTTGTGAGTCTTTTGAGTTTGACTTGTGAGTCTTTGGGTTTAAATAAATTAATTAAAAGGGTTGACGCAATTAATTAATTTAATTTAATGTTGGTACGGCACGAATAAATTTTTAGTGCTTGCAGTATATTATTTTGTATATTTGCATATATATACAATATTTGAAACAAATATATATTTACTTACTAGAGTTGTGCATTGGTGCAGAGTGCTCTTGTTCAAACAAGAGACGATGGTACGAAAAAGTTCTTCGGAGCAGATGGTTCCTTAAGTCTTCATAAGCCTAATATGTTTAAAAGTAATCAATAGTCTGTAGCTCGAGTTAAGCTTATAAATGGAGTGGATAGTATGGAAGCCGGATGGATGGCTAGTTTAGTTCGATGCCCTCAATAGTTTCTTTCAAATTAGACAAGTGGATATTTAGATTTATTTCTTATTTCTATGCTTTTGTTCTTTTAGATATATCTAGATTTATTCAATGATGATGAAGCACATCTCTATGTAAGATTCTCGGTAATTAGTTTTTTTCCTTGATGTTGTTATATTCTTGGGTAATTTTTTTAGAACAACTTATAACTTTCTTGGATTCTTTAACGGGCCAAAGAAAGTGGATGCATCAACACTCAATGTCCAGGCTCTGTACAGGTATCAAAAGATGTGCCATTAGGCCTTATCCCCGAAGGTCATAGCGAGATGCAGGGCCAACAATATACATGGAACATTAGCATTGACTAGGTGTGACCAATAACCCTAAACGTGGCCATACTCGGTCGTGACATGCAACTTCATTATTTTTGTTACAGACTTTAAATGAAATTGTTATGATTTTTGTGTAGCATCAAGATGATGGTAACTGGTGGGTATCAATTATTGCCAAAGACAGATACCAAATTGGATATTGGCCAAAAAATCTATTCACATCCTTAGCAGATGTTGCTTCTCAGGCCCAGTGGGAGGAGAGATCGACAATCCTGGGCCAACTAGTCCACCGCCAATCATGGGCTATGGTCAGAAAGCTGTTTACAATACCAGAACGACAGCGTTTGTGCAACATACAACAGTTGTGGATGAATCATTTCACAATGTCCTTACTGAAGACACAGAAAAGATTTGGGACTGTCCGCAACTGTACAATGTCTTAGACTTCGGCTACAAAGGAGAGCATTGGGGCCATGTCATTGTCTACGGAGGGGGCTTACTCAGAATGCATAGTAAAATTCATTACAATGTAACATGCTTACATTAATGGTTATTCACATTCCTTTGAATAAAAATAACAGTAAAGTGAGAGTAGAATATTATCTTTATAATATGCTAAGACCATTAGACTATTGTTCCACTTCTCGTACCCCCCATGAGGTGATCAATTGAAACGATGAACTTCCCGAGAGTTGTAGAAAACACCCTATTAACCAAAATGTTTGGATTTGGACATTCAACTTCGAGCTGTGGATTTTTGAACCATTTCAGGTTAAGACAAATTCGGACAATCGGACAACCGAATTCGGACATCGGACGATTAAGTTTATGTGCAATTTTGGTTCAAGTTCTCTTAAAAATTTTATAAAAACAACTTCAAACAATCGGGTTCAGGCATTGAAAAACTGTGTTCGGGTTAGATCACACAAAATTTCAGTCAAAATGTCCAAAAATCATAACACAAATTCAGACTTTCTGACAATCGGTCCGAATATCGAACATTCAGGTCACGGTCTGAATTTGACCACAATGTTCAATTTATGATCCGAACAGGCCCGGGTATCAAGTTTTTGCCCGAATGTCCAATTTCTCCGGATCCAAATCGATCTGAACCCGAATTTTTGTCAGCCATTTAGTAATGAACCCAGGGTTTTTCAATGGATGAATTGAAGTCAATAAACTAAGATGTGGGTTAATATGATCACTAGCACCACTATATATGATACATCCACCACTTTCAAAGGATATAAGAAAACAAAAGGTTTTACCTGGCAGAAACCCTGTCCCAAGTGATGAGCCTGAGCCTAAACTATTTCCTTCAAATGCTTGTTTGTTGGAAGAGTTAAGAGCTATTGCTATTGTTTTGCATTCAATGTAGGCAAGGAGATTACAGGAGTGTGGTAATTCTCAGAGGTTGTTGACCCATGAATATCTTCTATCCAAGAAACCCCTTCTTGCTCTTAAGTGACAGATGCTGCAAATTTTTTTACCTGTGTGTAACCTACGTCCTAGTGGGTAGCCATGCAATTTACAGCATTTCTGGACTGTGTGGCCTGACATCTTATAATGATTACAGTAGAGTTGCCTTTTGGAAGCAACATTTCTGTTGGTAGCAAAGCTATTGTTTCCATTGTTACCACCAAAGTTATGACTGTAACTGCTATTATAGCCACCATTCTTTCCACCATAGTTATTGTATCCCATATTCTTGCCCATCAAGCCTAGAAACTCTTCGGCATTGTTGCAGGATTAAAGGTTGAGTTCAATGCAGCAGATTGAGGCATAATATAGGCCTCAGAAGACATCTCCCTTTGATGTTCTTCTTGAAGAATCATGTAATAGGCTTCACTAACATTAGGGAAAGGCCTAGACATGAGTATGTTGCCTCTAACCCCTTTGTAAACATCAGTCAAACCAAGAAGTAACTGGATTAATTGTTCCTTTTTTCTGATCATTTGTGTAAGTAGCATAACTAGTTCCATAGGAACATGTAGGAACAGATAGCATTGAGTCATGTTCATCTCGTAGCTTTTTGATTTCAGTAAAATAAGTAGAGCAATATCTTGATTACCTTGAGAAATTGAGTATATATCTTTCTTTATTTGGAAAAACTTTGTGCCATCAGATTTGCCAAATCTCTGCTAAAGATCCACCTAGCTAGATCTGTCTTGGTGAACTTAAGAATGGAATGTTGCCTGAAACCCTTTTCTCTAAAGCATGAAACAACCAAGAGATTACCATCTTGCCACATCTGTTCCACTAATTTGATAGAGGAGAAGATGCATCTGGTTTGGAATAAGTAGCAAGAACAAAAATCGAGTTTGTTCTTAGAAATTAAAGCAATTTTCATGGACTTTTTCCAACTGCCATGATTCTTGCCATCAAGCAAATCATTGGCAAGAATGTTAATTGTGATTATGAGAAGGATTAAGAATACCAGTATAGGATGTATTCACGACAGAATTATTTGGTATTGTATTATTTTGGATTGTATTTGCCAAATCTAGGGACAAAGAACTAGATGAGTCTTAGCTCTGATACCATGAAACTGAAGATGTAAAACCAAGAAGATAACAGAGAAAATATTCTGTAGTATTGAAGGAGAGAAAATGTAATGAATGAATGATACAATGCGCACAGAACTTGTCTATATATACACGGCCTCAACAAACTGAACTCTGCAAGGAATGAAATAAGCCTAACTAACTCCTAACAAACTTCCATCTAGGATTGATGGTGTAACAGACTGCTTCAACTAACTGAAACAGTTAGTTATGCACTGAGCTAATAAGGCAGCCACATCATATATGGTTGTATGCTTATCAAGATATGGGGAGGAATGGATAGCTGACAGGCCAACTAAGATATTGCCCCGTTAATAAATAGTGTGGCCTCAACTAAACTCCTTTTTTTTTAATAAACAGGGGACTGCAACTCAAAAACCCCGGCCATGTTTGAGTTTTAGAATAGTAAAGTTACTCAAGATAAAAATGATCAAGAGTTTTTAGTTATTATGTCCGTATAAAGCAGCTACAGTTGCCTGTGTATACTAGTATACTACAGTCTTAGAGATATTTCTGTGTTAAATGATGAGTTTCTATAAATACTTTTTTTTTTTAACAATGGTAAATGAGTAAAACTCATGTTAGGCGCCTCTTCTCACAAGAGTACGCCCAACTACATCCGCTGCAAGAATATCACCGAGTGCTGGGGAGAAACAGACATCTGAAAAAATCGAATTTGTGATAGTGTGACCAAATTTAGATAGCCAGTCAGCGACCATATTTGCTTCTCGAAAGATGTGTTGAACTCGGAACTGAGTGTCACGTTTGACCCATATTTGGACGTCCTTGATAATTGTAGCGATCTTCCAGGGAACTTGGATTTTGCCTGCAAGTGCTCGAATCACTGTAGTATTGTCACCTTCAATCAGGAGTCTCCTGTCTCCTTCTTGTGTGGCCGCACTAACTCCATCCTTGAGTGCTCTGGCTTCAGCTACCAGGATTGAAGTATTTCCATAGTTAGCCGCTCCTACTTTGAGTAATTTGCCTATCCAATCTCGCAGTACGTATCCGCCTGCCGCTGATGAATTGAGGAGCGATCCGTCAAAATTGATTTTAACGAATCCCGGTGGTGGGGGGTGCCACCTAATAAGGTGGAAGGGTTTAGAGGAGGAAGAAGGGGCTCCCCTCAATGAATAATCATCCGATATACAAACTCGGATTCGCCATTAGGCGTATGCCTTTTTTACTTTGATGAGGCATTTTAAAGGATTGAAAAACTTATTTTTGAATGCTACTGCATTTCGCTCTTTCCAAATGCTCCAAATTAGAAAAGATAATTTTTGGAGCAGCTGGGGATTACGTGAGGATCTTACTCTCTGTAATACTTCGGTTATCGACTGCCAGCCACCTGGTGAAAACCGGATGGGGAACCATTGGTGTTTATCAGCTAGTTCCCAAACTTTTTAACCTATCGGACATTCACAAAGTAGATGGTCAATGGACTCAATGTCGCACATGCAGATTGGACAACCTGCATCAATATTCAATCTTCGTTTAAGAAGCGTTCATCGGACAGGGACTGCTTTATGGCAGAGTTGCCATAAAAAAATTTTGATTTTTGGCATCGTATCTATTTTCCAGATCCACTTAAAGGTCCTGTCCGGGTAGTCGTTAATAGATTGATCATGTACTATCCAGGTTGCGGATTTAGTACTGAATGTACCTGAATTGTCCAGGCCCCAGCAGAAAGAGTCGGGCTTGTTGTGGGCAGGAATGACAATTCCTTGGATTTTTTTCAGAATGGGGTGATTACCCAGTGTAGAAGCCAGCTTTGTAAGATTCCAGGTCCTATCATGTTGGATAAATTCTCAGAGACTTTAGCATGTGGGCTTGATATGGTTGCCTCATCAATATTGATTATTTCAACAAGGTTGCTATTATCTATCCAGTTATCACGCCAGAAGGAAATACTTTCGCTATTGCCTATCTGCCACATAATTCCTTGTTTTATGAGTGGTCTACAGTTTAATAAATTCTTCCATATGGGGCAGTCAGCGTTTTGTTTTTTGTAGTTGAAGAAGTCACTCTTGTGCAGGTACTTCGCTCACATCATTTGGACCCATAGGCTAGCGTTATTCGTAAGAATTTTCCAGGCTAATTTACATTGAAATGCCTTGTTGACCGCTTCTGTTTTGCGTAATCCTAGTCCCCCTTTGCTTTTAGGCAAGCAGAGTTTGTCCCATGATACAAGCAGTAAGCCTTTCCCTGTATTCGTGTTGTTCCAAAAGAATTCGCGACTGAGTTTGTCTATATGGTGACTAGTACTTGTTGGTATCTGGAAACGTTGCATTGTATGTGCTGGGATTGATTCTAAATATGATTGTATTAGAATTGTTCTCCCTGCTTTGGATAAGCAGTTTACTTTCCAACCTTGGAGTTTGGTGGTGGCTTTATCAATGATTTCTTTAAAGATAGTCTTGGAGGGTCGACCTTGGAAGAGGGGGCAACCCAAATATTTGCTTAGGGAGGCTCTGTGCGGGATATGAAAAATACCCGCAACGATGTTTTTCTGATGCGCAGTGGCGTTATGTGAGAACATGAGCGCCGACTTATAATAGTTAATGACATGTCCTAAGTTATCGCAGAATTTATCTAGTAGCGATTTAAGGTGCGTACTACTGGCTGTAGTAGTTTTACAAAAAAGCAGACAGTCATCGGCAAATAGCAAGCCGGGAATCGTGTTAAACCTTGGGCAAATTTTGATCCCTATTCTAGATTTTTTATTAGCTGCTGCATTAATTAGCCACAGGCTGAGGACTTCCATACAGATGATGAAAATATACGGAGAAAGGGGATCCCCTGTCGAATACCTCTAGTCGGGATAAATAACCCATGCAGTTCGTCATTAACGATAACTGAGTATGAGACGGACGATATACATTCCTTAATCCATTTGTTCCAGGTTGGATGGAAGCCAATTTCTTGAAAACAATACCTGATGAAGTCCCATTCTATTCGGTCATAAGCTTTTTTCATATCTAGTTTAATGGCAACCCAGGCCGTTTTTCCTTTTGGTTTCTTGAATTTATGCATAATCTCGTGAGAGATAAGAATATTGTCGTGGATAGATCTGCTGGGGATAAATGCGCTTTGTAACAGGGAGATAATTTTTTCAAGAAGTGGTCGTAGTCGATTAACGAGTATTTTTGCAATAATTTTGTAAATCGTGGAGCATAAGCTGATTGGTCTAAACTGGTTAGTTTGTACTGGGTTGTCAATTTTGGGTATGAGTGCTATGAAGGTGTGGTTAAGTTCTTTTAATAGCTTCCTATTTGTGAAGAATTCGGTGATGCAATTGAACTGGTCTTTTTTGACGATATTCCAGTAGGTCTTGAAGTACCCTGCACCAACCCATCAGGTCTTGGAGTTTTGTTGGAGTCGATACTAAGGAGGGCGGTCTTAACTTCCTCCAGAGTGGGAAGTCTGATAAGTTTGCTATTTTCAAGATCTGAAATTAGGCTAGGGAGCCCAAGGTATGGTAGGGTGCGCTGCCGAGTATGACTTGATGTAAAGCGTTTGGAAAAATCTTCCGTGAATTTGTTTGCAATTTGTTCTTGATCATTGATCCAAAGCCCGTAGTCATCTCGAAGTTTGAGAATCATTTTCTTTTTTCTTCGGGTGTTTACTCTGCATTGGAAGAAGGTAGTATTTCGGTCTCCGTTTATCAGCCATTGTTTCTGTCGGAGTTTCCCCCAATATTTTGGGTTAAAAAGCATCATTTTTTCTCTCTGTTTTAAGAGACATGTCATCCAAGCGTTGATACAAAAACTATCTAGGTTAGATAGGAGCTTTTCCTCCACATACTCAATACGTTGCGTGTTATGGGCTAATTTATTGTGGAAGTTGCCAGAGTGGTTTTTCGACCATCCTTTAACTTCATGCTTGATAAGTTTAAGTTTCTTTCCTATTTTAAACATGTTCGTTCCTGTGACATTAGTGCACCAGTTCTTATCAATGATGGTGTTGACGTGCCGGTATTGGCACAAGAAGTTTTGAAATCAAAAGGGGAAAGCTTTTTGTTTATGGAGCACCATATCCGAAAAAACAATAATGGGCCTATGATCTGAACATGTGAAGCTGCCATGTTCCTCGAAGGTGTTGGGGTACATGGTTTGCCAATCTTTCCTAGCAATGGCTCTATCGAGTCGTTCATAAATTAAATGGGTATGAAGCGTTTTCTTCCAGGTGAATAATTTTCCTTTCACTTGGACGGAGTCCGCCTCAATTTCTGTTAGGAAGTTATTGAGTCTCTGGAATTTACTTAAGGGAAGAGTTTGTCCCTCTTTTTTCTCATTGGGGCTAGCAAGCTCATTGAAATCCCCCATTAGGCACCAAGTAACGTCAATGCTAAGTTGAGTTGACTGAGATGTTCCCAGAACTGATCTTTCTCTTTAGCTTAGGCTGGGGCATAGATTCCAGATACTATGGAGTTTTGTCCTTTTTGAGGATCATGAATAAGCATATGAATAGCTCGCTATTCTTTAAGAAGGGTAGATGCGTGTATATTACCATTATTCCGAAGTACGGTAACGCCCCCTGAGTGGTTATGGGGTACCACATAGTCGTAGTGCTCGAAACCCATTTGGGGGATAATTTGGAGCAAGTGCTTTTTGTTGACCATTGTTTCGAGTAGGAAAATCATGTCTTCCTTATAAGTTCGTGTAAGGAATTGGACTTCCTTAATAACCTGAGGGTTTTTAGCACCTTGAGTATTCCAGCTAATAATAATCATACTATATGGAGTTGGTGTTTAGTCTTTATGCCTTTCATGTGGGGTACTTTGGCGATAGCCGTGCTTGCTTATAGTCATCCTCTAAATGTTTCTTTTTCTGCATGGGAAAGCCCTTAGTTGAGAGCTGTTCACAAACATGGTTTGAATCCAATCGTGGCATGACGATGTGAGGTCTATCATAACCGTTAATGCGTCGTAAACAGCTGTGTCTACCTAGATGCCAACCATCCATTATTATAAGAATGCAGTAATTCACCCTTTGGTTAATACACCATAATTTGTCAGTTTGAGAGAAAGGTGCTAACAAAAAATTTAATTTTTGCATGGCAATTTTCTTTGTAATAGTACTTGGTCTAAAGTAGTTGGTTCATTTTTGGAGATGAAGATGGCTATCACTTGCGTGGTGTATACTAATACCAAGAGCTTGTGTATAATACATGATAAATACAATTGTTCTAGGCCTGAAGGCGGTTAAAAAAATAGCCTTGGAAGAGCATTGCTCTTCACTCGCTAACGCGAAGCACACGCCCTTCTTCACTGGTGTAGCATTGCGTTGACCTCCTCCATGCCTTAGTTCATTCCTTTTTCTGATTTCTTGGCAAAGAAAATGCCGTAGCTAAATTAAAAAATTGCCATGACATAAATATCATACCAAAAAATGTGACAAAGCAGGACATAGACTGTGAAGGGTGAAGGCCACTAGTTCAGCAATTAGTGGAGTCTCAGACTGAATTACATGCATCATTGACCTTGTGATGGGTGGGGGACTAAACCATATGTGGCCAGATGTCGGCTGCTCACTAGGGATAGGAGCAACACGAGTACTAATACACTTAGGCAGAATCCAGCAGCCACCCATAAATATTTTCACCCTCTCGTTGATGGGGACTGCAAGAAACTTATTTAGTTTCAATTCTTTAGAAAGCGCAGGGGGGTTAATTGAAAAAACTAAAACTAAAAGGTAATCTATGAAATTAACATTAAAAACATCATAGTTAATACAATCAATAAGGATTCCTTTCTGTTTATTGCTTGTAAAAGCATTACAAAAGCGAAGAGCCACCATATACATAGGTGGCTTAACATGAAGTTTAAGAATCCAGTGATCACTAAAGGCATAAGGCCTTACACCACAAAAAGCCAAGGCAAACTGCAAAGAACATCCACCCTTTCTGGTGGAGTAACAGGTAGGTAAAAAAATATATTCCCCAAACATCCACAAAAAAATACAAGTTAGAGCTTTCAGGTCAATGGACTAGGGGCAGGAAGTACATTCCTCGCCTTCTTCAATTCTTTTCCTCTTGGTAGAGTCTGAGGACATCTCTACATCCACAAGATGCTCAAGGTTCAAGTACATGTCAGCATTGTCCTCAGCATCCATACCCTCTATCTCCTCATTGTCCATGGCAAGTAGGGGGTCAGACTTTGAGGAGTCCTCCCCTTGGTTGGGCATGACAATAGAGAGCGTCAAAAGAATCCCACTCTGTTCAGCCTGGGCAGTCATACGCTGAGGAGCGTTGGCCGCATGCTGGGCAATCTCAGGAGGGGGGTTAGGAGAAGAATTGGTAATGGCAGTAGGGCCTTGGTGTTTAAAGGATGAGGTTCTCCTAGGGTGGGTACCCAACACAGCTCGGGTTTGTTTTTTGGGGGATACCGTAACCCAGTTTTCAATCAATGGGAGGGGGGTTGATCCTGAAGGAATACTTTTCTTCCTCTGAAGGTTGACATTAATATCCTCAAATGTCTGAACGACCACTTGAATCTTTTTCGGCGCTGGAAGTTTAGGGTAGTTATCCAGTTGATGTGAGTCTCCACCACACAAGGGGCATACTTCATGCAGGCCCTCATAAATAAGGGGGAATCTTATAGACCACCCATCTTTGGATATAGTAAATTTACTACGTAGAGGATGTGTAACATCTATGTGAAGGCAAACCAGAGCAAATTTGGCTTCGAGACGGAGCAAAGTGTTTTGGTTAATTCTAATTATAGGGCCCACTGACTGGAGTAGCCGAGCTAGAGAGTCAGAATCCCAAAGTTCCCAAGGAAGCCTAGGGACTCTAACCCATTGGTCAATTTTAGTAATAGTTGCTGTGTAAGAATCAAAGCACGGGGTCCATTTTTGTATAACAAAATTCAGCCCATTCACATGCCACGGTCTTTGATCATACACAAGCATTCCATCCTCAGTGTTAGCAAACCTCAGCAATATCCAGTCATTTCCAGCATCAATATAATCCACTTGCCCTTTGACAAAAACCCGATCTTTTTTGGTCTTGTGAATAATAGGAGGGATGGGAATGGGATTTCCCTAAATTTTGCCAATCAAACAGCAATTTAGTAATTCTTCCACATGGTTAGAGGGGGATTCGGGGGCAAGGCGGGGTCAGGCTTAGATGTAGTAGGTTGAGAGGTCTGGCCTACAGAAAGGACCCCTGAAGGTTCACTTCCGGGAAGTTGAGAATGAAGTTTTGGTTCAGGTGGTGAGACTTGAGAATGACTATGGCTACCCAACCCAAATTTGAGGGCAGCTGCGTAGGGTCTAGGTCTGGCTGTATTGGATTGGCTAGGATGGTGAGGTCGAACTCCATCCAACATAGGTAACTCTCCAGGTTGGGCAATATGAGTAGGAGTGAGAACAGTGTAGTTGTGGTCAGGACTACCATCTGGGCTAGTATCAAGAGACAATGGGGACGTTAGGGAAAGGCTGTTCATAGGCAGAGATATTCTACTTTTGGGAGTATATTGGTGGGCTTGCTGCAATTAAGAATGATGGCTACACATATTTATACTGAGGTCCCTTGCTCTACGGGGTTGGATGGTTGAACACTTCATAAAGGCGCAATTAGGGAAAAATTTAGAACAACGAAATAATTTATGGTTATCAAATGCACCACGATAGGTAAAAACGCAGCAATAAATTCCAGAGAATTTTAATGGATAGATATTGCCTGGTAATATCTGGCTGTGTCCTTTAATTCTCTTAAAGATCTTTACTTTGTAATATTTGTCAACCGGATTTGAAGCATAGCCCACCGGATTGCTCAAAAACCGCCTGGATTTGATGTCTTGCCACTCGAGTAGAGCTAGAATTGTAGCCTGGGGAATAAAATCTGGTTCATCATCATGGATTATCTCTAGGAGGATCGATTCACACAGATCTATTGAGTTAATGTCCCTTAACAAGTCAAAAGACATATCTGGTCTGCGCCACACCCTTCGCTGCCAACGAAGGGTCATGGTCTTCCTGGAAGGAAGCCGGTAGTAAGGTAGGGGTATTTCAGGCAGACTGTTGCCGATCTAGTGTGAAACCACTCGGTGAGGAGGGGATCTAGGTGTCTTGTCCACCATTAATAGGGGAGGATGAGTAGATAATGCAAATCTGGGGTAGTTGATGCTGCAGTAACGTGGATCAAAGATTGGGAATCGCACCGCAGATTTGGTTTTAGCAGTATTATGAGTCGAATCAATGTAAATGGGTGGAATTTGGTGCCACCAGTTTTCGGTGGGTTGTGTAGAGACAGGAGATTGAAGGGAAGTCGAGATGAATGCTCCATTAAGGCAAGGGAGGGGGGGTTGCTGGTTCATTGAAGGTAGACGAGGGGTCGGGTGGTTTATGCATGGGGAAGGCAACTCTCACTAGATAAGCTTTATCTCTCTCTAGAGACTTCTACGATTAATTTCTCTCTAGTTTCTATAAATACTTGTTTTGGTGAAAAATATAATTTTAGTATACTACTTTAATTATTCATAAAAATTTATATTATCTTAATTAGTGTATATTGCATAATAAATTTGCGATATTCATTTTAATTGATGGCCCAATATAGGTAAAAACTATCATGAATAAAAGGCAGAAGTATGACTTTGCTAATCTTCTCTAGTACTACTACTTGAATTTACTTTGACAGATCGACCTAGCCAAACAATTTAAGGATAGGGATATTAATTTGAACATTACTTCCTTTGGGTGAAGTTCAAGGTAGACCATTTTCTCAACAGGAATTGAACATTGCTATTCTTCATATACCCTTATCATATCCATTTCCGCATTTTTCTAAAATAACATCTTTGCTTACATTTGGTTATTTACTATTGTAGTGTGTATACTCATATATTTGCACTTTGGAATCTATCTCTTATTCTCATATTGGTAAATATTCTTACAGGCGAGAAGAGGACAACTTTTCGATTGCGTGGGTTGTGACAAGCAACTGGCTTCAAGTCATTCAACAGTGAAAAACTCCATTTCGGAGGCAAGTCTAACCATATATTCTACTTACCATCGTCAATTGATTAGTCAAAACACAACCAAAAAATGTGTGCTCATATTTAATTAACAAATATCATTGATAGCAATTTGCAAGATTTTGATCAATATATATAATGGACAAACAGCTTAAACTACACCAATTAGCAAATCAAACAGAGAAACCGAGGGATATCGGGCTTGAAGGCGAAGGTCGCCCATATGGAACAGTTCCAATTTTGAGTGCCAAAGGAATGTAATGTCGCTCATATAATGGAGGATACAAACAGCTTAAACACAATAAAGGAATTAGCAAATCAAACAAGAAACTCGAATTAGCATGGATTGTCGTACAACGGTGGAAGAGTTATCATAAAAATATAACGAATGTAATGCCTGTCATATTATTGATATTATAGGCGGGACAAAGTGGATGTATTAATACTCAGTGCCCAGGCTTTGCTCATGTTGGAGAAAAATCCCCCTTAATTAGGCCATATTTCATATCATTATGTTGGAATTTTTCAAGAATAAAATAAAAGTGGTAAATTTTTCTAGTGCTTATCCGAAAAGGTTGATAAGTATGGTGTCTCTTCAAGTTTACCCGCCTTATCCAATCCATTTTATGAAAAGATGGATAAGCAAGGTACCTCTTCAAGTTTTACCCACCTTATCCTATCCTTTTTGGTGCCTCTTCAGGCAGGATCATTCCTCTATATAAGGAGGAGTGAAACCACAATCACGATGATTTTTCAAGAATCAATGTAAGTGACTGCAGCACCCTCATCGATTAACATTCGAGAGAACCTTGAAATACACACTTGTTCTTCCAAGTAGATTATCTCTAAGATTATTTGTGGTGTAACAAATAAGTCTTAAAGAAAGTGTTCTATTTCATGATTTACTTGGCTTATCCAGTACCATATTCAAACCCAAATTCTTTAACAATCTTAAGACATATTTCAAAATGGCTTCAATTCGTGCAATGACTTCCAACTTTCAGAAGTTGGATAAGTTCGAGGGTCTTGACTTCCCTCGTTGTTAAAAGAAGGTGCACTTTATTCTTACAACCTTGAAGGTCGTGTATGTGCTCAACACTCCCTACCCTATATTGACGGAAAATGAGACTTTAGAGCAAGCCCACCGAAGATCCAAGTTTGAGAGTGTTGACTACATTTGTTGAGGCAATATCTTAAATAGCATGTCAGACGCCTTGTTCAATGTCTATCAAGGCATGGAATCGGCAAAGGAATTACAGGAGGCACTAGAGAACAATTACATGACAGGAGATGCCTCTAGCAAGAACTTCCTTGTAAGTCAATTTAATAATTATAAGATGGTCGAAGGATGCTCTATTCTCAATCAATTGCATGAAATTTAACGAATCCTAAGTCACTTAAAGCAACATAAAATGCACATGGATGAGACCATTATAGTTTTCTCTATAGTAGACAAACTTCTTGTTATCTTAAAATATGTTACTGCAAGCGCACGGTATAGCTGTAGCTAGCAACCGGCGAGTACGGGTCGTATCCACGAGGAACTTGCTTCCAGCGACTAGAACTGATTTAACTACTCAATCTAGCCAATCACAATTATTGATTTGGAATTAAACTAGTAGGAGATAACAACTAAAAGGTGAAATAAACAGCAGAATAGTAAACACCTAGGTTGGAATTAACAGCACAACTATGCCGGTGAATCAATTATTAACCCCCACAAACAAACTCTAGCATACATTGCGAATGGATAGATTGTCAATTAAGTTCATCTCCTCCCTCTCTCGAGGGCCGAAGACTAATCCTAGAACTATAGTTGCCTATTCTCATAGGACTAAAAGTCGAACGATTAAAAGATCTACAATCTCGAATCCCAATTAGAATCTTAATTATTATCATATTAAAATCCTAATTGTCTATTAAGTCGCACTAGTTAAACGGTTCATCTCTCAATGCTCCCCTAAACCCTAATAAAAGGGATGAATGCTCTTTCGAGCAATTCATCGAGCATGTGGTGTGCATAATAGAAATCACAATTACAAACGAGGGGAAAGTAGGGATTGGGGCTAATTCATGATACAACACTGCATAATCGGTGTTAATCCCAACCTAAGTTGGGAGATTAGCCACAAATCATACTAAATTCCAATGATTCAATAATCAATGCACTAAAAATGATTCAACCAAACTCTAAAACAACAATGAAAGGGAGAGAGAATTAGAGAACAAACATGGATTAATTGTTAAATCGAAGTAAAACCAATCTTCAATAATCGTAAATTGAATTAAAAGGAACCATTAACTCTCCTAAGAAAACCCTAAAAAATTCACCTCTATGAGATACCCTCTAGTAAATAAAACAATGAATCAGAATGTCCCGAAAACCGCTGTTCAAAGAGTTTAAGTCGTGACGCGTGAAAAGGGGAAGGACACGGCCGTGCCTGGCGGCACGGTGTGGCCGTGCCACCCTGGATGAGGTGGCACGGTCGTGCCACCTAGAATAGGGTGGCATTGTTGGCTGGTCCTTCGTGCTGGTCTGTCACGGCACGGTCGTGTCGACTGGCGTGGGGCCTCATACCGAATTGCTGGAACTTCCGTGCGATGCCGAGCGATCATTTTCGTGACTTCAAAGTCGCCGTCGAAATAGAGGTTTATCACTGGTCGAAATAGAGATTTATCACTCCCCCGTGCTTATCTCTTGCTTGTCCCCTAACAAGACTAGCTCATGAAACACCAAAAAGAGAAATAAACCTCTAGCCACGCTCCTCCTCGAACAAGAAATGAGCAATCAACAAACTAAGATAAACTATGCATTAAAGGTGGCCAAGTCAAGGTGTGAAACAATTTAACTATAACACGCACACTCCCTTCTATGAAGCCCCATACCCAAATACAACACATCAAATGCCCTAGCATCGAAACACATAACATGACAAGACCTTCCTCGATGAGTGGTGAGTAAGCAGGACTGGTAGAAGCTCACTTTAGGACAAAGTGAAACACTCTCCTCAATGTGTTTAGAATATGTAATAAGGTGCACTCGATACTCTATCTAATCAAGCAAGCTGCCCTAAGCTTGGTAGAGTTCTCGATTCTCCACCGCTTGATACAAAATACAATATGCCAATCATGAGGGCTTGTGAAAAGGATGTAATGGGGCCAAAGATAAAGGGTGAGAAGTGGAATAAATTTGGGAAGAGTGGAGCTAGTAGTAAAAAAACAGGGAGCAAAAAACACTTCCATGGCTAATGTCGGAACAACAACTTCACACTACAATTGAAAATTGAGCAACAAACCCCACAAAAACCTCAAGGAAAGGATTTAACAATCTCATTGTCATACTCCCAGGCCAAGCACTTTATTCATAACTTCTCTATTTCTTTCTTCTCTCTTTTTCAATTTTTTTTTCTTTGAGAAGCAGAAGCAAGATACATGTGAATGGCATGGAATCCACAAACTCAAGGCATAATTCCTCCTTAAAAAACCACTAAATAAGCACCCAAGGTGAACCAACCTCTAAAGCAAACCTAACTCGACATGAAGTGTTGCTTTACTAGACCTTGACAAGGATATAGGAAATATCAATAGGCCAAGTGGGTAGTGCGTAGAGTGCAATAATGAAAACAAGGGGAAAGGCATAATGGGCTACCAAAGAGGATAGTACATATTAATCGGTGGCTTTTTTGGCTCATGTGGGTAAATGGAACAAAATTACCTCAATCATATTAACATATGCACATGCTAAGTGCGATTTCAAAGAGAATAAGACCAAGTTCTAGAGATGCAATCCTGGATGAGTTACACATGAAGGGAAGTATGAGACTGTATACAAAGAATAGTCATTATACTCAAAGTCTCACAGGTAAGTCTACCAGAGTTAAACAACTTACTCCAAGGTATGTCCCACTTATCAAGGTCAATCAAGTCAAATCACATAAATCTCAAAGGCAATATGACATACAACATAGGGTAGGGGAACTACGGATGGCAATGTTAAAATATAATTTCACAAAAATTCACACAATAACAGGCCACACTTCAACACACAGATCAACCTAATCAATCAATCACCACCCCTTATATTCTCTTCATAAGAGGGGTTTTCGCACACATTTATTCAAAAGCAATAAATCTAACTAAGAAAGCGGTAAAGGATATAAGGGGAAATGAAGAGAAGGCTAAGAAGTAGTACCTGAAAAGCTTTTAAGTATCCCCACTCGATCATTTCTCCTTTCTAAGATGCAAAATCTAGCTTATATGTTCTAAACTACATGCTCTAATAAACAAGAAATGTAAAAACAATCTAGTGAAACTATATAAAGTCCTATCTATATGATGCGAATGCAAGTGGTGTAGATCGACCCGGTCCTAAGATCCAGATTTTCACCCAAAGAGCGACAAGCTTAACCCCCCATGCTTGAGATTTTTATTATCCTCAATAAAAAGGACGCATAAAAAGAGCAAGGGAAAGGGCAGACTCAGGGATCGAATAGTCGAAATGGGAGGAATAGGGGTGGAGTGACACACTTTTTTTTTGGTTTTTTATTTTTTTTGAAGAAAATAAATGCCTTGGGCTGCCTCCCAAAAAGCGTTCATTTTAGGTCCTAAGCTTGACCCTTACCTCAGGAGAGAGATGACGGCAGGACGGGGAGGGGTGAGGTTATGAAAATGTGGAACGGTGGTGCGTCCAACATCTCTCCAGGATGGAAATCAGTCATCGGCGCTTCCCAAGAGGAGTCGTCTTTCCAAGTAGGCCCTCTAGAATGAGGAGTAGTCAATGGAGGGGTGGAGGGCAAGACTGTCGTACTCATATGTGGCCCTCCGTCCCAATCACCCAGCTCAACGTCGAACATAGTCAGGGGAGGGCTGAAACCAGGAGGGACTGCGAGGCGGACTGGGCACCGGGGGTAGGAAGAGGTGTGGGCGAAGGAAAACAGAAATCGACCCTTTCCCCACACATCATGAAAGACATGGTGCCAGTCGACATATCAAACACTGCCCCAACAGTCGCAAGGAATGGGAGACCTAAAATAAGGGGGACCAGGAGGTCCTCATCCGTGTCAAGAACGACAAAATTACACGGGATAAGGAACTTGCCCACCTAAACTGGAATATCCTCCAGAATGTTTGTAGGTTACTTGGTGGAGCAATCTGCTAGTTGAATAGATATGCCAGTAGACTTGAGGTCTAATAGGTGTAGCCTCTGGCAGAGAGAGAGAGGCATGAGGCTCACGCTAGAACCCAGATCACAGAGGGCTCTCTCCATCTGCATATCCCCAATGCAGCATGGGATAGAGAAACTACCAGGATTCTGCAGTTTGGATGGCAACCGCCTCTGTAAGACGCATTACCAGATCCGCCAATGGGGGCTACTAAAGCTTCCTCAACTTCTCCCTTCTTGAACAGGAGCTCTCTCAAAAATTTTAGATAGGCAGGTGCTTCCTTGAGAGTGTTCAAGAAGGGGTTACTAACATAGATTCGGCACAGGGTATCCAGAAATCACATGAATTTGGGTTCAAACTGAGATAGCTTGGTCCATGCGAGCATCTGAGGGAAAGGCACTGGTGGCTGGTAGGGGCGAGCTGGGAGTGGATGCCTAGTCTTCCCAATAGAGCTCGGGTTCTCTTCTCTTTTCGTTGGCCCTGTTCCTCCAGAATGAGGAACTGAAACTACTTCCTAGAGAACTATCACCGGGCTCTCCTCTAAACCCTCTCTCATCGCATAGATGGCATTGACGTGACCTCGAGGGTTAGTCTCGGACTGGCTTGGGAGATGCCCTTGAGGCCGAGACAGGTGGCTCACCTATTGAGCGAGCTGAGCGATCTGGGCATCCATTGTCTTCTGATAGGCAGCCATGGCATCAAGCCTGGAGGTTAGTAAATTGATCAATTCACCAAGACTTTTATTAGTCTTGGTTTGAATCGCTATGAAGCACTCCATGAGACCCTCCAGGTGAGACTTGAGTCCAGGAGATGGAGGAGGTGGATTGTAGGGAGCTCTGTTGTGAAAACCAGGTGGCTGTAGGGAACTCTGGGGGTGAGGGTCAGGGTTTTTGTAAAGGAGCTTTGGGTGACTCTTCCAACCCTGGCCATAGCTAGTGGAGTGGGGGTTATTTTGTGGTGGAGGGTTGAAGTTGTGAAAGGCATTGACTTGTTCAATGCTAGAAGGAGCATTGTAATACTCAACGGTAGTATGGCCCTATGCACCACAGGTCTCACAATAAACATAGGCCCTCAGGGATGGCCCTGCAAAAGTACCTGGTGAGGCAGCCACCCTATCAAGTCGCTGTGCTAGGGCGTCCACCCTACTGGCCAAGAGTGTTACAGCATCCATCTCATGTCTACCACCGCCCCTCTTAGGGGTGGCTCTCTTGCTTGACTAGTGGTAGTTGTTGGAAACCATCTCTTCCAACAAGGCCTTTGCTGCGTCAATAGACTTTCCTATCAGAGCGCCCCTCGCTGCAGCATCTACTGAGATTCTCACTGACCGCTCCAACCCATTATAAAATGTTTGGATTAGGAGTCAGTCAGGAACTCTATGGTGAGGGCATTGCTACTGGAGGTCCTTAAAACTCTCCCAGGCCTCGTATAGGGACTCTTCATTCTGCTGGGTGAAGGAAGTGATGTCTGTCCTCAACTTGACAGTCTTACCAAGTGGGAAGTATTTGCTGAGGAAGGCCTCTGAGAGAGCTTTCCAGGTGGTGAACGAGTTAAGCTCCTCATTTTGCAGCCAGTCACTGGCCCTATCCCTCAGTAAGAATGGGAAGAGCATTAGTCGAATTGCATCGGTGGACACCCTGTTGAGTTTGATGGTGTCACATTTCGCAAGGAATTTACGAAGGTGCACGTTAGGGTTGTCCGAGGGGTGTTCGCCGAACTGGTCCCACTCCATGAAGGTGATGAGTACAGGACTGAGCTCGAAGTTGTTAGCTTCGACCATCGGGTTCACAATAGATGATGTGATGCTGGACGCTTGTGGCAGGGTGTAGTCGCGCAATGCCCTCTAGTCTTGCCCCGCCATCGCTGCTTCTGCTTTCTTCCTCCTTCTCGCTTCTCTGCTATGCCGGTGTGCTGCTGCTTCTATCTCAGGATCGAATGGGATAAGGTCTTGATCCCCTTGGCTCCTTCTACACATCCAACTGCAAACACTACCACAGCGTAAACAGTTTCTAGCAAGAATAGGAAGAACTACAAAATAAAATAAAAGAAAAAAAAGAAAAGACTAGTCTAGAGTATCGGTTCTAATATTGGAAGGCGCAAGTTCCTCGACAACGGCGCCAAAAAACTTGTTGTCTTAAAATATGTTACTGCAAGCATACGGGTAGCTGTAGCTAGCAACCGGCGAGTACGGGTCGTGTCCACAAGGAACTTGCTTCCAACTACTAGAACTGATTTAGCTACTTAATCTAGGCAATCACAATCATGGATTTGGAGTTAAACTAGGAGGACGATAACAACTAAAAGGTGAAATGAACAGCAAAATAGTAAACACCTAGGTTGGAATTAACAGCATAACAACAACTAAAAGGTGAAATGAACAGTAGAATAGTAAACACCTAGGTTGGAATTAACAGCACAACTATGCCCGTGAATCAATTATTAACCCAAACTAACAAACTCTAGCATGCATTGCCAGTTGATAGATTGTCAATTACGTTCATCTCCTCCCTCTCTCGAGGGTCGAAGACTAATCCTAGAACCATAGTCGTCTATTTTCATGAGACTAAAAGTCGAAGGATTACAAGGTCTACAATCTCGAATCCTAATTAGAATCTTAATTATTTTCATATTAAAATCCTAATTGTCTATTAATTTGCACTAACTAAAGAGTTCATCTCTCAACGCTCCCCTAAACCCTAATAAAAGGGATGAATGCTCTTTCGAGCAATTCATCGAGCATGTGGTGTGCATAATAGAAATCACAATTACAAACGAGGGAAAAGTAGGGATTGGGGCTAATTCATGATACAACACTGCATAATTGGCATTAATCCCAATCTAAGTTGAGATATTAGCCACAAATCATACTAAATTCCAACAATTCAATAATCAATGTACTAAACATGATTCAACCAAACTCTAAAACAACAATGAAAGGGACAGAGAATCAGAGAAAAAACTTGGATTGATTGTTGAATCGACGTAGAACCAATCTTCAATAATCGTAAATTGAATCAAAAGGAACAATTAACTCTCCTAAGAAAACCCTAAAAAGTTCATCTCTAAGAGATACCCTCTAGTAAAGAAAACAATGAATCAGAATGCCCCAAAAACCGCCGTTCAAAGAGTTTAAGTAGCGACATGTGAAAAGGGGCGGTCGTGCCACCTAGCATAGGGTGGCCGTGCCACATTGCTGGCCGGTCATCCGTGCTGGTCTGTCACGGCACGGGGCCCCGTGCCGAATTGCTGGAACTTCCATGCGATGCCGAGCGATCGTTTTCGTGACTTCAAAGTCGCCTCCTTGGCACTCCTTTCTGTTAAATATTGTCTATCTTTCCATTCCTTCGGCAAAGTCCCTGAAAATACAGAAAGAGGCTATATAAGTGAAATGTATGCTAAAGGAGGCCGATTTAACCCTTTCTTAATACGATCGAACATGAAAACGCATGAGAAAAGAAGTCAAATATGGGCCAAAATAGGATCAACATAGAGGTTTATCACCGGTCAAAATAGAGGTTTATCACTTCTCTCCTCTTGGAAAGACACTGAAAGAACTTTAAAATATAAGAAAGAAGAAATATCACTTGAGGAATTGGCTAACTATCTTCGAATAGAAGAAGATTTACGTGTGCAGAATGAGTCAAAGGAGCATGTCTCCAAGATTCATATTATCGAAGATGGCGAGTCGAGTCAACTGCCTAAAGGAGACAAGAAGAGGCCTAACAAGTACAACAACAACAAGGAAAACAAGAAAGCTAAAGTGGTTTGTTGCGAATGCAACAAACCGGGCCATAAGAAAAGGGATTGTACCATTTGGAAGCGCAAGCATGGCTTGCACAAACAAAAGGAAAAGACAAAGGACAACTTTATAGCCATAATCAATGATCAAATCAACATTATCCAAAGTGACAATGATTAGCGGGTTGATTCGGGTGCTTCCAAGCATGTGTGCAAGGACCACTCTTTCTTCAAGACATTGGTGCCGGTTGAAGATAGAAAAGTGCTCTACATGGGCAATAGTTACTATTGATGTTAAAGGAATAGGCCAAGTAGAATTAGTTTTCACTTCCGGAAAAATTCTTACTTTAAATGATGTATATTTTGTGCCAGAAGTTAGTAAGAATCTTGTTTCTGGTTTTGTTCTTAATAAGTTTGGCTCCAAACAAGTGTATGAGGTCAATAAGTTTATCCTATCTAAGGAGAGTGTCTTTGTGGGGGGAAGGGATATGCTAGTGGTGATATGTTTAAGTTAAATGTAATTACTCTTTCTAGTGGTAATGAGATGAACGATTCTGCTTACATGCTTGTGTATTCTTCACCTTCTTTATAGCATAATTATCTTGGACATGTTAATTATAAAAGATTAAAAGAGATGTCAAGACTTGAGTTAATTCCTGATTTTGATGGAAACATAGAGAAATGTAAGACATGCAGGTTAACAAAGATCACTAGAAGTTCTTTTCCAACTGTTTAAAGAATTACTAAATTACTTGAATTAATTCATAGTGATTTAGGTGATTTTCATTGCACTCCCTCTTTTAGGGGAAAGAAATACTATGTTACTTTCATTGATGATTTTACAAGATATTGCCAAGTATACCTTTTACATGCTAAAAGTGAAGCACTAGACATGTTTAGGATATTTAAGAATGAATCTGAGTTGCATTGTGAAACCCTTATTAAAAGTGTAACATCCCCAGATTTCTAATTCTTTAATTACTACTGTTTTAACCTGAAGGGCAGCAGGAACTCCTAACGGGGTGTTACCGCCGTATTCCCTTCTTGGAAATACCAGGCTGGATATCATAACTGACCCTTAAAGAAAATAAACGAAGCCCTTACAAATCAAAGCCCACGATACATGGGTCTAAGAATTTTAACACAAAACTTGTACATCATGATTAACCAACTAAATTCCATTACAACTTTTAAAACCCTTTTTAGGGACAATCAGCATTCGAGCCTCGCTCTACTCTCCTGTCCCCAGTCCCAAGAACAGTTAAATCACCTGAAAATAAAAAATTTTATAATAATGAGATAAACTCAGTAACATTCACCCCCAACGGTCAAAGACACGTACAAATTCATTTTGAAAACATTTTAGGGATAGGGGGAAAAACAACATCACGTTTCAAGGTACACAACCCATTATCACCATCTTCCTTAAACTAAATCAAGTTCAGAATCACACTTCTATAGTTCCATTCAAAATGTTCAGTTTCAGATAAGTCTTGGGTGAGCGACCCCAGTGGGTCTCATGGCCTGTGCTCTAACATAGCACAGCCGTTCAACTCTTTCCTGGCCTACCGCTCCTCAGGCGGTTATCGCTTAACTTTCCTGGCCTACCACCATCATGGGTGGTTACCGATAACCTGGCCCACGTCTCGGCTGAGTACGTGGCCGCTCACATGCATGCACCTATTACCCGGGGAAGGCTATGGCCTTCAATCAGTTCCAATCGATTTAACTCACCCTATTTAGTTCCTTTCAGTTAATGGATACCAACTTGACACATTCAGTTTCATTCAGATTTAAATGCTTTTCCCAACAGAAATCAGAATGCAGAAACAGAGCTTCAAATACAATCACAGTAAGTTTCAACTTTTACAAAAGTAAGTTTCAACTTTTACAATATGGAGATTTCCAACTTTCAGAACAACACAGCATTCAGTTCCCACCAAGGAATCCTTTATAAATTTCACATCAGCGAACATTCTTTTTGGAAAGGAATGCCAAGGAATCAATACAAGAACTCCCAACTTCCATAATTTCAGTAACACAGGGAAAAGGTTAGGGCATGACTGTTACCTGAGTACCGTACAATTTACGGGCTCGGTTACTCTAATGAGGGTTCACTATTCCGCACCTGAGCCCACAAGTAGCCCATAGTCAGTCCACATTCAGTGTAGGGCAGCCCTGGGCCTCCCCCAAATTTAAAAGGAGGTTTTCTAGATCTTTATTCATCCAACCCTATCTAGGGTAAAGGTTCGGTTGGCCAGTTATGGGTCCAATTTAAAAAAAATTATAACTCTAGTTGCCGATCTCCAATTTCAGTGTTCTAGGTCAATCTGGAAACCTTACAATATCCTCTATCTTTTTCATGTTTAGAGCTTGGCTTGGTTCTGCCCCCAACCCAATCCGATTTTTGTTTCTTCCAGCAATGCCAAAGATTGTCTTCCCCAGGACAGTCCCGGCAAAAATTATTAGAACTCGGGCTACGCTACTCTAAACAACCCAATTCCAAAACGGAATTATTTGAAACACCCAAATGCTCTTACCCAGTAAATTTCACAATTTTTGGCCACCAGTACTAGCCTAGGGAATTTTTCTAACTTGAAGGCAAAACAGACCAGATTCTGCTTCCCCAGACTTTACCCAAATTTTTACTCCTAAATTCTCATCCCCATAACTTTTTCTTCCGACTTCCAAAAATTATGCTCTTACCCAATCTAGAAATATAATCTTGTTTACTAAAACTTTTATGTTCAGAACTTTCACAAATTCACAGCATAACCAGGTCTAAAAGACTCAAAACCGCACCCTATGCCTGAAGTTTTCAGAATTGACAGGGTTCAGTATTCTGGCTATACCTCTCTCAATTTAACCCCAATTCACCCAATTCAAAAACCCAAGTAATATTCACATCGTAATCTACCTTCTGTAAAAATTTCATAATTTTTGGACCATTAGAATAATTATCCGGAATTTTCAAATTTGCATCAAAAACAGTATGAATTCTGTCCAGATTATTCGACTTCTTTTTGCACGATTTTTGCTCGTTTCGGGTTGCCCAAAAATACGCCCACACCCGTTAAACATCCCTAGACTCTCGCCTAGACCCAACCATGCCAAAATAACCTATCTTTATTGAGACTAAAAAAAATGAAAATACATAATAACATCGTTACGAGTACCTTTGATCAAAACTGGATCTAGGTCGACGGAAATTCCACCTTCGTTCAAATTTAACGTCGAAAGCACTGAGAAAATATAATGAAAATTATATTAAAACCTTCATTCATAAGGTCATAAAATTGCAAAAATAAAGAAGGTTAAAAGTGGGGGTTTTGGATGCATGGTGTGCATGAATCCATGCATCACTTAGCCTTTTCTTACCAACACAAGGGAGAGAGTAGGAGAGGATTGTGGGTGGCTTGTGGCGGCACAGTGGACGGCTGGTGGGGTGGCCGGCAGCGGGGCAAGTAGAGAGAGAAAGGGGGCGAGTAGAGAGAGAAAGGGAGAGGGAGGGAGAGAGAGTGACGTGAGAGGGTGGAGAAAGTGGGGAAATGGGTGGTTAAAAGAAAAAAGGGGGGAAAAAACAACTTTCAATTTTTTTTTTTTTTAACACAAGTGGCGGCAGCAAGGGGGGTGGTTAGGGTTTGGATTTTTTTTTCTTTTTGTGGATAATAAACTAGTAGGATAATGATAAGATGATAAAAGGATAATAAGGTGATAATAGTAGGATAATGATAAGATGATAAAGGATAATAAGGTGATAATAATATTAATAATATCAATAAAATAGTAGAATTTGCATACGTCGAAACAGATAAAATAATAATGAAACGATAATATTAATAGTAGAGTGAAATAATATTCATAATATAATAATAAGATGATAACAATGACATTAGGAGTTTTACAAAAAAATCGGAAAGGAAAAATTTTGGAAACTTTAATACTTCCTAAAATATATCAAGAACTTTATTAAAAGAATTTCACGAGAGTTAATTGACACTGACTTGGGTTGACTTGGCCTAGGTCGGTCCAACTGGGCAAGAATTCCAAATCGAATTTTCAGGGTTTTACAAAAAGACTAAGATCGGATAGGGGTGGTGAATATTATAATCTAAGTTATTTCTAATCAACTGGTATAATCCATGAGGTCATAGCACCTTATACACCACAACAAAATGGTGTGGCAGAAAGAAAAAATAGAACACTAATTGAAATGATCAATGCTATGCTTTCTAAATCTGGTTTAAGTGAAGGCTTTTGGGGTGAAACAATGCTCACAGCATGCTACATCCTAAATAGGGTTCCTAATAAAAGGAATTTAGTTACTTCTTATTAATTATGGAATAAGAAAAAGTCAAACCTGAGTTAGTTTAGAGTTTGGGGGTGTACGGCTATTGTAAGAGTCCCGGAACCCAAGAAAAGAAAATTGGAGGAAAGAGGAATTGAGTGCATCTTTATAGGCTATGCTAAACGTAGCAAAGCCTATAGATTTTTGGTTATAGAACCAAATGTTTCTAATGTGGTTAACACCGTGATAGAATCAATTGATGCTATTTTTGATGAAACTAGATTCTCTTCAATTCCTAAACCAAATGATCTTATTCCAACCACTATGACTCCAAGTAATAATCAAGAGCAAGGAGACATAGTGGAAGTAAGGAGAAGTAAACGGATTAGAAAGGAGAAATCCTTTGGTTCTGATTTCTTTGTCTATTTGATAGAGGGAATAAGGGATTCCATTGAAAATGAAATATCCAATATTTATAACATTGATTCGGATCCTAACTCTTTTAAAATGGCTATGGAATCCCAAAACGCTTCCTTTTGGAAAGAAGCAGTCCAAGATGAAATGGACTCAATCATGGAAAACAACACATGCGTCTTAGTTGATTTCTCCATGGGATGTACGCCTATCACATTAAAGTGGATCTTTAAATGAAAAGGAAAATAGATGGTACAATAGAAAGGTTCAAAGCCCAGTTGGTCATAAGGAGCTTTAACCAAAGACATGATATTGACTACTTTGACACATATGCACCGATGGCAAGGATTGCAATCATAAGAGTTCTCATTGCTCTCATTGCAATTCAAAAGCTAGTAATTCACCAAATGGATGTGAAAACAATATTCTTAAATGGTGAATTAGAGGAAGAGGTGTACATAAAACAACCAGAAGGTGTTGTTGTTCCACGCCAAGAAAACAAAGTATGCAAACTCATAAGATCATTGTATGGCCTAAAACAAGCACCTAAATAATGGCATCAAAAGTTTGATGAAGTAGTGCTATCTTAAGGCTTTAGCATCAATGAATCTGACAAATGTGTATATTCTAAGTTTGAACATGGAAAAGGTGTGATTATATGCTTATATGTTGATGACATGCTAATTTTTGGCACTAACTTAGAGGAAATAGAGAAAACCAAGTGTTTTCTATCTTCCAAGTTCTCCATGAAAGACATGGGAGAGGCCGATGTTATACTCTGTATTAAGATCATTAGAAATAATGATGAAAACCACTTGTCTCAATCTCATTATATTGAGAAAGTGCTTGGGAGGTTCAATTATAAAGATTACTCCTCAGTTGCCACTCCTTTCGATCCAACTTATAAGTTAACTCGTAATAGTGGGAGACCTATTGCACAAATTGAGTATGCAAAGGTCATAGGGTGCCTGATGTATGCCATGAAAAGCACGAGACCGAACATCGCATTTGCCGTTGGAAAGTTAAGCCGGTATACTAGTGATCCTAGTAAGTTTCATTGGCATGCAATACGTCAGGTGTTTAAATACCTGAAGAAAACTCAAGATTATGGCCTATACTATTCAATTATCCTTCGATCTTAGAAGGACATTCAGATGCAAGTTGGATAACTAACAAAGAGGATTATGCCTCTACGCCAGGTTATATATACTTGCTTGATGGAGGGGCAGTGTCTTGGACATTGTAAAGCCTGTCAAGAGCTACAAATTTAACCACTACTTCGGTTATTGAATATTTTTTATAGCATAAGGAAGTAGGGATCGATCCACGAGGAAAGATTGTTTTTAAAAAGGTTAGCTTAATTCTAAATGATTTTACTAATCCAATTTATTAAATCTAATCTTAATAATTCTAAAATAATTAAAATCTAATGAATAAAAATCTAAAAAAATACCCAATGATGCTCCTAAATATTCTAGGTCCTATTCTGGAAATAAAACAGTAAAAAGATTTCCTAAATAATCTAGAAAAATAAAATCAAGATAATAACTGAAGTTCTAATTAAAATTCAAAACAGCAAATAATAATCAGAAAATAAATATTAAAAATGTCAAACAGTAACCTAAAATATTATTCTTTAAGTATATAAGCTTATAACTCCTAAATTGTATCCAAATAATTCCAGAAAAATCAAATCAAAAAATTACCACAGAAAATCAATGCAGAATATTAAATTTGAAATTAGAAATAAAATAATCTGCATAAATATAAACACGAAAATAAACACAACAATTGCCCTAATTCTAGGACACAATTTTCTGGACTTAACAACACCTAATAATCATGAATTAAAATTAAAAATCGAAATTTTCAAAATTAATAACCTAAAAACCTGCACTTATCAATTTCACAAAATAATTCTGAAAAATTATCAAATAATTTCTAAAAATTACAAAATTGAATATGATCAGACTAGGACACTATATAAACTCTAGAAGCTAATAAAAATTGAAAAAAAAAAACAAAAATAACTATTTTTAGTCTAATTTCTAACAAACCGGTAATTAAATACTAAAACTGAATATAAATTAATCTAAAATTATAACCACTCTAAAAATCAAAATCTAAGCTATCCAAAATTACCTAGACTCTCCTAAAAGACTATAATTTTGGGGGGGGGTCGATTGAAATTATATTGACGCTAATAAAAATAAAACAAAAATTAACAAACTAATCAAATTAACTCTAAGCAACAAATAATGATCAAAAGTTGTCAAATTTATGAAGAATACTTAGTATAATCTCAATCCACCATGCAAATTAATATTTATCATTAACACACAAGTTAATTTCATTCATGAGTTAAACTGTAGAAGACATCCACCAGCGGTTCTTCTCCGCTTTTCCTTAGATTCTAGTTTAATTAGGTCCAGCCCTAATATAAACCCTACTAGTTTTGATAACCCTCATACCAGCGCAAGAATTTAATCAAACTAGAGCATTAAGAATTAGAAAAACATCATTTAACACTTTGTAACCAATTTACTGGCAAATCGATTTAACAAAGATCTAAAGCGATTACCTAATTAAAAGAGATGGGTTTGAGCCATCCATAATTAATTAGGGTGATATCTAAGCATAAAAGACTATAACTTTTACGTATTATAGTCTTCTAAACTATCAATCGAAATTGTATTAAACAAACTAACATGCATTCTAATTAATTTAACACGACTATCATAAACGATAAACACTAATCGCTATAGAATCATGAATATAAATCAACTAGGCAATAAAGTATAAAACTTGTTTCAAAATAGTAAATTTAGCATGGCTTCAAGAAGATTATACAAAAAAATTACTCACTCATGTTAAAAGTAACTTCACAAAATTCAGTCAAATTAATCATGTTTAATAATCAACTAAACAAACACAAAAAAAATGAAATGGAGCACCCCCACTTTTGATGATGGTGATGATGATGAGAGAGGGGATGAGGATAGGTCGTGGAGTGTATGGAGGTGATGAGGGGATGATTATGTGATGTGTGAGTGGATTATCAAGAAGGCTGCCCAATAAAGGTGCCGTGGCTGCCATGAGTGATGCTTATGATTGGTGATGATGATATATATATATAGGGAGAAAGGAGGGGTGTGATTAGGGTTAGTAATTAGGGTTTCCTTCTTCCTTTCTTCCTTAGACTTCTTCTCCCTCAAGACTTCTAGCGCTTCTTCAACTCTTGAAATCCTAGCCAAATTAAATAATTATGGAAATAATATTTTCCATAATTATTATTTTTGGACCGTCTTTATAGCCAAGCATGTAAAATTCGCGCCTCGACGACTTATCTTCCCTTTTTATTTTATTACTGCCTAATCTAAAAAACATATAAAATAAAGCAAATTAGACGCAATAATATATATAATATAATTAAAATAATTATTAAAACCATGCATGATTTTTGACTTAACAAATTCCCCCACACTTAGACTTTGGACGTCCTGGTGCAAAGAAATCTTAGACTCGATCTAAAAACTTGCCCTCTTTCTTTTTTATGAAGTCATGCATAACTATGATATTCATACTAGGTCTGGGCTTGCTTAAGAAAAACAATGTTATTGAATAAATTAGTTTCTCCTTCAATAAGTGCATACCTGCTAAACATCCAACTATCCTTGGAGAGTTTATTCCTCAACCTCACAACATTTCTATAATGAAATAATAAGATCAATAATTATCCATCCTTTTTAGATATGCATATATCGATCAAGAGGTCTAGAAATTTATGATAGAAAAATTGAGGCACGATATGGCTATAAAGACAATTGAATTAGATAGGATAACTCATTGAACTGATTCTGAACTTGCCTTGTAATTATTTTTCTCTTCTTCTTATCTTTCAAACTCCACTTGCGCACATATTCGAGGCCCATATAGGGTCTTAGAAATTAAACACTCCCTGTCTCACACTCACCCGAATAGAGGTGCTGAAGCAAATATTTTATTTTCATCATTACTTTTATTTATTTTAATGATTCACTAGTATGGGAAGCAAGCTTTCCAGTGGCAGTATTGCCTCAAAGGGTAGCATCCAGTAGCGCCTGCCTCAAAGGGGTACTTGTTATTCCCAACTTTGACTCTCTTTTTTTTTGTTTTTTTTTCTTTCTTTGTATAGACAAGTAAAATCACAATTTTAATGAATTATTCAACTAATTTAATAGTCTAGGAGATGGGCCAGGTTATTTTATTGTCTCTGAATCAGATATATTATATGACTAGATAAGATGGATAATCAAGAGAGTTACTCATTAAGAAGATATATGAGGATCAACTCAAACTTCTCTAAAGAATAACTATCATGCTTAGAAGTTTTCACCTATAAAAGAATAAACTACAAAATAGCTAATAAAACCAAAAAAAAAATTTTAAACAAGCAAGCCTAGCATAAACTCATATCATGCATTATTTATAAGAAAAGAAAAAAAAACAAATTTTGTTTTTTTTTCTATATTTTTTTTAAGAGTAAAAACTGCAAGAATTAAATGCGGGATGCACCCCCCACACTTAATTCATGCATTGTCCCTAATGCATGCAAAAAGATAAAAATAATGAAAATAAAAGCAAAATTAAATGGATACTTCCCTAAAAACGTTGGGTTGCCTCCTAACCAGCGCCTTTGTTTATAGTCGTTGGCTCGACTTCATGAAACTCTTGGATCCTCTAGTTGGATCTCTTCCAATAATTCAGCATTAATCTAGTAAGGCACTTTTTAAAATTCAGCATGATCAAGACTCTTAGTAAGCAAAGTCAAAAACTCATCTTCGTTGGACAAGTCATAAATATTTTGGGGCAACTCATCAATAACATCAAGTGCATATACATAATTCATATCAGCAGGGAATCTCATGGCATCAAAAATATTAAATTTAATCATTTCACCATCAAATTCCATAGTTAATGTTCCTTCATGCACATCAATTTTAGTTCTAGCTGTTTTCAAAAATGGTCTGCCAAGTAAGATGGGAATATCATGACATGCATTACCCATGTTCATCACATAAAAATCAGCAGGAAATACAAGTTCATTTACTTGGACTAAGATATCCTCTAACACTCCGTCTGGGTGAATACTGCTCCTATCAGCTAATTGAATCACTATACCAGTTTTCTTTAATTTGCCTAGGTTCAGTTTATCATAAACGGATCTAGGCATAACATTAATAGAGGCACCTAAATCAAGCATAGCTTTATCAAAGCAAAGGTTTCCTATTTTGCAAGGAACAGAAAACACACCAGGGTCTTTACACTTAGGGGGAAGTTTTCTTTGAAAAACAGCAAACACATTTTCCCCTACACTTATCTTCTCATTACCAATGAGCTTCCTCTTGATAGTGCATAATTCTTTTAAGAACTTAGCATAACGAGGCACCTGTTTAATGGCATCAAGGAGAGGTATATTAATTTCTACCTTCCTTAATGTCTCTAAGATCTCTTGGTTAGCCTCATTCACCTTAGAAGTAGGGTTTCTAAATCTACTAGGAAATGGGGGAATTGGTTTATGAGGTTCTCTTTTCTTCTCTCCTATTTCCTTAGTAGTTTGATTAGAATTAGTGTCTAACTTTGGTACAACCCCTTTAATCTCTAACTCGGGTTCTAATTCTCTACTCTTCCTAGGTTCTTTTAACTCTTCATCACTCCTAATGGTTATGGCACTAACATTCTCTTTAGGATTAGGGTAAGGCTGAGATGGTAACCTATTTTGCATTTGAGCCTGCAGATTGCTAACTATGATATCAGTTGCAGTCTGTTTCTCTTGAACCTGCTTAAGAGTTGTCTCCAAAATCTGGAACCTATCATCCATCTTCTTGAGGATTTGTTCCAGTAGAAAGTTGGTCCTATCCTGGTTAGAAGGTTGATGAGAGGGTTGGTCAAAAGCAGGTGGATTAGGCTTAGGGCCATACCTAAGGTTAGGGTGGTCTCTCCATCCTTCATTATAAGTATTCGAATAGGGATCATACCTCCTTTGATCTTGGTTAGAGTAAAGAACATTAACATTACCTTTTTGTAGAGTAGGACATGCATTAGTAGAATGCCCCTCTAGATAACAAATATCACATATTACTGCTTTTTGAATACCCCCAGTAATAATCTTATTTAACATAGCAGTTATGTGAGATAACTGATTCTCTAGAGATGAACTAGTACCTACTCATTTACCCTTTTAACTTGTGAGTCCCTAGTACCAAACTGTTGAGTGTTTTGGGCCATTACATTAAATAGATTTCTAGCATCAGCTGGGGTTTTATTAACCAGAGCCCCCCCACTAGCAGCATCAACCATATTACGATCCATGGGAAGCAAGCCCTCATAAAAATATTGAATCAATAGTTATTCAGTTATTTGATGTTGGGGACAACTAGCACATAACTTATTAAATCTTTCCCAATACTCACAAAAGGTTTCCCCATTCATTTGTTTGATTCCACATATTTCTTTCCTAATAGATCCAATACGGGATGCAGGAAAAAAACTTTTCTAGAAACGATTTATGCAATGCAGTCCATGTGGAAAAAGATCCAGCAGGCATATAATATAACCAGTCCTTAGCATTACCAAGTAAAGAAAAGGAAAAATCCCTTAGTCTAATTTGGTCCTCAGGAATTTCTTCAAGCAACATAGCAGAGCAGGTAATAAAGAATTCACTAATGTGTCTATAGGGGTCCTCTCCAGCTAATCCATGAAACTTAGGTAATAAATTAATAAATCCTGAGTTTAATTTCAAAAGCTTATCTAAAACAGTATAAGTAATGGACATTGGTTGGGTTTCTAAGTTAGGAGCAACAAGTTCTCGAAAAGTAGACATGCTTACCTCTTTAACCCTAAAACTTATTGGGTCAGGCTGACTCTCTTTGTTTTCAGCTTTCAATGCTTGTTCTTTGTTCTCTCCAATTTCCTTACCACTCCTTAATTTCATACACTCCTTGAAATCTAAAAAGAATAAAATCAAAAAAACTAGAGTTATAATAAAACAAATAACAGTAGCAAAATTAAATAGAAATAAACTAGCAATTTAATTTTCTTTCCCGACAACGGCGCCAAAATTTATAAAGCCTGTCAAGAGTTACAAATTTAACCACTACTTCGGTTATTAAATATTTTTTATAGAATAAGGAAGTAGGGATCGATCCACGAGGAAAGATTGTTTTTAAAAAGGTTAGCTTAATTCTAAATGATTTTACTAATCCAATTTATTGAATCTAATCTTAATAATTCTAAAATATTTAAAATCTAATGAATAAAAATCTAGAAAAATACCCAATGATGCTCCTAAATATTCTAGGTCCTATTCTGGAAATAAAACAGTAAAAAGATTTCCTAAATAATCTAGAAAAATAAAATCAGAATAATAACTGAAGTTCTAATTAAAATTCAAAACAGTAAATAATAATCAGAAAATAAATATTAAAAATGTCAAACAGTAACCTAAAATATTATTCTTTAAGTATATAAGCTTATAACTCCTAAATTGTATCCAAATAATTCCAGAAAAATCAAATCAGAAAATTAGCACAGCAAAGCAATGCAGAATATTAAATCTGAAATTAGAAATAAAATAATCTGCATAAATATAAATACGAAAATAAACACAAAAATTACCCTAATTCTAGGACGCAATTTTCTGGACTTAACAACACCTAATAATCGTGAATTAAAATTAAAAATCGAAATTTTCAGAATTAATAACCTAAAAACCTGCACTTATCAATTTCACAAAATAATTCTGAAAAATTATCAAATAATTTCTAAAAATTACGAAATTGAATATGAGCAGACTAGGACACTATATAAACTCTAGGAGATGATAAAAATTGAAAAAAAACAAAAATAACTATTTTTAGTCTAATTTTTAACAAACCGGTAATTAAATACTAAAACTGAATATAAATTAATCTAAAATTATAACCACTCTAAAAATCAAAATCTAAGCTATCTAAAATTACCTAGACACTCCTAAAAGACTATACTTTTGGGGGGGTCGATTGAAATTATATTGAAGCTAATAAAAATAAAACAAAAATTAACAAACTAATCAAATTAACTCTAAGCAACAAATAATGATCAAAAGTTGTCAAATTTATGAAGAATACTTAGTATAATCTCAATCCACCATGCAAATTAATATTTATCATTAACACACAAGTTAATTTCATTCATGAGTTAAACTGTAGAAGACATCCACCAGCGGTTCTTCCCCGTTTTTTCTTAGATTCTAGTTTAATTAGGTCCAGCCCTAATATAAACCCTACTAGTTTTGATAACCCTCACACCAGCGCAAGAATTTAATCAAACTAGAGCATTAAGAATTAGAAAAATATTATTTAACACTTTGTAACCAATTTACCAGCAAATCGATTTAACAAAGATCTAAAGCGATTACCTAATTAAAAGAGATGAGTTTGAGCCATCCATGATTAATTAGGGTGATACCTAAACATAAAAGACTATAACTTTTACGTATTATAGTCTTCTAAACTATCAATCAAAATTGTATTAAACTAACTAGCATGCATTCTAATTAATTTATCACGAATATCATAAACGATAAACACTAATCGCTATAGAATCATGAATATGAATCAACTAGGCAATAAAGTATAAAACTTATTTCAAAATAGCAAATTTAGCATGGCTTCAAGAAGATTATACTAAGTAAAAAGAAATTACTCACTCATATTAAAAATAAAATCACAAAATTCATCCAAATAAATCATGTTTGATAATGAACTAAACAAAAAATAAAAATATCAAAATAAAAATAAAAGAAAAAAAAGGTGATTGGCGTGTGGAGATTATGGTGAGGAAGAGGGATGTGCGTGTGATGGGGTATGAGGAAGAAGGATTAAGTATAGGGGATGAGAAGAGGTGGCAGCCGTGGGATATGGTGAAGGGGTGTGAGGAGATGCATGGATGATGATAGATGATTACTATGGTGAGGAAGGAGATGTGTTAATGGCGTGATGAATGATGGATGATGATGGTGATCGTGAGAAGTCAAAGAGGAAGGCGTGATGTTGGGATGGCAGCCGTGAGGTGTGTAGTTGCTTGGATGATTTGTGATGATATATATATATATATATATATATATATATATATATATATATATATATATATATATATATATATATATATATATATAGAGGGAGGAAAGGAGGGGTGTGATTAGGGTTTCGTTCTTCCTTTCTTCCTTAGACTTCTTCTCCCTCAAGACTTCTAACTCTTCTTCAACTCTTGAAACCCTAGCCAAATTAAATAATTATAGAAATAATATTTTCCATAATTATTATTTTTGGACCGTCTTTATAGCCAAGCATGTAAAATTCGCGCCTCGACGACTTGTCTTCCCTTTTTATTTTATTACTGCCTAATCTGAAAAACATATAAAATAAAGCAAATTAGACACAATACTATATATAATACAATCAAAATAATTATTAAAACCATGCATGATTTTTGACTTAACAGACATCCAAGAAACAAACTTGCATTAGTGACTCCACCATGGCTGTTGAGTTTATAGCTTTGGTGCAGCCAGTAAGGAGGCAGAGTGGCTGTGAAATTTGCTATTGGAAGTGCCTTAATGGCCAAAACTAATGTCGTCACTCTCCATATTTTGTGACAGCAAGACCACGCGGTCCAAAGTTTATAGTCATGTCTATAATGAAAAATCAAGGCACATTGGACTTAGACATGCCTATGTCCATCAGTTGATCAAAGATGGAGTGATCACACTTAATTATGTGCAAACAAATGAGAATCTTACAGATCCTTTAACTAAGGGTCTAGCAAGAGATTTGGTGTTGAGTACATCAAGGGGGATGAGATTTAAGCCCATATCTACAATTACTAGAAAAGAAACCTTAACTTAATTTGTGGTATGACATCACGTTCTAAGTTCAATGAGTGACAACGTTGCATAGTGATTGGAAGCACTAACATATTTTATTCCAAGGTAAGAGTGCTTGTGTACTTTAATGTTATAAGAAGGTGAGTTGTATACTTTTAATAGATCTTGATTGAATGGCTTGTGTCACAGGAGCATATTTCTAAGGTCTCCCTAAGTGAGTGTGAAGTGTGGCCGCTTCAAAGAGCAACAGGGCTTGGCTTGATGCACTGATGATGGATATAAACACATGGCCGGATAATAGTGTCAATTTTAAGTATGTAATGAGATTTGTGTGTGAAATGTATCCAATTAATCAAAGAGGATATATAGTTCAAAGACTTGTCTACTATTTACATTCAGATTAATTGAAATTATGTTTCACTAAATGGAAGTTCAAATCGCGAGATACTTCTCTTATGCATAAATCTCCTTGTGTTCTCGGTTATGATTGTGCATTTGTCAAAATGACGAGGGTTTGTTCTACATCTTGGAAAAGGTGGGGGATTGTTGGAATTTTCAAGAATAAAACAAAAATGAAAGATTTTTCTAGTGCTTATCCAAAAAGGTGGATGAGTATGGTGGCTCTTCAAGTTTACCCACCTTATCCAATCCATTTCGTGAAAAGGTGGATAAGTAAGGTATCTCTTCAAGTTTTACCCACCTTATCCTATCCTTTTTGGTGCCTCTTCAGGCAGGATCATTCCTCTATATAATGAGGAGTGAAACCACAATCAGGATGATTTTTTAATAATCAATGTGAGTGACTGTAGCACCCTCATCGATTAACATTCGAGAGAATCTTGAAATACACACTTGTTGTTCCAAGTAGATTATCCCTAAGATTATTTGTGGTGTAACAAATAAGTGTTAAGAAAAGTATTCTATTTCACGATTTACTTGGCTTATCTAGTACCACATTGAACCCCAAATTCTTTAACACATTATAGTTTAATTAAAGGTCAACAATATTTTTGGAACATATCTATTAATAGGTTATGTGTATTTTTACTTGATTAATTAATGTAATTGTCTAGCGATGCTAAGGTGTTAGGAAGTTAATATTAATGATCGATGTTTATGGTTAATGTGAAGCACACTGATGATGGAAATTGGTGGGTATCAATTAGTTCTGAGAAATATCAACCAGGACATTGGCCAAATAGTGTGAATCCTATGGACACCGAGAAATACAGAGATTGTGAGCAATTATACACTGTTAGATTTTGGATATAAGGGAGAATACTATCGTTGTATAATAGTTTATGGAAGTGGAGACCACCCAATTGAAACATAAAGTTAATTGTCTTAATTAATTCTTTACTAAATAAAATTGTTTTATTGATGAAGGATCAATTATCGTCTTTGTGCTTTTTACGAAATTGCTGTTATTTGAGATAATTTTATCGATTCTCCTCCTCTTCCTCTTTTTCTCTATGACAAACTATGTTCGATTCAACTCTAAAGACTTGCCAAAAAGAAACTGAAACTTCAACTTCTACAATTAATGGTCAACTTTATTTGTCAATATGTTACTACTTTAAAGAAAATCTGTGATGAATATTAAAAATACGAGCTCGCTCACTTACAATAGACAAAAATGTAATAACAAATATCAAGTAATTCAATTGATCAATTAAAATTTTAAAATAATATCAATATTTAGATTCAAAATTCAAAATTCATAAATTGTGTTCTAATAATATAACCCCTTCCCTTTTTAAAACCAAAAAAGAAAATTGTGTTCCAAGGGTCCTTTGATCTTTCCAAATATACTATGTATCATATTGAAGTTGAAATTGCTTGACCAAAAAATTCCAGAACTTCTAAACTCTAGGACTACAATCCCACCACAATTTATGACACTCCATATGTATTATTTCCAATAAATTTACAAATCGGCCTAATTTCTAGACGGTTTTTTATGTGTAATTTCTATATTAATTAAAATTACCTAAAGCACAATAACTCCAATCTTCAAGAAGAACTTTAGGATGATATTCTCTTTTCTAGTTAATTATAACAATTTGCCGACGAAGGTTCCTCTATAGGGAGATAGTGAGGTGCCCCAATATATTTTTTTTCTTTTTTAAACATCTTGATGCACCATAATTATGCCAAAAGGTTATGAGACTTTAACTCTATCCAATCAAGGTATATAGTAAATACTTGACCCCCGCGCCTCACTATTTCTTCTTCTTCTTCTTGACACCTCTCTCATTCTCTCATGGTATTTTTCCATAAGCTCCTACTCTCCTATGACGAAGATGCTACAACTACTACTGCTAGTCCTACTGCTGGTGGCAGTATGTGTTGAGGGTGAGGGTGACCCAACCCAGTGTAAGCCTCTTGGCGCCTCAGTCAAGAAGATCAGCCCCTAGTTTTTCATCAATGCAGGACTCATCTTCACAGCAATCATCAGCGCCATCGCAGATTATTTCATCTACCAAATCTGCTGCAATGGCATCCAAGTCCACCACGCTCTCGTCCCACCCTCGCCAATTGCATCGGGAGGGCAAATGGTAATAATGCTTGGATTTTGTACTTGGCTAAGGAAGACTACTCATCCATCAAGCTTAGGAATTGTATATGCATGGTTTATTTCATGTATCAACTTTAGGGATTAAAGAGTTAATACCAACTAGCTTATACTATTGTTTACATTCATAGGTTGAGTTTTTGGCAAATTTTGACACATATTATAGAAACGGTAGGCCTAGAAACATCTGTCATGTATCAAGTTCAAGATGTTAAGAACCATAAAGGACGATTGTAATAATAGAATATTAAAATATTTCATGCATTGTGTAAACTTTATCCTATGGTACACATAGTGATAAATATTCATAGGTAAATACCCCAGATCCAAATGTTTGGATCGACCACAGTCTTCCAAGACTCCCCCCCATCAACACTTCTGGAACTTTTGAATGCACTCTCAGTTTGTTGGCTTTTCCTTTTTTTAAGGGGGTTATAGAAATGGCAGCCCCTGTGAGGAATGAGCCAAGCTAGGTTTGACTTCAACCTCATAAGAAATTGAATTCCCATCAGTGTACAGAAGAAATATGAAACTAAAAAATTGAAAAATCAAAATGGAAAATCATTTAATTGAATAAATTTTCTTGAAAAGCGACTCAGCTTAACGTCTATTTCTTCTTATTTCACTAGTCTTGATGTGAGACATTGAGACAACTTAATAAATTTCTTATAATTTTATATTGAAATAATTGAATTATTAGCATATGAAATAGTTTGTGCATAGTATGTACATTGCACATATACTGCACATGTATTACACTAGAATAGACAAAATTAATCTCTAGTAGCAACCTCCGCCGCTCCCTTTTAGTTCCCTTTTATTCAGATTAATTGAAATTCTCCAACCTAACTTAAGCAGTATTTATATCAAAGTTAATATGAAGATACACCAATTGAAGATAGCTTAAGATTAATACAGTAGATATGACAAACTTTCGGTCAATCAGTCTCTGCAACATAGTCTACAAATTAGTCATCAATGTGATTTTCAATCACGTTAAGTCTGAACTCCAAGCGTGATCTCTGAAAATCAAAGTATCATCATTCCTAGAAGATTGATCACCGACAATATTTTGGTCACATATGAACTATTCCACTCTATGCATGATCTTAATGGTATTGGAGGTGCTATGGCCATAAAACTATATATGAGCAAAACATTTGATAGACTTGAATGGCTATTCTTGAAGAAAATCATGCTCAGGTTGGACTTCACTAGTCCTATTGTCAATCTCGTGATGAAATGTATTCATTCTGCCACTTTATCTTTCATTATCAATGGATATAGTTCAATTGTCATACCTATTTGTCCTAATTTGTGAGTGAAGTAGGTGGATTATGCAATTTATAATATGGGTTCAGTTATTTTTCTGGTTACTCTTAAATGTGTGCTTTTTAGGGTCTTGCAAGATGTGTTTGGGACATGATCGCTCTCTCTCTCACGCATAACGAGGTTGGCTCTTGTTGTTAGCTAAGCCTACTCATTAGTGGCATTGCAGCCACTTCGGAGAATCTCGAGATGCCTTCTTAAGGGGCTTTTCGCTAGAAGCCTGTGCTAACTTATGTTCTTATTAGTCTAGGTTTACTAGCTTTGGGTAGTCTAGTACTCACTCTTTTCTATTAGTTTTGTTGTACAAACCATGTGCGAATTCACCATTTGGAACCTAAAACTCATTAATTGCAACTAATGTATATTTTATTTTGAATAGGTTTAAAGATACTGAAAGTTTTCAAAACTTTCCACAGTTATATACTAGTTGATTTTGGATACAAGAGTGAATACAATGGCCATATCATTGTATGCGAAATCCACCCACTATGGTGTTTTAATTAATTTATTTCAATAAATAAAACAATTGAATTTGGTTTCATTGAATATTATTTTGTATCACAGTATAAGCACTATTACAGTTGGAAACATTATTTATTATTTTTGCATGCACTTATCAGTTTTAGTGAAATTTTACGTGAAGCCTGGGCTTACGATTTCACCATTTTCTGTTAATTACTAAAATGCCATTTAAGATTTTACCATGGGCATATATAGTATTGTTGGTCTGAACGTTGCTGCATCGTAGCATAATAGAGCCCATCGAAGGGCAAATGGCAACAAATGTGAGTTCCATTTGTGGAACAGTAAGGGAAGGGCTTTCATTTTTGGTTTCTTTTCATACTTGTACTTATATATATATATATATATATATATATATATATATATATATATATATATATATATATAATATATATATATATATATATATACACACACACACATATATATATATATATATATTTCAGACATAAATAAATTTCTTATAATTTTATATTCAAATAATTGAATTATTAGCATATGAAATAGTTTGTGCATAGTATGTACATTGCACGTATACTGCTCATGTAATACACTAGAATAGAAAAAATTAGTCTATAGTAGCAAACTCTGTCGTTCCCTTTTAGTTCCCTTTTATTCAAATTAATTGAAATTCTCCTACCTAACTTAAGCAGTATTCATATCAAAGTTAATATGAAGATACACTAATTGAAGATAGCTTAAGACAAATCCAGTAGATATGACAAACTTTCGGTCAATCAGTCTCTACAACGTAGTCCACAATTAGTCACCAATGTGATTTTCAATCACGTTAAGTCTGAACTCCCAGGCATGATCTCTGAAAATCAAAGTGTCTTCATTCCTAGAAGATTGATCACCGACAATATTTTGGTCACATACAAACTATTCCACTATATGCATGATATTAATGGTATTGGCCATAAAACTATATATGAGTAAAGCATTTGATATAGTTGAATCGCTATTCTTGACCACTGATGTATGATGATCGCCTAATTGATCCTTCTTTCATCAGCTTGAGGTTCAGTAGTTCAAAATAAACAGGCTTGTTGCCTCTTCTGTGATAGAGGTTGGGCTAGTTGACTTGCTATATCTATTATCGTGGGTGCATCCTTGGACGTATGCATGTAACATCACACCAAGCACCATAAAAAATCAAATACAACACTTGTTTGTAATTTTCCCTTATGCGATTTATACTTTGAGCTCAGTGATGTTTCAGCACACTCTTCAACATATGAGGCTTGCAATATGTGTTTGAGGCGCTTTCTCTCGTACGCACAAAGAGGCCGGTTAATGCTGTGCATTTTCCTTCTGCTCATAAGTGGCATTACAGCCACTTTAGAGAATCCAAGATGCCTTCCCAGGGGGCCCTCTGCAAGAAGCACATACTATTGTATGTTTTTGTTAGTCTGGGTTTAGTAGCTTTGGTGAGTCTAGTATTCACTATTTTTTATTACGTTTTTTGTACAAACCAGATCTGAATTCACCACTTAGACCCTAGAACTCATGAATTGCAATCGATGTAAGGTTTATTTTGGATAGTTTTAAAGATACTGAAGGATAACCCCAATGTCATCCTTGTTCTTGAGAACTAATGTATGATGATTGCCTAATTGATCCTTCTTTCATCAGCTTGTGCTTCAGTAGCTCATAATGAACAGGCTTGTTGCCTCTTCTGTGATGGAGGTTGGGCTAGTTAGCTTACTATATGTATTATCGTGGGTTTGGTGTAACGCGACACTAAGCACTGGTAAATTTTAATCCTTCTTGTAATTTCTAGATTCTGCATCTGCCTTTTATTTATCTTTTGTTATTGGAGTCCCGTAGTCAGTAAAAGCAACGTTTAATGGAAATTTCCAATCAATTCTTATGTCCTTTGCTAGCTTTTTATGATGTTACAATGCTAAATATATATTAAATTAATAGGCCAATAAAAAATGATATATACTTGTCTTTGTATCTCTAGCTGTGTTAGAGAAGGCAAGAATTTATATGCATATAGTGTATGTCTATCTAGCCAAGACTACAAAAGTCCTAAGAGGCAGTTTTTAATGCATCCTTGTAAAAACATGGGTGGGCATAGCAAATTAGTAACTGCAAGAATTTAATCTAATGATACAGTCTCTGGCATTACTCATGAAGTTTTAGGTTGTGGACTTGGGATCATGGATTCACATAGCAGCCGCATTAGGAAGATCTTGAGATTGACCGAACCATTCCCTCTAACAATCGTGATACGTCATGCAATTGCTGCAATAGAGCGGTTTTGCAATACCACCAGTGAAAGCGCAATCCTAAGTAAACTGCATTTTGAATTCTTGCTTGAAATACTATGTCTATATGTGAGTAAGGTGGAAATCAAGTACCAAAAGGGAAGTCTAGGCTTCACATTCAACAATCTTTGGAGTGCTTTCCTGTCATATTATGTTAAGTAGTAACCTTCTGAATAATATCAGTTAACCTACTTTGTCCGTACTTGTTTGCTAGCCCTTCTGCTGATGACTTTGTCAGGGTGTAACCAAACCAACATGGTTGAATTGGTTAGGTTATAGCCTTTTGTCCTCAAGCTGGGGTTCAAATATTGGGAGCCACAATTTCCCAGTTATCATCAGGAGGTTGTGGGCCGGCTGGCCTATGTAAGCCTTCCCATCCCACCCCCCTAAAGAGGGCGTCTGATCCCACTAGTTCATCAAGGTGAAAAGCTAGTGGAGGCTCATCCTTGTCTAGCAAGAAGAACATTTCATCAGGAAATCATTGTAGATTGTTCTAGACAATACTGAAGTGAGTAAAATATGTCATTAAATTCTTCTTTGGACAACATATCTTCCCAAGTTTAGAGTTCTACTTATATCATGAGTTGTTACAGATTTAAGATTATAGATTTAGTGATATGACGTGATTATTTTTTTGTAAAAGAAAAATTGTGGAAATAGTGGATAGATTTAGAAAAGTAATAAAACTTATCATATATGGTAGCCGAGTCTACCTAACAATTTATATGAGTTGTCCCCTCTCAAAAGAAAAGAGAATGAGTTAACAAAAACATACATGTATATGTAGTAAGATACTCTAGTTAAATCATGGAAATATAAGTAGTTGCAACAAATTGCCAACGGAGTTCTAAGTGTCTGTTTAGTTAACCTATAATTTAAAACCCAAAAAATAGTATTTTTTTTAGTTTGATTATTTGATTAGTTAACTCAAATGGGGTTTTTTTATTTCTTAAAATAAGAAGACCCATCAAAATCTTCGTTAACACATGATTTTCAAATAAAACACCTAAGAAATTAAAATTTTCTATGACCTTGCCTTATGATTTGTGTCTTAATTTTACCATATGCCATGATTAATGATTTTGAACATTAGTTATGATTTATTAAAAAGACCTAGAAATAGTATTCAAGAATGCATCCTAGTATCGAACTAAACAACAAAAACTATTATATTGATTTAAACATCCATTATAGTATGGAATGTATGTCATGATTAAAAATATATTGAAAAGAGTATTCAAGCATGCATTGTAGTTTCTAGCTAAATGATGGAAATATTGATGCATGCATTATAGTTTCTAACTAAACAATGGAAACAGAAAATTACATGGATTCAAACATGCCTGTAGTATTGGACGTATGCCATTATTTTTGAAAAAAACTAAAAAATTACATTTGTAATGTTGATGACAAATTTTGAAGGTGAATTCAATAAGTTAATCAAATTGTTTTAAAGACTTTATAAATTATGATTAACTTTTTAATAATAAACTCATCACATATCTCCACTCATGCAATTTGATCTTACTTTTAGGGTCCCTAACCCAATTAAATTCCCCAACACCCCCCCATATTGTTCTACACCCAACCTGACCACCTCAGTCAATTTTCAAAATAACAAAACTTTTGAAGATATAGAAGACTACACTCTTATATATGTATGTAAAAAGATATGGTGAGTGCAAGAGAGAACAGTCTCTCATCCCAGGAACTTGACCTCATCAATCGCTCAAACAAAAAGTCAAGCATAATTCGAATGGAGACCCAATTGCATACGAAGATGAAGCAATCTCCATGGACATGGACTCAAATGGTGACACGAATCACCAAAATGGGGTAGCAGGCAATACCCAGCAACAACCAAGGATCTCGTTCAGAGACACACTAGCCGAGAGCAATCCTAACATAGTTTTCTCCTTATATTCCAACCCTTTTTGGAATGTTAATGAAGAGGACTATTATACTTCTGATGATGATGAGTAGGATAACCATGGAGAAGAAAATCTCATATGCCCCACGATTCATCTTACAAAAGAACAGAAGCATCGGTTCAGGCAATCTTGGAAGAATGCACTAATCATTAAGATGTTTGAGAAAGGTGTAGGCTTTCTTCAACTACAACGCAGTCTCAAATCCAAATGGAAGCTTCGAGGGGACTTTTCTTTAATTGATATTGCATGTGACTACTACATGACAAGATTCACCAACATGGACAATTATCGTCATGTGCTAACTCAGGGTCCCTGGTTAATAGGGGACAATTATCTCATTGTACAAAGATAGGTTCCAAATTTTGTACTGGATGAAGCACCCATAAGATTCTTGACTGTTTGGATTTGCATCTCCAATATTAGCATTGAGTATTTCGATTTGGCGTTCCTAGAGATGATTAGGGAAAAAGTAGGCAGAGTTATTCGCATTGATCAAACTACCGCTAATATGGAACGAGGTAGGTTCTCAAGGCTAAGTATTGAAGTAGACCTATCAAAGCCATTATTATCAAAATTTCGCCTAAGGGGGCGCATTTGCAGAATACAATACGAAGGAATTAAATTCATATGCTTCAAATGCGGCAAGGTGGGTCATAAAGATGAACATTGTCCTATACATCCAATGGAAGAGGCTACACACAAAACGAGACAAGAAAAAACTACCAGGAATGATCCAACAAAGGCAACCCCCATGATAGACCTGAATACATTGAGGAGTTTGGTCCATGGATGATGGTAAAGAAACCCATCCGCCGGAAGAAGACCACAAAGCAAAACAATACAGGCAACAAAGAAAAGGATTCACCAACCCATCACCAAAATAGGTTGGATACCGAGGCGACACGACCCGCAAGACAAGGCCACGGTGACAAGAGGAAGAATGCCTAATAAGAAAAATTTCCTAATTAAAGCAAGGAGCAAGTGCGAAGGGATCTTGATATGCGATTCTAGGAGAGGATTTGCTAAGTGAACCCCTAAATGAGGAAGATGATGCCTCAAACACGGAAGGGAACATGTCAATAGAGGAATCTCTATTGAGAAATCAAGGCCAGAATATGATAGAGAATATTTTAAAGGATTCCGATCGAGATATAGAAGTTATTGACAAGGATAGCTTACTCTCAGAAGAGGGCAATGAAGAGACAACCCATTATGGAAGCAAATCACCCCTTGGGCTGGAGGACCTTAATTCAAAAGACAATGACCTACCAAAGCAAGCAAATGGAATGAGAAACCCACTAAGGCCACAAAACTCCAGTCTCATACAGCCCAACTCTTGTACTTATCAAACTCGTGAAGCCGGCCCGCAAGCCCAACCAGAGCACACCAAACACGTAATCCACCAATGCCAGTCTAGAAAGAGAACTATTATGCCTCTGTTGCAAATCCTCATCAACCTATATAGCCCTCACAGAACTGTTGACCACCACCCTATCCCCAACTAACCAGAGGGGAAGGACTGTCGGTGACGTCCACTCCGCTGCACTCCGGAGACCCACCAAGGGATAAATACCAAGCGGCATAAACATTAATGCCAGAATGCCCAACCCGTATCTCTGAGCATAAAGAACCCATACTGCAAGACGACCCTGAGGCCTCAATGGTTGGAACAGCTCATATTAATAGAACCCAAGTGGATACTCTAAGTAACCAAGGCATCTCTACTGGAGATGTTGGACATACAACTGTCTAAAGAAGCTGCGTTACTCTCATCTATCGATTTATTTATGAATAGAAACACATCAAATTATGATCCCCTATCCATAATGATATGGAATTAATGAGGTGCGGGTAGCCAACCTTTCTTAGACGCCTTAGTTGAACTGCTCAAAAGGTATAATCCAAATATTCTGGTTTTAGTGGAAACTAAAATTAATGGACCAACAGCAGATGAAATATGTAAAAAGATTGATTTCGACGGCACTCACAAAAAGAAGGCTTGAGGGTTTTGTGGAGGCATTTGGCTGTTTTAGAGGAGAACAAGAATCGACTTGCATTTGGTTGCATCCACAGATCAATTTGTCCCTATAGAAATTCGACAAACAGGTATTCACCCTTGGATATTTGTTGCAGTATATGCAAGCTCCAATGAGACGGTGTGACAAAGCCTCTGGTTGGAACTTTATTCCTATGGCCAAACTTGCAGTACTCCATGGTTTCTAGCCGACGACTTCAATGAAACCAGAAGCATGGAGGAAAGATTCAATTGCAGCGAAGACCTTACAAGGAGATGTAATAATTTCACGCTGGATTAAGAACACGTAACTACTGGATCTGGGCTTCATGAGGCCTTGGTATACTTGATCAAGAGGCAACTCGTGGAAACCAGAAAGTATGCTCGACTTGATCGGGGGCTCTGCAACGATCAATGGAGAGTAATGTTTGAGGAAACAAGTGTGCAACACCATCTTCAAAACAAATCTGATCACATCCCTCTCCTAATCAATCCTCATGGTTATACTACCACGCCCAAAGCTGTGCGGCCCTTTCGCTTGCAAGCGGTATAATAGCTCTACCCTAAATCATATTTATTTATTTAATTAAGCCATGTTATTCATTTTTCACATTTATTTATCTCATTGACTCATCCCAATTGGAAAAATTCATTTCGGGCCCCACTTTACAATTCGAGTTTTATTTACCGGACAATTTCGGGAAAAATTGATAGTAGGCCTCGATATTTATGATTTAAAAGATTAAATTATTTTTCATGACATTACATTTAAATCTCGAGCGTTGAAAAAAAAAATTTCAAGCGCACTTGGTTTGAGCTAGTTTTCGAACCCGAGCCCATTTAAGGCCAATTTTGGCCCACCAAGACTTGACTCTATTTATTTGCCTAATTACCCTTAATTAGGCCTAATCTCTACTTAGGAAAAGTAGCTTTTGAGGATTAAATCTCAGCCAAGTATTTATTTTGCCTAAGCTTCATTTGCACCAAGTAAACTCAAGTTGCTTTCTCTCTCTCTTCTTTTCTCCTCCTTCTCTCTACCCCATGGCCACCCCCAGCAGCAGCAGCCCAGCCCTTCGTTTGGTGATTTCCGGCCAACCTCCGGCGAAGGTTGCAATCTCCAACCACCTCCCTCCACCGGCTATCATCTTTCACCCTCAAAATCACCAAATATCATCTTCATCTCCACTTATTTCAAGCTCAAAGTAAGTGACTTCAATCTTGTTCTTTGAATTTTTGGTTTTTGCTTCTTGTTTTGGTTATTTTGATGATGGATCATGTTGTTTTTATTGAATTAAGAATCATCTTGGTGATGGATCATGTTGGAGTTGAAGTTAGGGTTAGGGTTTTATCTTAATCATGCAAGCTTCATGTTCAAGTGTTGGATTTTGATTATTTTAAGTGAGATGTTGTGATCTTTGGCATTGGTAATGAATATAAAGATGTTTATTCTGATATATATAAGTTAAATAGTGATTTTAGTGGGGGTTTATGTCAAGAGAAGATTGCAACATAGGCTGTTATGCTGTAAACAGACCCCAAAATAGGGGTGAGTTTGCGAATAAACTGGTAGTAATCGATGCATGAGAAAGTTATGATTTTTAGTGCAGTGATATCTTGATGAGTTAACTTTCAATAGGCTCTGGAATTACTTAATTTTGAGTTGTGCAGACAAAGTTATGATCAATTCACTCAAGACTGCACAGAATACATTGAAACTGGGAGCAGGTTTGAACAGTAGACTTTACGGAAAAACAGGTATTGATTGGGTCATTAAAAAATTATGATTTTTGTTATGTAGATATATCAATGAGTTATCTTTCAAATTCATTTTGAATTGCCTTAATCCAAGTTATGTGGAAAAAGTTATGGTCATTTTGCTACGACTGCGCAGATTGAACTGAAATTATGCATGTATGTGTTCTACCCTAAGTTTAGGGACCTTACTATGTGAATCGTGCTTTGTGACCTAAATAAAAGTTTTAGTGAACATTATGATCTTTTCATATTAGGGTCTTAAATCATATTTGGAGGTCGGGAGTGAAAGATATAGATTTTCTAATGCAGACCATCAAACGATATCATGAGTAAATACAGAAACCGTGATATTTGGAAATATTTTCCAACGTTTCTATATAATTATGGGTATTGTAAGGAAATTACAAAGTGTAGTGAGTTCAACTAGTTTGTTATGTACAGAAGCTTACTTGGGTTGAAAACTGAGTTCAATAAGTATGAAAATAAAATTTGGGAAGTGAGCAGAGTAATAACTCAAAATCAGTGTCCTTTGGACCAAGTTAGGGTGTTATATGAGCTTTTATGAACCTCACAGCACTCCTTATGGCATAAATCATTTGTCATCCATTTCAGAAGCATTAACTATTCTATTATCCATTTCAGAAGCATCACACCTTCCATTATCCATTTCAGAAATATTAAAAACCCATATTTCATTTATATCAATTAAAATCTTTTCATTATCATCTCAATCATTTCCATTTGGCCTATTTTGCTTCAATTTATTGTATTTTAAGTTTAATAATCCTAACTGATTTAAATCAGTTCATTTTGATTTAACTTGTCTTATATTGAATTAAAATCAGTTTATTATATTGAAATGTACAAGTTATGTATCCTATTTCATTACTCAATTTCTGTTACACATACTTTTACTTACTCAATTATGCGAGTAAGGATTATTTACTGACTACACATACTTACAATGACATTTATGAAACAGAGTTGAAGCCTAATTATCGTTCCCCATTTTGCATAAGTGTTATCAAGTCAGAATATATTTATCAAGTCAGATGACATTTTTAAAGACTCAAGGTACATGCATTGCCTGTATTTTTAGAAATGAGAGTGTATTTATCAACATTATCATGTTTTGGTAAGTACATCAATGAATCAGTTTGCACAGTGATTTATCAGTTAATTAGTGACCCCGTCAGTTATCAGTTACAGGGCATTGCCCTTCAGTTACCCGCGCGGCTTCAGGCTAGGTCCCCCGGTCGGCTTGGCAGGTGTACACCTATCCATAGATCGTAACAGTATCAAGGGCTTTACTATCAGATAATAATTAGCAATGCAATTTTATATTCATCTTATTCCCTATTTTGACCTTAAATGAATTGCAAAGCGGGCCCAACCAGTATTTCAATGATCATTTAACAATTCAGGAATGCATGTACTGAGCTTCGGCTCATAGTTCGAAATATTTTTCATATTTTATTTTAGGCAAATGCTCAGAGAATCGTCTTCATCCTAGTAAACCAACGGAAGAGAATAAGTTGAGCAAGGGAATCTGGATAGATCAACACTGATACAGTATATGCATATTTTTAGAGTTGTATATTGAAATCTTCAGTGGATGGAGATGTAGATTACATGGTGAATTGTTTTTACTATTGTGTAAAAACCTTATGTTGGTTAAGAGTTGATTATATATGGATTGATTAGGTGTGTATGTGAATGATTGAAGCTATGCTTAATTATGTTATTTATAGCACTCATGTTTCAAGCCTTGTCCTTTTAGGCAGCGGTAATACCCCTATTATTGGGTTATCTAGATGATAATTAAGAATTTATTAAGGAAAACATAGGCAGTGAAACATGTTTAATTTGGGGGCGTTACAGATTTGGTGTCAGAGTCAGGTTGAGATTTTCTTTATGGGATATGGATTATGGAGTTAAGATATTGAGAAAGTTGGTTAGTGAGGAATGAAGATTATTATGATATCATTGGAGATGTGTGACATTAGTAATGTCTGCTTATCTCTCACATATTCTACTCGTATATTCTTCTTTGTCAGATGGATCCATACAATGTGTATATAATTTGATCTCAAGCATCCGATTCGAGGGTGATTTTTAATAACAAGTTAAAGGTGTTCTAATGCATTTAGATATATATAGTCATATGAGCCACCCATCTGATTGATATGCCATTCTTTTAGCTTGAATTGTTTATTTTTGGGATGTAAACCCTTGTACTCCGGGCATGTAGCCCGTAGAGTTGTGGTCTCCGGCGTGTAGCCGTTGAGCTTGATTTGGTATCTTTTGATACTTCTATTTAATGCAGATGATGTGATGTAAGGTTTTGAGCCTGGGAATTGGCCAGTTTGCTGGCGAAACTCTGGCCGTTTCGGCCCAGAAATTTCGGAATCATTAACACTCATAGCCCTAGGGTTGGGGGTTGTTACAAATATATCCTATGAAAGGCCCTTGACTCATTTTGAGGTTAAATGCATAGAGAACACTAAGTATGGGCAGAATATACAAGTTTAATCAACTTGATAGTTTTGATCATTGCACAAGGACCGACTTTGAAGTAACTTTTGTCCATGATCAACATGATTTACGCAAGGGTTTCCTATCCTGAATCTAAGGTTAGGGAGATATCTTTCGTATGAAACAAGTTTCAAGTGGATTGGAGGTCATTTGGTTATTCAAAACTGTTGGATAAGTCAAAGTCTGCAAATTGAGCAGAATCCTAATGCACAAGGTCTAAGTTTAGTCCACTTGCAGCCTATGCATTCCATCAGATAGAGATGTTTTGGTTAGTCTATGTCAAAGTTAAGAAAGTAAGTTTTCCAATGACCCATATTGCAGCACATTTGAAGACCAGTGGTTAATGAAATCTTGCCAAGAAGTCTAATGGTAGAGACTATTCCATATAAGAGAAACTAAGGACACATTAGAGAGACATTTTGCTTCTATCTATTACAATTCAAGACTTGCTTAAATTGTCCAAACTTTTGCAAGTAGTTCACTGACTCCACCTCCATTCGTGAAGTAGATATTACTCTTGAAAATATTTCACTGCACTTTCTGATGACATACCATATACCATTGTCCTTGTTGGATGATCAACTGTTGGATACGCCTCACTTGACCAGGGGCTTCATCTTTTTGTCTCCATGGCATCACCCCATCCAGTTGCATCATCATTCACTCTCATGTCATATCTTCATCAGTTTTGATCACTTTTTCCTGTTTTTAAAAGCTCAATTGTTACTAGTAGCTAGATTATGATTGGGTTGCACCCATGTCAACAGATGATAATTTTATAGCACGCTTGAATAAAAGGTAGATCTTAACTACGCTTTGTATAAAGGTTGGTTATTATCAAACTTGTGGAATCCATTGCTAAGGGAAACGTGATGTGTCTACCCATTTTGGTTGATTCAATCTCAGTTTCCCTCGGAAGATCAGTTGCATAAAGTTTAAGTTTGACAATCAAAATCTTTGCCATGAATTTGGATTACATCAGTGAGAAATTTTGATCGGTTACAGCCCCTTGAAAAAACATCTTCAGCTGATTCATACTAAAGAACTCTAGAGTGGAAAGTATGACCCAGTGGAACCTTAAGAATGGATTCTAGAATGGAGAAAATTTTCATTATAGTAGAGGTTCCAGGGGAGAAAAAGGTGAACATTGGAACATTTTATCTAACTAGTGAAACCGATATTTGATGAAACACTATTAAGAATAGACCCTTAGGGCCTGACTTCACTTGGAGCAGAATTGTGGAAGAACTAACTACACCGCTCCAGATTGCCAAGTGGGAACTAACAAATGCACGTGGTGTGGTAGCTCAGAGCACCTCATCGCTGCCTGCTCCTGAAAACTGAAGGTTGTAGATAAGGGCTCTCACTTTCAAGGCCCGCAGCTGTAAAAAGGGCTTATGTGTTGAGCAAAAAGGATACTGCCACCTCTGGTGCGGTAGTTACTGGAACTCACCTTTAATTTCGAAGCCATTTTGTGATTGATTGATTCAGTTGCCACTCATTCATTTATATTCACATGATCTGACATACAAGTGAACCTTGAGAATAAGAAGGCAGAAATCAATTATGGACTTAAGTTATCCAATGACTTTAGAGTTGAGTGTTCTATCTCTCATAAATTTGTTTCAATTATTATTGGTGGTATAGTATTCCCTGGAGTTCCAATTCATTTTGACTCATCAGACTTTGATATCATTTTGGAAATGATCTGGTTGTGTACTTCTGGGGTCAAGATAGGTTGTGATGACTCTAAGGTTATTTCAAGAAAAGAACAAGGGAGAGAAATATGTTTCATGATCAAAGAGAGCAAAAACCTTATCCGTTAAATTCTATTATGCAAACAAGTGAGCTCTTATGTCAAGGATATAGTGTGTATTGATGTTATGCTATTAACATTCAACCTAAGGAAGAAAAAGCAGAAGACATCCCTATAGTTAGTGGATTCAGAGATATTTTCCTGAAGAATTACCAGGAGTATTCCACAAAGAGAAATTGATTATGAGATTGAATTAATCCCTGATGCTCAATCTATCTCTAAAGCCCTATATCGTATGGCGCTAACAGGGCTTAGAAAACTGAAGATTCAGTTAGATGAGCGATTATAGAAAGTATTTATCAAACCATCCAAATATTCTTCAATGAGATGCCTAGTTCTATTTGCAAAGAAAAAGAATGGAACCTTGAGGTTATGTATTGATTTCAGGGAGCAGAGCAAGATCACCATCAAAACCACATACTCATCGCCCCAAGTAGATGACTTATTTGATCAACTACAGGGAGCAGGAATCTAATCTAAGATTGATTTGAGGTTAGGGTACCATCAACTTAGCATTATATTTGAATACATTACCAAAACCACACTACGGACCATGCATGGGGCATGATGAATTCACTGTGATGCCTTTTGGCCTAATCAATGGCCCCGCGGCCTTTACAGATCTTATGAATAGAGTTTCAAACCATATTTAGACAAATTGTGGTAGTGTATGTAAAAGATGTCTTGAAATACTCCAAGGACAGAGATGAGTATACTATTTATTTGAGGACAGCGTTATAGACCTTGAAGAAACATCAATTACATAGCAAATACAAGAAGCATGAGTATTGTTAAAAGCAATGGTATGTTTGGAACATATGATTTCAAAGGAAGAGATTAAGGTTGATTTATAAAAGGTGAAAGCAGTTACAAAGTACCTAACACCCACCAATGCACTGGGACTAGAAACTTTTGAGTTTAGTATATATTATCAAGCTTCGGGAGGGATTTGTCAAATATTATCCTCCCTGATCAATTTGTTGAAGAAAGATATAAAGTTAGCAAGAAGTTAAACTGGTGGCTTATGTCTCCCAACAACTCAAGCCTTATGAGAAGGATTATCTTACCCATGATTTGAAGTTAGCAGTTGTAGCTTTTGCATGGAAAAAAAATAATAAAATTGGGAGACATTACTTATATGGGGTACCATGTAGATTTATACTGATCATCAAAGTTTGAAGTATATCTTCACTCAGAAGAAGCTCAATTTACATGAAATATTAGTTGTGGTAGATCCAATGTCAACCAAGAAAGGGGAAATATTGTGGTAGATGCCCTGAATAGGAAGGCACAACATACCTTGAACACACTACTCAACTGAATCTCTTAAAAGAGCTTGAGGACTTGGCCATTCAATTAATGTCACACAGAAAGGCGAATGTTCAATTGCTGGCACTTACCTAATAGCCTTCTCTAATGGAGGAAACTCGAGTGAATTAAGATAGTGATCTTGAGCTCCAAAGAGTAAAGCAAAATCTTGAGAAAGGGATTCAATTTCAAGGGATTTTGTCATGGGATTCTCTCAGATACAGTGCCTGATAGAGATCAAAGGTTTCAAGCCTATTTTGGCAAGTACTTCAAAGAGCCTTTGGAACTAGATTGAATTTCAACAGTTCTTAATATCCTGAAACGGATGGGCATGCATCTAAAAATATCAATGGATCCAACTCTTCTGAGTTGGAGCCTGCAGTATTTCATGACCTACGACCAATATGTGCATTTGAAGAAAGTATAGAACTTCCAGTGGTCAATGTTGTGATAGCACTAGTAGAAAATCCCACATGAAACATCAGGATAAAATGATAGCAGACAGTGACAATAAAATCATCTTTTGAGTCATGAAGATCTTCTTCAGCATTCAATAAGGTGGCTTATCTCAGAAGACTCTTGAAAGCATACATTGGAACCGATAGAAAAGCTATATTGATAAAAGAAGGAGATTCCTGGAATTTTTGATATATGATAAATTTTCCAGAACGTCTCACCAACTAAGGGTGTAAGGAGGTTGCACTGCGACCTAAATTGAGGCCAAGATCTTTTGGACCATATCAGTTCATTGAAATGTCGAATTCCATAACTTGTCTACCAGATCTGCCTATATAACTCAAATATGTGCATCACATGTTCCGTGTTCCTTACTTTACAACTCAGGCAGTACATTTCAGATCCTGACCATGCTGTCATAATCAAATCCATTGCAGTTATTGAGGGTCTTGTATTTTAAGAGCATCCAATTCAGATATTGGATCACAGGATTAAGCAGTTAAGTATCCAGCAGATACCTTAAATCAAATTGCTCTGGGCAAATCATACCTCCTCAGAAACTACTTGAAAAACTGAGGATCAAGTGAAAGTCACGTACCCATATTTATTTGGGATAACCTAGCATCTGTTGGCAAATTTCTTAAGTTTCGAGGACGAAACTCTTTAAGGGGAGAAGGCTGTAATAGCCCGGCCCTAAATCATATTTATTTATTTAATTAAGCCATGTTATTCATTTTTCACATTTATTTATCTCATTGAATCATCCCAGTTGGGAAAATTCATTTCGGGCCCCACTTTGTAATTCGAGTTTCATTTACTGGACAATTTCGAGAAAAATTGATAGTAGGCCTCGATATTTATGATTTAAAAGATTAAATTATTTTTCATGATATTACATTTAAATCTCGATCTTTGGAAAAAAAAAAATTTCAAGCGCACTCGGTTTGAGCTAGTGTTCGAACCCGAGCCCATTTAAGGCCAATTTTGGCCCACCAAGACTTGACTCTATTTATTTGCCTAATTACCCTTAATTAGGCCTAATCTCTACTTAGGAAAAGTAGCTTTTGAGGATTAAATCTCAGGCAAGTATTTATTTTGCCTAAGCTTCATTTGCACTAAGTAAACTCAAGTTGCTTTCTCTCTCTCTCTTCTTTTCTCCTCCTTCTCTCCACCCCATGGCCACCCCCAGCAGTAGCACCCCAGCCCTTCTTTTGGTGATTTCCGGCCACTTTCCAGCCAACCTCCGGCGAAGGTTGCAATCTCCAACCACCTCCCTCCACCGACTATCATCTTCCACCCTCAAAATCACCAAATATCATCTCCATCTCCACTTATTTCAAGCTCAAAGTAAGTGACTTCAATCTTGTTCTTTAAATTTTTGATTTTTGCTTCTTGTTTTGGTTATTTTGATGATGGATCATGTTGTTTTTATTGAATTAAGAATCATCTTGGTGATGGATCATGTTGGAGCTGAAGTCAGGGTTAGGGTTTTATCTTAATCATGCAAGCTTCATGTTCAAGTGTTGGATTTTGATTGTTTTAAGTGAGATGTTGTGATCTTTGGCATTGGTAATGAATATCAAGATGTTTATTCTGATTTATATAAGTTAAATAGTGATTTTAGTGGGGGTTTATGTCAAGAGAAGATTGCAATATGGGCTGTTATGCTGTAAACAGACCCCCAAATAGGGGTGAGTTTGCGAATAAACTGGTAATAATCGGCGCATGAGAAAATTATGATTTTTGGTATAGTGATATCTTGATAAGTTAGCTTTCAATAGGATCTAGAATTACTCAATTTTGAGTTGTGTAGACAAAGTTATGATCAATTTATTCAAGACTGCATAGAATACATTGAAACTGGGAGCAGGTTTGAACAGTAGACTTTACGAAAAAACTAGTATTGATTGGGTCATTGAAAAACTATGATTTTTGGTATATAGATAGATGAATGAGTTATCTTTCAAATTTCTTTTGAATCGCCTTAATCCGAGTTCTGTGGAAAACGTTATGGTCATTTTGCTACGACTGCGCAGATTGAACTGAAATTGTGCATGTCTGTATTCTACCCTAAGTTTAGGACTCTTACTATGTGAATCATGCTTAGTGTCCTAAATAAAAGTTTTATTGGACATTATGATCTTTTCATATTGGGATTTTAAATCGTATTTGGAGGTCGGGAGTGAAAGATATGGATTTTCTAATGCAAACCATCAAACGATATCATGAGTGAATACAGAAACCGTGACATTTGAAAATATTTTCCGAAATTTCTATATAATTATGGGTATTGCAAGGAAATTACAAAGTGTAGTGAGTTCAACTAGTTTGTTACATATAGAAGCTTACTTGGGTTGAAAACTGAGTTCAATAAGTATGAAAATAAAATTTGGGAAGTGAGCAGAGTAATAACTCAAAATCAGTGTACTTTGGACCAAGTTAGGGTGTTATATGAGCTTTTATGAACCTCACAGCACCCCTTATGGCATAAATCATTTGTCATCCATTTCAGAAGCATTAACCATTCTATTATCCATTTCAGAAGCATCACACCTTCTATTATCCATTTCAGAAATATCAAAAACCCATATTTCATTTATATCAATTAAAATCTTTTCATTATCACCTCAATCATTTCCATTTGGCCTATTTTGCTTCAATTTATTGTATTTTAAATTTAATAACCCTAACTGATTTAAATCTAAACTTGTCTTATATTGAATTAAAATCAGTTTATTATATTGAAATGCACAAGTTATGTATCCCATTTCATTACTCAATTTTTGTTACACATACTTTTACTTACTCAATTATGCGAGTAAAGATCATTTACTGACTACACATACTTACAATGACATTTATGAAACAGAGTTGAGGCCTAATTATCGTTCCCCATTTTGCATAAGTGTTATCAAGTCAGAATATATTTATCAAGTCAGATGACATTTTCAAAGACTCAAGGTACGTACATTGTCTGTATCTTTAGAAATCAGAGTGTATTTATCAACGTTATCATGTTTTGGTAAGTACATCAATGAATCAGTTTGCACAGTGATTTATTAGTTAATTAATGACCCCATCAGTTATCAGTTACAGTGCATTACCCTTCAGTTACCCACGCGGTTTCAGGCTAGGTCCTTCGATCGGCTTGGCAGGTGTACACCTATCCATATATCGTAACAGTATTAAGAGGTTCACTATCAGATGATAATTAGCAATGCAGTTTTATATTCATCTTATTCCCTATTTTGATCTTAAATGAATCGCAAAGCGGGCCCAACTAGTGTTTCAATGATCATTTAACAATTTAGGAATGCATGTACTGAGTTTCGGCTCACAGTTCGAAAAGTTTTTCATGTTTTATTTTAGGCAAATGCTCAGAGAATCGTCTTCATGCTAGTAAACCAGCGGAAGAGAATGAGTTAAGTAAGGAAATCTGGATGGATCAACACTGATACAGTGTATGCATATTTTTAGAGTTGTATATTGAAATCTTCAGTGGATGGAGATGCAGATTACATGATGAATTGTTTTTATTATTGTGTAAAAACCTTATGTTAGTTAACAGTTTATTATATATGGATTGATCAAGTGTGTATGTGAATGATTGAAGCTATACTTAACTGTTTATTTATAGCACTCATGTTTCAAGCCTTGTCCTTTTGGGCGGCGGTAATGCCCCTATCACTGGGTTGTCTAGATGATAATTAAGGGATTTATTAAGGAAAACATAGGCAATGAAATATGTTTAATTTGGGGGCGTTACAAGCGGCTTGGATATCTCATGAACTCTTTGAAGACTATTTAAAGGAGAATTGGAAAACAAACGAGCCTCTCTATCCTTTGCTTTCTCACATTGCCAACACGCTGGATGAGTGGAACAAATCTGTTTTTGGGAATCTTTTTTACAGAAAAAGGGAAAATTTTTGCTAGACTTGAGTGCATTCAGAGAAAATTGCCACATAAGCAGAACCCTTTTCTCTTAAGACTTAAGGTAAGTCTTCGTAAAGAGTTAGATGAAGTATTAGATCAAATTAAAACTTTTTGGTTCTAGAAATCAAGGGTGGAAGCTATAAGGGACGGAGATAGGAACACTCGTTTCTACCATCTATGCACCATTATTCAAAGGAAAGTAAATCGAATTAAGCTCCTCTAAGATCAACAAAGGAATTGGTTTGAAGATAAAGATAAGCTACAAGCTATGGCGAGACAGTACTTCCTTGACATCTACACAAATGACAATGCAGAGTACATGCCTTTTACCTTCCCACCAAATCATTTTCCACACCTCACTGATGCAGAATTGCATAGTTTGGAGAGACCCTTCACGCATGGTGAAATCAAAAAGGCCTTTGAAAGCATGGACCCCTATAAAGCCCTGCGTCTTGATGGTTTTCATGCCTTGTACTATCAACAGTTTTGGAACCTTACTGAAAACAATCTAATGACACTAACGCTTGAGGCTTTGGATGGCAGATCCTTTCCACATGGGCTGAGTAAGATACACCTAGTACTCATCCTGAAGATTGACAACCCCCAAATGGTTTCCCAACTGTGACCCATCGGACTATGCAATGTAGCTTACAAGGTCATTACCAAAACCATGTAAACCGGTTGAAACCATTCCCGGAGAAAGTCATAGCGCCACCACAATCCATCTTTGTCCCCAACAGACAAATCACGGACAATATTGTTATTATGCAAGAGATACTCCACACCATGAGAAGAAAGCAAGGCTCCAAGGGCTTCATGGTTATAAAAATTGACTTAGCAAAAGCGTACGACCGATTAAGGTGGCAGTTTTTTTATGAGTCCCTGCTCGATCTATGCATCCCAATTAAACTGCTAGAGGTCATCATGAATTGCCTAAATGGCTCCAGTTTTAGCATCTTGTGGAACGGATCAAAAACTACTCCTTTTAAGCCATCAAGAGGAGTGAGACAAGGAGACACATTATCCCCTTATCTCTTTGTGATATGCATGGAGAGACTTAACCTTATCATTGAGGAAGCAGTTGCAAAGAGAGAATGAAAATCGATAGCCGCAAGCCGAGGGGACCCATACTGTCAAATCTCTTTTTTGCCAATGACCTTATCTTGTTGGGGGAGGCAACCAAAAATCAAGCAGGAGTCATCAAAAACTGCCTCGAGAAGTTTTGCCAAGCTTTAGGACAGAAGGTGTAAAGCTTGTCGTGGAGCTACAAATTTAACTACTACTTCGATTTCCAAATAATATTTATAGTATAGGAAAGTAGGGATCAATCTACGAGGAAACATTATGTCAAAAAGCTAATTTAATCCTAAATAATTTTACTAGTCTAATCGATTGTCTCTTCTCTTTGTAATTCTAAAATAAATCAAATTTAATAAATAAAAACCAAGAAAAATACTTAATATTACTCCTAAATATTCTAGATTTAATGCTGAAAATAAAATAGTAAATAGCTATCCTAAATAAACTAGAAAAATAAAAACAGCATAATAACTCAATCTTCTACTAAAAATGAAAACAGAAAATAATAAACAGAAAATTAATATTAAAAATCACAAATAGTGACCTAAACTAATATTCTTCAAGTTTATAAGCTTGTAACTCCAGAATTATATCGAATTAAGTACAGAAAAATTAAAATAGAAAATTACTGTAGAAAAATAAAGTAGAAAATTATAACTGAAATTAGAAAAAAATTACACTATACTAATATAAATACAAAATTAATTAACAAAATTACCCAAATTTCAGGATATAATTTTTTTGGACTCAATAATACCTAAAAAAAAAGTGAAATAAATATTAAAAATGCAATATTCAGATTTATTGAAATAAAAATCTGCACATATCTAATTCACGAAATAATTCTGAAAAATTATCAAATAATTTCCAAAAATTTTAAAATTAAATAGAGGGAGATTAGGACATGATATAAACCCTAGGATGCATTAGAACTTGAAAAAAAACAAAAGAAACTATTTTTAGCATAATTTCTAAGAAACAGGTAATTAAACGGCAAAACAGAATATAAATTAAATGTGAAAATTATAATAACTCTAAAAATCAAAATCTAACTAATCTAAAATTACCAAGACACTCTTAAAAGACTATTCTTTTGGGGGGGTAAACGGTGTTTATATCAAAACTAATAATTGAAGAATAAAAACTGACAAACTAAACAAATTAACTAAAAGCAACAAATAATTATCAAAAGATATCAAATTTATGAAAAATGCTTAGCATAATCTATATCCACCATACAAATTAATATTTATCATCAACACACAAGTCCATTTTTTTTTCATGAGTTAAACTGTAGAAGACACCCACCAGCGGATCTTCTCCGTTTTTCCTTATATTATGGTTTAATTAGGTCCAACCCTAATATAAACCCTACTAGTTTTAATAACCCTTACACCAGCGTAAGAATTTAATCAAACTAGAGCATTACGTATTAGAAAAACATCATCTAACACTTTGTAACCAATTTATTAGCAAATCGATTTAACAAAGATCTATAACGATTACCTAATTAAAAGAGATGGGTTTGAGCCATCCATGATTAATTAGGGTGATACTAATACTTAAAAGACGATAACTTTTACGTATTAAAGTCTTTTAAACTATCATATGAATTCGTATTAAACTAACTAGCATGCATTCTAATTAATATAACACGAATATCATAAACGATAAACACTAATCGCTATAGAATCGTTGATAAGAATCAACTAGACAATTAAACAGAAAACTTGTTTCAAAATAATTAATTTAGCATGGTTTCAAATAGATTATACAAAGTACAAAAAAAATTACTCACTCATATTAAAATTAAAATCACAAAATTCACCCAAATAATTCATGTTTAACAATAACCTAAACAACAAAAAAAAATAAAATAAAATAAAACAAGGTAACCCCATTAAGATGATGGTGTCGTGATGATGGTGATGCAAGATGATGATGATGGTGATAAATGGTGATGGTGCAGCCGCGAGGGTGAAGCTTGAAGGAGTAGCCGTGGGAATGAGATTGTGATGATATGGTGATGATGAATGATAAATGTGATTGATGGTAGGAGATGAAGAAGGCGTGGGAAGGTTGAGATGTTAGAGATGATGATTTATGATTATGGAGGAGGGCAACCGTCGGGTGTTTATGGAGGCTGCTTTTTTTTTTTTTTTTTGAGTGTTTAGATGGTGGGGATGATTTATGGTGAGAAAGGTTAGGGTTAGATGTGATATGGGCTTAGGTTTAGTGACTAGGTTTTTTTTTTATTAGACTCCTTCTCCCCCAAGACTTCTAACTTCTCTCCAACTCTTGTAACCCTAGCCCAAATAAATAATTACGGAAATAATATTTTTCATAAATTATTATTTTTGGACCGTCTTGATAGCCAAGCATGTAAAATCCAAACTTCCACGTTCTCTCTTCTCCTCTTTATTTTATTAATGCTAAACCTGAAAAATATATAAAATAAAGTAAATTAGACGAAATAATGTATATAATATAATCGAAATAATTATTAAAACAATGCATATTTTTGGCTTAACAAATTCCCCCATACTTAGACTTTGGACGTCCTCGTGCAAAGAAATCTTAAACTCGACCTAAAAACTAATCCTCTTTCTTTCTTATAAAGTCATGCATAACTATGATATTCATACTAGGCATTGGCTTGCTTTAAAAACAGTTTTATTAAAAATTAATTAGTTCTTCCTCCAACAAGTGAATCACTATTAGACATCCAACTACCATCAAAGAGTTTCTTCATCAACCTCACAACATTTCTTTAATAAAATAACAAGATCAATAGCTATCCATCTCTTTTAGATATGCATACACCGATCAAGAGGTCTAAAAAATTTATAATAGAAAAATTGAGGCATGGTATGGCTATAAAGACTGTTGAACTAGATAGAATAACTCATTGGATTGATTCTAAACTTGCCTTGTATTTATTTTTCTCTTTTTCCTCTTCTTTTTTTTTTTTTTTTCAAACTCCACTTGTGCACATATTCGAGGCCTATATAGGGTCTTAGAAATTAAACACTCCCTGTCTCACACTCATCCGAATAGAGGTGCTGGAGCAAATAATTCATTCTCATCTTTATTTCTTTTTGACTGTTAGTTTTAGGACGAGTCATTGATCGGCCCAAAAAGGGGCATGACTCTTCCAATTATGGGTTACTCTATACATAAGGCTCACTTGAGACCTAAACTTAAGGGAAAAAGGTGCCGAGCCACCTATTCCTACCCATGTTGGTAATCTAACCTTTTTTTTCCTTTCCTTTTTCACTTTTTTTTCATTTTTTATAATAAACAGACAAGAAAAGTCACAATTTTCATGAGTTTTTCAACTAATTCAATAGTGTAGGAGATGGCCAGGTCATTTTATTGCCTCTGAAGCGAATATAATACATGATCAAATATGATGAATAATCATGATAGTTACTCATTAAAGAGATATATGAGGATCAACTCAAACTTCTCTGAAAGACAGCTAGCATGCTCAGAAGTCTTTACTGATAAAAGAATAAACTATAAATAGCTAAGGAAAAAAAAAATTTTTTAAGTAAGCAAGCCTAGCATAAGCTCATATCATGCATTATTTATTTAAAAAAAAAATTTCGATTTTCTTTGTGTTTTTTTTAAGAATAAATACTGCAGGAATCAAATGCAGGATGCACCCCCCACACTTAATTCATGCATTGTCCCTAATGCATGCAAAAACATAGAAATAATGAAAATAAAAGCAAAATTAAATGGGTACTTCCCTAAAAATGTTGGGTTGCCTCCCAACCAGCGCCTTTGTTTACCGTCGTTGGCTCGACACTATGAAGCTCCTGGATCCTCTAGTTGGATCTCTTCCACTAGATCATCTTTAATCTGGTAGGGCACTTTTTGAAATTCAGCATGATCAAGACTCTTAGTAAGCACAGTCAAAAATTTCATCTTCATTGGACAAGTCATAAATATCTTGGGACAACTCATCAATAACATCAAGTGCATACACATAATTTACATCAGCAGGAAATCTCATGGCATTAAAAATATTAAATTTAATCACTTTACCATCAAATTCCATAGTTAATGTTCCTTCATGCACATTAATTTTAGTCCTAACTATTTTCAAAAATGGCCTGCCAAGCAAGATGGGAATATCATGACATGTATCACCTATGTTCATCACATAAAAATCAGCAAAAAATACAATTTTATTCACTTGGACTAAGACATCCTCTAACACTCTATCTGGGTGAATACTGTTCCTATCAGCTAACTGAAGCACTACACTAGTTTTCTTTAACTCTCCTAAGTTCAGTTTGTCGTAAACAGACCTAGGAATAACATTAATAGAAGCACCCAAAGCAAGCATAGCCTTATCAAAGTAAAGATTTCCTATTTTACAAGGAACAAAGAGCATACCTGGGTCGTTGCACTTAGGGGGAAGTTTCCTTTGAAAAATTGCAGACACATTTTCCCCTACATTTACCTTTTCATTCTCTACTAACTTTCTTTTAGTAGTACATAATTCTTTCAAGAACTTTGCATAACGAGGTATCTGTTTAATGGTATCAAAGAGAGATATGTTGATTTGTACCTTCTTTATTGTCTCTAAGATCTCTTGGTTAGCCTCATTTACCTTAAAAGTAGGGCTTCGAAATCTACTGGGAAAGGGTGAAATTGGCTTATAAGGTTCTCTTTTCTTCTCTCCTATCTCCTTAGTAGTTTGATTAGAATTTGTATCTAACTCTGGTTCAGTCCCCTTGACCTCTAACTCAGGCTCAACCTCTCTACTCTTCCTAGGCTCTTTTAACTCTTTCCCACTCCTAAGTGTTATGGCACTAACATTCTCCTTAGAGTTAGGGTAAGGTTGAGATGGTAACCTATTTTGCATTTGAGCCTGCAAGTTGCTAGCTATGATATCAGTTGCAATTTGTCTCTCTTGAGCCTGCTTAAGAGTTGTCTCCAAAATTTAGAACCTATCATCCATCTTCTTAAGGACTTGTTCCAGTAGGAAGTTGGTCCTATCTTGATTAGAAGGTTGATGACACATTTGGCCAAAACTAGGTGGATTGGTTTGAGGGCCATACCTAAGGTTAGGGTGGTCTCTCCATCCTTCATTATAGGTGTTAAAATAGGGATCATACCTCCTTTGACCTTGGTTAAAATAGACAGCATTAACATTACCCTCTTGAAGTGTAGGACATGCATCAATAGGATGCCCCTCTAGACAACAAATGCCACATATGACTGCTATTTGTACTCCCCCAGTAATAATTTTATTCAATATAGCAGTAATATGAGATAGCTGACTCTCTACAGATGAACTAGAACCAATCTTATTAATCCTTTTAATTTGTGACTCCCCAGCACCAAACTGTTAAATATTTTGGGCCATTAAATTGAATAAATTTCTAGCCTCTGCTGGAGTTTTATTAACTAGAGCTCCCCCACTAGCAGCATCAACCATATTACGATCCATAAGAAGTAAACTCTCATAAAAATATTGAATCAACAACTGTTCAGTTATTTGATGTTGGGGACAACTAGCACACAGTTTATTAAATCTTTCCCAGTACTCACAAAAAGTTTCCCCATTCATTTGTTTGACTTCACATATATCCTTCCTAATAGATCCACTTCGGGATGTTGGAAAAAATTTCTCTAAAAATGATTTATGCAATGCAGTCCATGTAGAGAAAGATCCAGCAGGCATATAATACAACCAATCTTTAGCATTACCAAGCAAAGAAAAAAGAAAAGCTCTCAACCTAATTTGGTCTTCAGGAATCCCCTTAGGCACCATAGCAGAGCATGTAATAAGGAATTCACTAATATGACGATATGGGTTCTCTCCAGTTAATCCATGAAACTTGGGTAACAGATTGATGAATCCAGAGTTCAGTTTTAGAGGTTTATCTAATGCAACATAAGTAATGAATATGGGTTGAGTTTCTAGATTAGGGGCAGTAAGTTCCCAAAGAGTGGACATTTTTACCTCTTTAATCTTAAGACTTACTGGTTTAGGATAACCTTCTTTATTTTTAGCTTCCAACGTTTGCTCTTTGTCCTCTCCAATTTCCTTACCACTTCTTAATTTCATACATTATGGGCAATCTACAAAAATTAAAATACCAGAGTTAAAGCAAAGTAATAAAAGTAGTAAAATTAAATAGAAGTAAACTTACGATTTTATTTTTTTTTCCCCAGCAACGGTGCCAAAATTTGTAAAGCTTATCGTGGAGCTACAAATTTAGCCATTACTTCGATTTCTAAATAGTATTTATAGCATAGGAAAGTAGGGATTGATCCACGAGGAAAGATTATGTCAAAAAGCTAATTTAATCCTAAATAATTTTACTAGTCTAATTGATTGTCTCTTCTCTTTGTAATTTTAAAATAAATCAAATTTAATAAATAAAAATCTAAAAAAATACTTAATATTACTCCTAAATATTCTAGATTTAATGCTGGAAATACAACAATAAATATATATCCTAAATAAACTAGAAAAACAAAAACAGAATAATAACTCAATCTTCTACTAAAAATGAAAACAGAAAATAATAAACAGAAAATTAATATTAAAAATCACAAACAGTGACCTAAACTAATATTCTTCAAGTTTATAAGCTTGTAACTCTAGAATTATATCTAATTAACTTCAAAAAATTTAAAACAGAAAATTACTGCAGAAAAATAAAGCAGAAAATTATATCTGAAATTAGAAAAAAATTAAACTGCACTAATATAAATAAAAAATTAATTAACAAAACTACCCAAATTTAAGGATGTAATTTTCTGGACTCAATAATACCTAAAAAAAAGCGTGAAATAAATATTAAAAATGCAATATTCAGATTTATTGAAATAAAAATCTGCACATATCCAATTCACGAAATAATTCTGAAAAATTATCAAATAATTTTCAAAAATTCTGAAATTAAATAGAGGTAGATTAGGACACTATATAAACCCTAGATGGATTAGAACTTGAAAAAAAATGAAAGAAACTATTTTTAGCCTAATTTCTAACAAATCGGTAATTAAACAGCAAAACAGAATATAAATTAAATCTGAAAATTATAATCACTCTAAAAATCAAAATCTAACTAATCTAAAATTACCACGACACTCCTAAAAGACTATTCTTTTGGGGGGGTAAACGGTATTTATATTAAAGCTAATAATTGAACAATAAAAATTGACAAACTAAACAAATTAACTAAAAGTAACAAATAATTATCAAAAGATATCAAATTTATGAAAAATGCTTAGCATAATCTATATCCACTATGCAAATTAATATTTATCATCAACACACAAGTCGATTTTTTTTTTCATGAGTTAAACTGTAGAAGACACCTACCAGTTGATCTTTTCCGTTTTTCCTTATATTATAGTTTAATTAGGTCCAACCCTAATATAAACCCTACTAGTTTTGATAACTCTTACACCAGCACAAGAATTTAATTAAACTAGGGCATTACATATTAGAAAAACATCATCTAATACTTTGTAATCAATTTACCAGCAAATCGATTTAACAAAGATCTATAACGATTACCTAATTAAAAGAGATGGATTTGAGCCATCCATGATTAATTAGGGTGATACTAATGCTTAAAAGACGATAACTTTTACGTATTGAAGCCTTTTAAACTATCATATGAATTCGTATCAAATTAACTAGCATGCATTCTAGTTAATATAACATGAATATTATGAACGAGAAACACTAATCGCTATAGAATCATGAATAAGAATCAACTAGACAATTAAGCAAAAAACTTGTTTCAAAATAATTAATTTAGCATGGTTTCAAATAGATTATACTAAGCACAAAAAAAATTACTCACTCATATTAAAATTAAAATCACAAAATTCACCCAAATAATTCATGTTTAGCAATAATCTAAACAACAAAAATAAAATAAAACAAGGTAACCCCATTAAGATGATGGTGCCGTGATGATGGTGATACAAGATGATGATGATGGTGATAAACGGTGATGTATTACAGACCAAACAGGAGAACTCATCCCAAAAGACTAGCCTATTAGGAGAGAGAGCCCATTTGGTTTATAAACCCCTCATCAGTTGCCCATACAACCGATGTGGGATAAGTCCCATACCTTGCAACTGGTCAAATCCGTAACATTCGATCCCCCTTAACGGCCAACGTCCTCGTTGGTCACGGTTGGCTTTCCCAGACCACCACTCCGTGGGCCACCACTCCGAGTTCTCGTTGGTCACGGCCACGTTGGTCACGGCTGGCTCTTTCCCAGGCCACCACTCTGTGGGCCACCACTCCGAGACCTCGTTGGTCACGGCCACGTTAGTCACGGCTGGCTCTCCCAGGCCACCACTCTGAGTACTCGTTGGTCACGGCCACATTGGTCACGGCTGGCTCCCCCAGGCCACCACTCCGTGGGCCACCACTCCGAATTGGCTCTGATACCAATTGTTACAAACCAAACAGGAGAACTCATCCCAAAAGACTAGTCTATTAGGAGAGAGAGCCCATTTGGTCTATAAACCCCTCATCAGTTGCCCATACAACCGATGTGGGACAAGTCCCATACCTTGCAACTGGTCAAATCCGTAACATGATGATGCAGCAGTGAGGGTGAAGCTTGAAGGAGTAGCCGTGGGAATGAGATTGTGATGATATGGTGATGATTTATGATAAATGTGATTGATGGTAGGAGATGAAGAAGGCGTGGGAAGGTTGCGATGTTGGAGATGATGATTTATGATTATGGAGGAGGGCAACCGTGGGTTGTTCATGGAGGCTGCTTTTTTTTTTTTTTTTTGAGTGTTTAGATGGTGGGGATGATTTATGGTGAGAAAGGTTAGGGTTAGGTGTGATATAGGCTTAGGTTTAGTAACTAGGGTTTTTTTTTCTTAGACTCCTTCTCCCCCAAGACTTCTAACTTCTCTCCAACTCTTGTAACCCTAACCCAAATAAATAATTATGGAAATAATATTTTTCATAAATTATTATTTTTGGACCGTCTTAATAGCCAAGCGTGTAAAACCCAAACTTCGACGTCCTCTCTTCTCCTCTTTATTTTATTAATGCTAAACCTGAAAAATATATAAAATAAAGTAAATTAGATGAAATAATATATATAATATAATCGAAATAATTATTAAAACAATGTATGATTTTTGACTTAACAGAAGGTTAGTCTAAACAAGTCCATGGTGTACTTCTCAAAAAACACCACCAAAGATATCAAAGGCGAGATAAGTGAGGAGTTAGGCATCTCGATAACTCAAGACCTTGGAAAATACCTTAGATTACCCACCATCAACAGAGGGTCACAAGACAGACTTTCTAGGCAATCTTGGACTGAGTAGACAAATGCCTAGCAGGTTGGAAGTGCCACTCTCTCTCTATGGCTGGACGTACAACCCTAATCCAGTCCACGATTGCTGCAATTCCCTCTTATGCCATGTAAATAGCAAGACTCCCTAGGTCATTGTGTGATGAAGTACACAAAAAGGCGAGAAGATTCTTATGGGGTGGTACTGAGCAAACTAGGAAAATCCATCACGTCTCTTGGGGACAAATTACAAAATCCAAACAGACTAGCGGACTAGGATTTTGTACGATGAGGGAAACTAATGTTGCGTTCCTAACCAAGCTGAGATGGAGGCTAATTGTGGAGAAGGATAACTATGGTCTCAGGTATTGCGAGCTAAGTACTGTAATGACCGGTGTGATATTGATATGTTCCTCCTACAAGCCGATTCATCGAACACCTGAAGAGGACTCATTGAGAATGATAAATTCCTTAGACAAAGGCTGCATGCTGAAGTAGGCAATGGAAGGAGAACGCTCTTTTGGCACCATAATTGGGTTGACACCACTCCTCTATGCAAGCACACGATGCAAAAGATCCCCCTTTACGTCTAAGACAGCATGGTTGAGGAAATATGGGACGCAAGCTCTAGCTGGAAATGGAAATTGTAGAGTTACTTTCCGATGAAGCCCTAAAAAAGGTTGCATCTTATGAGATCACTTAAAGTGAGCACAATGAAGACCAATTGGTATGCGATGGAACCTTACATTGAGGCTTTTCTATCCACTCTACTGTACAAATAGTTAGAAGGGATAGCTGGGAGGACAAGGATCCTATTTGGGATTTGATTTGGAACACTCCTCTCCTGTTCCACAAAGAGTGCGACTCTTCCTCTGGCTAATGGGGCATGACCGCCTAATGACAAACTCGAATAGATTTATTTGTGGGCTTGTGGAAGATCCTAGGTGCAAGGGATGTCTTGATGGAGAAGAAATAGCCATGCATCTCTTACGTGATTGTAAATTTGCAAAGCAGATTTGGGAAGAGCTGCTACCTACTGGGAGTCATGACTCGTTCTATACATTGCCCCTACGAACCTGGATTAAGACTAACATTAAAGCACATACCTCCTTTGGAGAAAACTGGCCCACCATTTTATATGTGGCGACGTGATGGTTATGGAAGTGGAGGAACCATCGTTGTTTCGAAGACCCAGACTTCCAACACCCTCGAGCTGCATTGTTGTTTATAACGAAGAGAGCTATGGATGTAGTTGAAGCATTCCAGAGACCCTCCTGTTCTCACCGGTCCACAGCTACCTCACAAAAACAAGAAATATTAATCCGATGGCACACCCCAGCTGAGGGTTGGATCAACCTCAATCTAGATGGAGCCTCAAGAGGAAACTTGGGGCTTTCAGGGGGAGGAGGAACCTTCAGAGACCATTATGGCAAGTGGATAAAGGGCTTCGCATGCAGATTTGGTTTGTGCACTTCAGTGAAGGCAGAGATCTTAACTCTATTAAAGGGACTACATATTACTTGGGATGCGGGATACACCAAGCTGGAAGTCATGCTGGACTCCCAAATCACAATGCAGAAGATTCAACAACCTTGCAAAAAACACCAACTGCTTTACTTTATCGTCAAAGAATGCCAAGAACTTGTATTCAGTTGTGAGTGGGAAGTCAAACTACACCATTGCTACAGGGAAGCCAACCAAGCAACTGACCATTTTGCCAACTTAGGGGTGGACTAAAATTCCCCTATTGTACTTTATGAAACTCCTCCATTGTCTGCCCTCTCTATTCTATTTGAGGATGTATCTGGGGTCTCATGGCCTCATACTATTGGTATCGAATAAACTTCTTTAGGGGCATTAGCCCCTCTTTGTCATAAAAAAAAATATATACATATGTAAAAAAAAGGAAGTCAAATTTTGTTGTTTCTATTATACATCTTAATACTAACTTTTGTGAATTACAAAAATTATATTATAATTTATAGTATAGATATTTGATCTTGTTTAACTGATGGTAAATAGGTTACCAAACAATTTAGATGTGTGGGAAATGATTTGCATTGTTGTTTCTATTAAAAACTTGCAAACGCTAAGGAAGAGCATCAAATTATTAGATTTTTTTATTTAAACAAATACCCATAAATGAACAACGTAAATAAAACAGGGAAGGATCTAAACATAATAAATTACTAATATAATACAATATAATATAAGCAAAAGAAATTTAACCTAAGTCATAAATTAGACACAAATAATCAAGAATATAAACGAATCAAACCAAACATCGTGATGGTTAACCAAGCCTACCATCTTAAAAGTTACTGAAAAAGACTCATAAGCCCACAATTAGCTCTACAGATAATCCTTGGAGGAAGATTTGGGCCATGGATATCCCTCTCAAAATAAAGGTCTTTAGGTGGAAGTTGAGTGTTATCGCTCTGGCTACCTGGAGCAATCTAGCTCAATGTCTGAAAGACTTCAACATGTCATGTCAAATCGTAGATACTTTAGAAGATACCACCACCCATGCCTTATTTGAATGTCCCTTTTCCGCGGAGATTTGGTCTTCTAGCTCTTTCAATGTCGAGCCATGGTCTGGTCGGTTTCCTTCCATTTTTGGTGTTCTTCTAGAAGGCTAACTAGTAGAGCCAGTGCTTTGGGAAGTATGGAACTCAAGGTGCAGATTTGTCTTTGGCTCCCTAGATCACTCTTCTAAAAGGCTAGCTAGCAGAGCCATTGCTTTTATTAAAAGGGTGCATAAAGCCAAGGTTGTGTCATTTTCATCTGCCCATGCATAGCAAGGATGATATGCCACTAGAATTCGGTCATTCGGAACTAAACTTTGATGCCAATAAACTTTGGGAATGGGAAAACGTCTCATTTTTGTACTATATGATTCAATGGGTGATGTAGTTGTGGCAGGCTCAAAACAACCATGCGGCTTTCATGGCCTAAACATTGCAGAATGTACAATATTCAGACTACCTACCTCACTAGATGTGGAGGGAGATATATTTATATACAAGATTAAGGTTTTCATGATACAAGACTCACAGGCTTAAGGCCCATTATAAACATATATACTTATATCCTATTATACCCTCTCAATATGTATGGGAGGAATAACAGACAGATTGGCCTTGAACTGATGAAACTTCTGTAAGGACAACCCTTTTGTGAAAATGTCAACAACCTGAGTTTAGGTTGGGATGAACTTCACCTGGAGATGTCGTTTCATGACAAGTTCACGAACAAATTGATAATCCACCTTAATGTGCTTGCTGCGACTGTGAAGAATAGGATTGACAGCAAGATAGGTGACAGAGATATTGTCACGAGAGAGACGAATGGGAACTTGTACCAAAATACCCAAGTCAAGGAGGAGCTAGCGGAGCCATTGTATCTCAGCAGTGGTGTAGGCAGTGGCACGGTACTCAGCCTCAGTAGAGGAACGAGAAATAGTGGGCTGCTGCTTACAGCGCCAGAAGATGAGATTAGAGCCCAAAAAAACAGCAAATCTAATAGTGGATCGACTACTATTAGGACGCCCAGCCCAATCAGAGTCGTAAAAGGCCACCATGAGATTCAATCAAGGATTCACCTAAAAGAACAAACCATGATCAAATGTCCCCTGTAGATACCTGAAAATGCGCTTGATAGTATGGAGGTGAGAGGTGTAGGGAGCATGCATAAACTGAGAAACTACATGCACGACATAAGCAATATCAGGTCTTATCATAGTAAGATACTACAGTGCCCCAACCATGCAACGATATCCTTTAGGGTTAGTAAGCAACTCGCCATCAGTAAAAGACAAAGTAGTTCGGGAAACAGATGGGGTATGCACAGGTTTAAGGATATGGAAGTGAAATTTCCTAAGCAGGTCAGACACATATTTATTTTGTGAGAGGAAAAGACCTAAAGATGTATGTACCACCTGAACCCCAAGAAATAATGAAGATCTCCAAGGTCCTTCATGGCAAAATGAGCAGAAAGAGTGGCAATAAAGGTGCGAATAAGGGCATGATTATTACCTGTGAGAAGCATGTCATCGATATAAAGAAGCAAGACCAGTACAGTGGTTTGTTGACGATAGACAAACATGGAGGGATCAACCTTACTGCATATGAAACCTTTAGAGAGAAGAAAAGAACTGAACCGGTGAAACCAAGCTCAAGGAGCTTATTTGAGACCATACAGAGATTTCTTAAGCCAACAAACATGATGTGGGAAGTTAAGATAAATGAAACCAAGAGGTTGGCGCATATAGACGCCCTCCTTATGCAAGAAAGCATTTTTCACATCGAGTTGATGAATAGTCCAGCTACAAGAGATGGCAATAGATAAGATAAGGCGAACAGCGGAAGATTTGACTACTGGACTAAAGGTTTCACGGTAATCGGTCCATGCCTGTTGATGATTACCAAGAGCCACAAGGCGTGCTTTATAACGATCGACTGACCCATCTGTGGCATATTTTGTTTTAAAAATCCACTTACAACCTACTCCATTCATAGAAGGAGTTCTTGGTACAAGCTCCCAAGTATCATTTTCTAAAAAGGCATTAAATTCTTCCGTCATGGCATGACGCCAAGTGGAATATTTAGTGGCTTGGGAAAAGGAAACAGGATCAGAATCCACATGCTTAGTACTTAAAGAAAAAATATTTTTAGGTTTAAAAAGGCCAGACTTGGCCCGAGTTTGCATGGGATGCTGATTCTGCAAGGGAAGTGGAGAGTAGTGGTGAAGACCGGAGAGTTGAGAGCTGAGAGCTAGGGACAGTAGTGGGTGGACTGGGCCCAACAGTGACTGGGCCAAGGGAAGAACCCGAGAGAGGAGGGGAGTTAGGTTGGATCGTAGAGCTAGGGAAAGGGGATCAACGAGGTGGGCTAGGCTGTGAGGCCAGCGACGTTGGGCCAGTACGGGATGGGCTGGGGAAGGCGAGAGAACGGGACTGCGACAAGGAGCCCAAGTTAGTAGCACTAGAGGGGGACGACAGTGGGCGAGCTGGAGTGGGCACAAAAGGGATAGTTGATGTTGGGCCGAATGAAGTAGGTAGGGCAGCAGACACGAACTCACAAGTAATAGTAGTGGGCCAGGACTGAAAGTGGAAAGAAGATGGGTTGGGCGTGGGATGCTGGCGCAAGAGATCCCAATAGAAAAATTTATGTTCATGGAACACAACATGCCGGCTAATGTAGACACGCCCAGTGAGAGGGTCAAGACACTTACACGCTTTATAATCTGGGGCATAACCAATGAAGACACACCGTATAGAGTGAGGTTAAAGTTTGTTTTTGGTGTACGGTATTAAATTAGGAAAACATTGACATTCAAAATCACACAGAAAACCATAGTCTGGCGGTTTAGAAAAGAGCTTCAAGTAGGAGAGAAATTATTAAGGACAGGAGTTGGCAATCGATTAATAACATACGTTGCAATTAAAATGGCATCATGCTAATAAGCATCACGCATACTAACATCAATAAGCATAGTACGAGCCACTTTAATTATATGACGGTGTTTACGTTCAGCAACACCATTTTGTTGTTGAGTATGAGGTGCGGATTTACGAAAATAGATGCTATGAGCAACTAAAGATTAACAAATGGCCCATTATCATACTCTTTACCACCATCACTTTGAAAATAGACAATCTTAGTAACGAACAAGTTTTCAACTAGTTTTTGAAATAAAACAAAGACATTGAAGACATCTGATTTCTTTCGCAAAGGATAAAGCCAAGAAAATCTCGAAAAGTCATTAACAAACAAAACATAATAATGGTGTCCATGGGAAGATATAACAGGAGATTGCCATAAATCACTATGTATTAAATATAATGGTTTGGAGAAGCAATGTTCAACCTCTGTAAACGGTAGTCTAGTAGATTTGCCTAAACAGCAAGAATCGCAATCAGAAGAAAACATGGTTGTCTTAACAATAGACTTATTAGAGTGCAATGAATCTAGAACCCTATAATTAGTATGACCTAACCTATGATGTCAAATATTAGCCTAGGTGATAGAAATTTCCACTACTTCTGACCCAAAGAAGAAGCTTCCCCATTTCCTTGTCCTGAATAGAAACAGAAAATTCATCAAATATAACCTGGCAATTGTTGTCTTTACATAAGCGTCGTATAGAGATTAAATTGTATTTCAAGTTAGGAACTTGAAAAACAGAATTTAATTGTAACGGTTTGGTTGTAATAGGAAGAAGATAATGGCCAATGTTAGAAATGGGAAACTGTGCACCATTCGCTACAACTATACGTGTAGCACCATCATAAGAGGTTTTAGAAACAAAGTTACCATCATGGAGAGTCATATGCGCTGAAGCACCTGAGTCGGGTACAAGTGGTGTCCTGGCCATCACCAAGAGACAAAGCAGCAAGGGACAATGATTCAAGAGTGAGCCTAAGCTGTGCACCATTCGCTACAACTATACGTGTAGAGCCGTCATAAGAGGTTTTAGAAACAAAGTTACAATCATAGGGAGTCATAAGCGCTGAAGCACCTGAGTCGAGTACAAGTGGTGTCCTGGTCATCACTAAGAGACACAGCAGCAAGGGACAATGATTCAGGAGTGAGGCCTGCACTAGAAGGTAAATGGGGACATTGAAGGGCAGAGTGCCCAGACTGAAACCAAATTTGGCATGTGATATTAGTGGACATCGAACTCAATAAACCCGACTGAGATAAGGTGCCTACAAAACCAGAGTCAGTACATAATTGGGACCGAGTATCAAAACATGAAAAGGCCTAATGGCTCATGCATGTACCTGTAGTCATATTGCATTTTTGAGCTGGAAATGACTGCTGACGATTGTGATTGTTATGATGCTGAGTGTTACCTCCACCACCATGGTTTTGACGATTACAGTTGTTGCGGTTAGCGTCATTGTTGGCACTGGGCATCGAGAGCTGGGTGAGTGACACCCATTTCATCACCATCCAAGAACCGAAGACACTGCTTATGGAGGAGAAGGCGAGGACGCAAGTCGTCAAGTGTGAGCTGTAGTGGCAAGTGGCTGAGTGTGGTAACAAGCGTCTCATATTCACGTCCAAGACCCATGAGCATATGATGCACAAGGTCAATTTGAGATACAGGAGAATTGACGGAGGCGAGATTATCCGCGATGGTCTTGATATCACGGAGATAGGCATCCATCGTCTGAGTATCGACTTCCCAAATGTGGGTGAGCATGCGCTTAAGTTCCAGGGCGTGAGCCATGCTTGAGTGCTGGAATCGATGCATAAGTTTGTTCCACACATGATAGGACGTGGGAGAATCCCGAACGTCAATAAGGACCTCGGGAGAAAGGGTGACAAAGAGCCAAGAGCGAACACTTTGATCAAGACGAAGCGAGCTCTGAAAGTCTGGGTTTAGTTATTGTTCACCTTCAGAGGAGGTGAGGGTGGAAGGAGGAGGTGGGAAAGACCCATCCGTGAGACTGAGCAACCCATGGGACAACAAGACAGCATGAAATTGTGTTTGCCAAGTGAGGTAATCTTCAGGGGAAGAAACACGGACCGTGACGAGGTTCGTGACATTGGGAGCAACCAACGAAAAACCATGAGGTGACGGCACAGAGAGAGAGGGCAGCGGAGAGAGATAGGGGAAGGACTCACGGGATTGGGGTTTGGGTTAGTGCTTAAGGACCCGACATCATAAGTCGAGTAAGGGAAAGAGCGAGGAGCAGGAGGGATGGAGGACACCTGGTGCATAAAGGAGGGTACGGTAGGTGGACCGGTAACAGTAGGGATGTGAAAGTAGTATGGGTGTCTGGCTGTGACAGAGGATGGCGGCATGGACAGATGTGGACAGGTGATAGGGAAAAGGGAGGCCGACAGAGTGGGTGCAAGTAAGAAACTCGAGGAAGAGGGGGGCGCTGTCTCGCTATGTAGGGAGGGAGAAGGGGTGGAGTGCTTGGCAGTGGAGGACAACCCAAAACAACTCGGTGGAGGTATGTCAGTCATAGCCGCTGATATACAAAGGAAGTCGGTGGAGGAGGTTCGCTGAGTAGAGGGGAAAAAAATAGGGTTTTTGTGGCTCTGATACCATGTACAATATTCAGACTACCTACCTCAATAGAGGTGGAGGGAGATATATTTATATACAAGATTAGGGTTTTCATGATACAAGAGTCATAGGCTCAAGGCCCATTATAAACACATATACCTATATCCTATTACAGAAGTTGAGGCTTGTCTCTTTGATTTAAAGCATGTCTCATAAGTAGGCTACTCAAACATTATCATCGATGGTGATAATCTATCAGTCATATCCAAATTGCAGAACAAGACTCAATTGAATTCTGTTTTAAGTTTTTTCATCTATGAGATTCTTAAAACAGTTATTAATTTATTTGTCTTGTACTTGTAGTTGTTTGAAAAGGAGAAGGTGTAGAGTAGCCCATGAGTTTGCTCACCTCCAACCTTACGATTCCAATCTTCGAATTTAGACGAAGGATATGGCATCGTCGATCATGGACCTTGGCATCTGCGAATATGTGTATTTTTGGATGACAATTTAATATAAAATTCTCCCCTTTTGCTATAAAAACATAAACCATACATCAAACATTCTCCTTCCCCCCCCCCCCCCCCTTTTGGGTGAGATCTTGTGGAACAATTTTTTGGGATAAATATTCAACTTATAATTATATATAAAAAAACGAAAAATCGTTAATATTGGGTGGCCTTTTGTTTTTCGAATCACTAGACATTATCGCAAGCCCAGGCCCAATTTCCTGAAACCCGAGTCAACGACTCAACGGTAACGACGACGTTTGCATCGGGGAGGAAAAAGAGAGGCGGGACCAAACGACGTCGGTGGGCGCTCACTAGGGCCAGGATTAGAAAGCGCATTATCACAAATCATAATCACGTAATTGATCCTTGATTCCGATGTCTTGATAGGGGCAATTGCTACCGTTATTGTTCAAATTGAGTGGTATGAACTCCAACCCAGATGAAGGTTGCTCGAATTTGATGATGGTGAATTGTTGATCGTTGATTGATAGTTTATGCGAATTTGGTTTGTTTTTCAGGGCATAATCTAACGCTGAAGTTTCCAATTTAATGAGGTAAGCTGATACAGATTACTTGAATTCAATTTACAGAAGTTTAATTTGGTTGTTGACAATCATTGCATTCGACTATATTTTGGCGTTTATGGGTTGAGTTTGTGGCAGATTCTGATGCATATTATACAGATAATAACCTAAAAACTTGAGCTGGGGTCGTGTTTATTGCTTATGTCGTGCTCTTTTATGACAGCATGTGCTGTATGATGCTAATACTGAAAATCTTGTCCAGATGCAACTGTTTTGTGACAAGTTCAAAGCTAGAATCAGTATTTTTTGTTTGGGGGGGGGGGGGGAAAAGGAAAAGGGACCTTTTCGTAGTTGTGTTGTGCTGGCTTTACTGTGTTGTATTCCAATATGCAATGAATAATGCTAATGCGTGGCTTTTGATGAATTTCAAGGTTATTGATGTTCAATTGGTTTGGGTTATAGTTGTTGAAAGTTCCCTAGAGGATGTAAATGATAGATGCAATTTTTGTTTGGTTGCCTTTTCTTACGAATGTCGAGGAATCATAGATTAGTTGGGTTCATGATATGTCCATTCTATTTGTATTGAGGTTTAATTGGATGCAGGGGAGTCATATGCCAACTGCTCATGAATCCTTCAGTTTGTATGGGACTTCTGATCACTGACACACACCTGATCACTGACACACACCTTAGGGGTAGTTTTCATTAACATTCCAAATTGAGAATGCGACTCCTCACTTTGCTGTCTCTGTTTCCCCTTTCCTTTACAAATTTTTCAATCAAAAAAAATTATGAGTGACATTGAACTGACATGATTGGAGAAGTAATCGGATGACTTGTGATTTTAAATGCTATTGCTATGTGTGATGTGACCAGGGAACTAATTATAAGAGTGTGTTTTGTTTCCATTCCTGAACTTCTGGTTGTCACACTTAGAGTATTGGTGTCCATCCTTTGTGTTTATACCAACTAGGAGAGTTTGCTCAATAATTTCTACTTTCTTGAGATTTGCAATTTGAAAATTGAAAGTTTCGAATATTTATTATTTGATATTTCAAACTCTATGTGATTATAGTTAACTCCGTAGCATTTGCTTCGCTATGTTGAAAGGTAAATAGGGGAGTAACAGATTTGGGAAATGGGGGAGTAACAGATTTCTCAACTCTTTTGCTGTGGAATCATATATTTTCCTCTTTATTCCACTGTTTTTGTAATGAAATAATGTGTCTCCCTCTCTTCACTTCAAATTTCAAAATTGTATTATTTAAGAGAAAAGGCATTTAAGGAACAATATTATTAGAACAAAATAGGTAACATATCTCTGTAATAGGAAAATAGAGGGCGAACCTAGAGGGATGACTTTCTCCCAAAACAAATCTGCGAGCATGGTTGTGTTGAAATAGACAAAACTGAAGAAGAAGAAGAAGATGATGATGCTGAAACTTTGAAAGATCATGCCTGATATCTTATGTGATTTGATGCATATGGAGTGAAGCAATTGTTCATGTGCATATAAAGGCTTCACACAGATTTCTGGTGGATAACACATTTTCGTATGATATTTTGTTCTGTGCATGGAAGTTGAAGGAAATCTCTTAAATAAATTTTAGGTGGTTTCCACCTTTTGTTTCTATGGTATCAGGATCTATTACCAAATCCATCTTCATTAATTATCTTCATCAGTACAAGTGTGAAACCGTGTCAGTGAGATATCAACAGCCCAAGACTGCACTCACTCACGTTATTTGAGTGTATGATTTTTAATTATTAAGCGTGTACATAATGTTTTCCATTTTAGTACAGCAGCATCTGTTAAGACGTTGCACTTGGTTAATGGGGTGCCGTGCCATCATATATATGTTGCACCAAGATCATTTCAAGGAAGTTTATTTTTTGATTTCCATATTTTGCTTCTGTAATTAGATTAAAAGCAGGTTCCAGTCCCTTCTATAACATCATCATTTAATCCTTTTATTTATTTTTTCATTTCAAATCTAGTTAACCCAAAGTTTCCTCTCTTCTGTTGCAAAACTCTACTGGTCTTCTTCAATGGCCAATGACTCACTGAGATGTGATGAGAAATCATTTGATGGTCTCAGCCTTTGTCGACTAGAGTTCATTCTGCCTAACATCTCTGGCCCTTGTTTATTGGAGGAGTTTGTCGTAAACCATAACTTTTCTGACCAAATTGAACAAGAGTCACACCCTACTGCTATACTTGATGATTCCTGCATATTAGAAGTCATGAGCAAGCCGTCAATTCTACCAGAAGATTCAGTGGAAGCTTTTGATTTGGTGTGTGTTGGAAGCCCTTTTTATGCTTGTATACGATCCGATATAGGTGCTTCTATGAAGAATTGTGAAGTCCATGGCTGTCTGACTTCCAACGGGGCAAATGCTGAATGCGAATCTGGTGTCGTCACTTTTCTTTTGGAGGGGCAAAACCATGTCCCTCATTCTCCTGCCTCTTCTCATCCCTAGGATTTACATAGGAATGTGATATAATGAAGGTCGAGAACTTGCAAATCTCAACTCTTTTTACCTATAATTTTAGCTAAGTTAGATAATAGATATAATTTAAGTCATAGTGGTAGTTTGTTGTTAATGTTTGAGTATCAGGACACCAAACCAGCTGTCCATGACATGGAAAAGTGAAGGGGGCAGAGAATGGTGGATATGGGAACAGTTTGGAGAAAAGAATCAATAACCAACGCTGAATAATTGCGGGATCTATCTGTTAACCGAATTGCTGATGAAGAATTCTACGTGGCCATCAAGTCCTACTTTTCAGGCATTTGGCCTCGCAGCATAGTGTAATTTAGAATGCAGTCATTGTTCCTGTCTCTTCAGATTTGGAAGAATCTTGAGTTGCATTTATTCATGGGTAGATAAATCCACCTAGTACTGCAGCCTAGTTTGTCTTGTGTCTTAGTTAATTTTTCGCGGTAGACAGACAGACTTGACTCTCTTTTTGTTTTTTAAGATACTTGTGCGGAGGAGGTGTGGCTTTTTAATGAAATTGAAAACTTCTACAGTGTTTGTCTAAATTGTGTGAATCATTTGCGTAAGTTATCTTTCAATATTTGTATTAATGCCAATTAATTTTTTTCTAGACTCCGTGACACTGGTTTCTCTTTTCCTGGCTGGTAGTCATGATGATATTAGCATTCGCAGATCCTTGATCATTTTTATTATCTGAATAAACATAATTGTTTATCTTAATTTCCACCAAGAATCTGTGCATTGGTCCGCTTATGTGTGCTAGCCTCTTGTTTGCATATGATTTGTTGCCCATCTTTCCTTTTCGATATGTCCCTGTACCTTTTATACCGCAACTATCATTCTGCTCTTTCATTTTTATTACTTCTCTGCTAACATTAATGTATATTATTGATGTATCGCTGTGTATGTTGATTGGCGAGGTTTATGATTGCATACATCTTCGACCTTTCAGGCCCCACATGCTGCTGACTCCACACTGAGTTGTAGTATTGTTGTCCTTTACATTTTCCCATTTGGTATCTAGTCAGTCGGGCTGCAATCTTTTTGATGCATTTATTTCGAATTATGCAACAGGAGCAGATAAAAGCATGGTAAAAAGTCATGTTTGTAGGATACTACAAAGACTAACTTCTCACAGCTATCCAGCCATCTAGGTCAGCATTTCTAATTTGTTTGTCGATTTATTAATTGTGGCTTATGGAGCTGCTTTTTTATTTGTGGTAATTGTGCATGCTTACGTAATTTGCTGAAAGTTTTTGTTTCATTTGAGGTTTTCAAACTTGACATGGTTTTCAAGAGAAATTTTGATGATGCTTGGTTTTCATGGGATGACCCCAGTGTCATCCTTGTTCTTGACAACTGATGTATGAAGATCGCCTAATTGATCCTTCTTTCACAACTTGAGGTTCAGTAGTTCAAAATGAACAGGATTGTTGCCTCGTCTGTGCTGGAGCTTGGGCTAGTTAGCTTGCTAAATGTAGTATCGTGTGTTCGGCCTTGGACGTATGCATGTAACACGACACGAAGCACCATTTTAATCCTTGCCATAATTTCTAGATTCTGCAATCTGCCTTTCATTTATCTTCTGTTATTAAAGTCTCTTAATTAGTAAAAGCAACGTTTAATGGAAATTTCCAATCAATTCTTGTGTCATTTTGCTAGCTTTTATGATGGTACAGTGCTAAGATATGCATTAAATTAATAGCTCGATGAAAAAGGATCTATACTTGTCTTCGTATCTCTAGCTTTGTTGGTGAAGGCAAGAACTTATAAGCATATAGTGTATCTCTATCTTGCCAAGGCTACAGAAGTCCTAAGAGGCTGTTTTTAACACATCCTTGTAAAAACATGAGTGGACATAGCAAAACAGTAACTGTGAGAATTTAATCTAATGATACAGTTTCTGGCATTGCTTATGAAGTCTTAGGTTGTGGACTTGAGATCATGGATTCACAGAGCGGCCAGATTTGGAAGTTGACCGAACCATGTTTTCACTCTATGACAATCGCGATTTGTTACGCAATTGCTGCAATAGAGTGGTTTTGCAATATCACTAGCAAAAGCGCAATCGTGAGTAAACTGCAATAGAGCGGTTTTACAATGCCACTAGCGAAAGCGCAATCGTGAGTAAACTGCATTTTGAATTCTTGCTTGAGATACTAATGTCTATCTGTGAGTAAGGCGGAAATCAAGTACCAAAAGGGAAGTTTGGGCTTCAACATTCAACGGTCGCTGGAGTGCTTTTCTGTAATATTGTATTAAGTAGCAAACCTTCCGAATAATATTAACCTACTTTGTCTGTACTTGTTGGCTAGCCCTGCTGCTGATGACTTTGTCAGGGTCTAAGTAACCAAACCAACATGGTTGAATTGGTAAGGTTATAGCGTTCCGTCCTCAAGCTGGGGTTCAAATATTGGGAGCCGCAATTTCCCAGTGCTCCCCCCCCCCCCCCCCCAAAGAGGGCGTCTGGCCCCACTAGTTCATCAAGATGAAAAGCTAGTGGAGGCTCATCCTTGTCTATCCAAGAACATTTCATCAGGAAATCATTGTAGATTGTTCTGGACAATACTGAAGTGAGTAAAATGTTAAGGTTTTCTTTTCTTTCTTTTTTTTTCCCCCCCTCGTACTTGGGGCCAAATTTTAAATTTTCTCCCAATGGATTTTATTTTGGATGAACTAAAAAATAAAAATAAAATTGATCGCGTGGAGTGAAAACGTACATTATTCCAGGAACAAATGTACACTTTCCGAATGTCAGTCGGAAACTTAGATGCTGTGGGGAATGATAGCATGATGAAATCATAGGTATGTCTACCCCTAATATTCCCTTTTACAGTGGAACCTGGGTTGGAGATCATTACACCCTCTCTTTGTAAATCTGTGGCCATACTGAAGAAATAAAATTATACCAGATGTGGATGGTTTGGAAATTGAGGCCCTATTTATTGCATTGTGTATCATCCAGATTGCATAAATCAGCTGAAATTGATTTTAAGAGAGAGCTAATGAGAGTCATACCTTATTCTGATCAAAAGCTAGTGAACCCCCAATTCTTAGAAAAGATAAGGGAAACACGTGTCGGCTGCCCATTTGTCCAAATCTTTTTCGTAGGATAAGAGATTGGATATGGTACCCTACACCCTTTTGTTAGAGCATTTAAACGTTACAATTCTCTTCCGTCCAAACATTGCATGTTAGACTGAGCAAACCATCATAAGGTAAGAAAAGCGGCGGAGGAGACAGAGAGCCGGAAATGGCTTCCATCACCATGACAGCCTCATTTCTCAGCAGCTCAGCCGCAACCACCGTGTTGAAACACCCATCGACCAATGCCCGGCGTGGTGTTGTTATGGCTAAGGCCATGAGGTTCTCAGAGTCCAGCGACCGCCCCGACCAAGAGAGCAGTACAAAGAGGAGGGACCTGGTGTTTGCAGCTGCAGCGGCAGCTGCATGTTCCCTAGCTAAGGTTGCTATGGCGGACGAGGAGCCGAAGCGAGGGACACCAGAGGCTAAGAAGAAGTATGCACCTATCTGCGTCTCATTGCCAACTGCCAGTATCTGTCACAAATAAGGAATATGCTGGGCTATCTTAATATTGTAATTGAAATCTCCTTTGCCGATGCCGATCAGCCCATGCCTGTTCTATTCTTTTCGCAGACTGTAAAACTGATCTCATTTTATCCTGCTGTTCATGTTTATCTGGATTTTATGAGTATGAATATTATTCAAGTTAGCTTTGATTTGCCTGATATGATCAGATAAATGATAATTTTTGGAGCATGAAATTTTCTCCAACTCTCCAAGGCCGTAGTCCTGCTTCAGCTCTTTATTTGTTTTTGTTTTATTTTGTTACGTTGTATGTTGTTGGACCTTCTTAGAAGCCATTGAACCTTCTTAGAAGCCATTAATGCTAGTACATTAGTAGAGAAGAGCGAATCAAACCTTTTTGTTCGAAGTGCACTCGTAATGAACTTGGTATCTTCTGATATCTTCTTCTTTAACTGATTGATCTCCTGATTGATCTTTAATTGATTGACTCGATATCATGTTAATCTTTAGTTGATTGATCTTTTGGCTGATCTTTAATCAATTGAAATGCGTGAATTAGACTTTGTACAATTGTGCTCAATCCTTTTACTCGATGTTATAAAATTTAGGTTATACAATCTCAGTTGGAACTTTCTTTTTCTGATAACCGAGCATCTGAGATATGAGACATTGCCCATCAGCATTAATGCACACTTTTAGGAAAGAAAGCTAGAATCTTCAACTCATATATATTCAACTCGCTTCCCATGACAATTCTCGCATTATGTTCCTCCCTTCAAAGCCAAGAAGATCTCATTCTTATGCTTAGTCAAAATTACAAGTGTCTCCAAGAGAAGCAGCAAAGCCAAAAATGCCAAAATCCTCACGAAGCTACCTGACCGACACATTGCTAATTCAAGTAAACCACAATCAAAGACAAGCCAAATTCCGGTCGCTTACAAGTTACAACCAATATTCTCCTACAGGAAAATTGAAGGCATAGGATTATGACCGAAAAGCTATTAAAAAAAAAAAAAACAAACAAAGAAAAAAAGACAGGCGGATAAAAAGAAAAGATAAGATAGAATCACATTGAGACTAACTAGGGCTGTTACCAAGCAGTAACAGCACAGGGCATGTGAAGCGTCAAGCTTTTTTGCTCAACTTTTATGGGCGCATTACGTTGGTAAATCTGAAGATACATCAGCTTGATTCAGGACTCTTGCCATTTTGGTGGGCGGCAACGTAGTTGCGGATGACTTCCATGGCTAACTGGTGGCCAGTTTTATTCTCCAGCTTTGCAAGTTCATCTACAGCTTGGAATGTTTCTTTGTCAACAAAGAGATTCAGATGGAATTTACCAGACGACTCGGGTATTCCTTCCCATTTGTTGATCCACTCTTGCAGTTTCTCGAATCCCTTTAAACAAACAAGGTTCCGTAACTAATCAGCTTCTGATCACTAAATATATGGAATGCTAAAAAACCAATAAAATCTATTTCTCAAAGTGAGTAAATCAATTTTTCAGGTTTATCTCGGGTTTAACACTCACCAGGCGGTTGGTAAACTCCCCAAATGATTCCTTGGCTTCCCGATTGCGTTTCCAGTGGTAAAATAATGGCTCCAAAGCCTTTTCTAGCTCTTGAAGCTTGACCTTATTTAGGAAACACTTTGCCAGTGTGGTTTGATTAGGCATACCTCCCAGCCATATCTGTTGATGCACAAGGTAACATTATTTGTGTTCCTCAGACAAGATCTATGGCATAATCCAAAAGCAACCCATTTGAGCACAAATTTAAGATGATTCTACATCTTCACATACCTGATAGCTATTGGGACCGTCACCAACAAGCCCAAGTTCAGCCATATAGGGTCTCGCACATCCATTAGGACAGCCAGTCACCCTTATTACAATAGACTCATTGTACTTCAGGCCAACCTGAAACCGAAAAGGGGAAAAAATGCTTATTATTAAGCATAACATTCCGAGTTTAGACAGCTTTTCTTATAATTGGATTAATAACAAATTGTAAAGCAGCAAACCTTCTCAAACACAGCTCTAACCCTCTTCAGTATGTCTGGGATTCCTCGTTCAGCTTCAGTTATAGCCAGTGGGCACATGGGCAGGGCAGGGCAAGCCATTGCAGTTATATTGAGAGGATCAACGTACCTAGGTTCCTGTAGTCAACCAAATCACTTCTCATTAATTGTGCTTGCAACTGTCTAGGTATGGCCGTAGGCTAGGTAATGAAAGAATCAGGACAACTTTTTTCTCTAAGCATTTCCCTGAACATTAGACAACCTACCCCATCAAGAAACGGGGAAACAAGGAAAAGAGAGAGATGGGGGGGGGGGGGAATAGTGTATAAGATATGATGGAGCAGGTATAGTTGGAATCTCACCAGCAGACCACCCTGAGCAAGCATTGTAATGATGGGACGTTTCCATGCATGTTGAATGTCACATAGGATCAGGTTTTGATTGGCTGTAATACGCACATTCAAATTATATTTCTCAATAACTTCCCTCAAAGTCTTCTTCATTGTTCCTTTTATGCGGCCATTGTCAACATGTAGACCACAGAATAAACTTCCATCTCCCTGTATATAAATAATAACAAGTATAAGAAATTATGCAAAAATCTCTCCTCCACGCATGGCCATTATTATCTTGGCTAAGCAATAAGTTGATACAACATACAGAGCACAAACCCAACAATTACAGTATCAGCTCAGTAGACATCTTTCCTGGATCTGTGTACATGTTATCCCTTCAGATTATCTATCACTCGTCACACTTTTGATCTCAGGAGCTAAGCAAGCCACAGAGGATAGGACAAATAAACAATCTAATTCGATATCCATTCCATTATGGCAAGCTACACTAAGAGAAGCCAGCTCTTAGTGGGTGTGCCCTCTCACATTACAGATAAATATTCACTCGTATGCATCATTAAGATGCTAGTACAGATGTTATAAATAATTTTTTCTTTATAAAAAAAGGGTATAATCTGGAGAGTACCTTGGAGGTCTATTCCTACCAATATTCTCGCTCTTTTTAAGTAACAGTTTCTATAGAACACCGCATATTTCACTGGCTTATGACGAAAGGGACCAAAAACTAATTCATCACAAGAATGATACGAGAGCCAAATCACAATGGAAACCACATACCTGCTCATGCCATCCCAGGAAACTTTTGAACTCCCATTCTGGCAACTCACGGAAAGGCTCAAATTTCTTTCCATAATATTGCTCAACAACACTCCTGAACTTCTCAATTCCCCAAGAACTGATCAAATACTTCATCCTACTATATTTTCTGTCATCTCTTCTACCATTTTCTCTCTGAGTCACAACTATAGCTTTAACAGCATATAATATATCCTCCTTTGGCACATAACCCAATGGCTCTGCGAGACGAGGGAAAGTGCTTTCTATTCTATGTGTTCTTCCCATGCCACCTCCAACCTGACATAGAAGGTTAGTTATCAGAACAAGATCTAGCTGGCAAATGAAAAGGAAATGGAGATGAATAGAATTTCATATCTCACATATAAGTTGAAACCTTGAGGCTCCCCATTATCATCGGAAACAACGACGACACCAATGTCATTTGTGAGGATGTCCACTGAGTTATCACCTGGCACTGTAACAGCAATCTTGAACTTCCTGGGCAAGAACTGAGTTCCATAAATCGGCTCAGGAGAGTCAGGGAAATTTGTTCCATAGGAATTATCGTTACGAGCCTTCACTACTTCGGGGGGTTCAGCTGTCATAATCCTCTCCCCATCAACCCAAACATCATAGTAAAAACCCGATTGAGGAGTTAAGAGAGCAGCAATGTTCTCAGCTGTCTCCTGGGCAACCAAGTAATCCTTTCTTGCAAGTGGCGCAGGTGGAGCAAGCACATTTCTGTTGAGATCCCCACATGCACCAAGAGTAGAGCCCATGTTTCTAATAATGGTGCTCATGACCGTCTTCATATCCTTTTTCAGGACCCCATGGAGCTGAAATGTTTGTCTAGTTGTAAGTCTAAGCGTTCCAATACCAAATTGATCAGCAAGATCATCCATCACCAAGTACAGCACATTAGACACTTTCCCACAAGGATTTTTAGTGCGAAGCATGAACGAGTAAGATTTCGCGCCCTTCTCATCTCTGTTGTACTGTTGATAGCTCCCATGAAACTTGATCAATTGTGTAGCCGACTCATTTATATTTGGGGCATCATTCATCATCTCCTCCTTAAGAGGGTACCTTATGAAGTTACTCTGCTCCTTGATTATTTCAACCTTACTACGTTTAGGCTCAGCAGCAGTCTCGGGTTTGACAGGCTGCAAAATATATCATCCCAGTTCAGATGATACAGTAATGATATAATCTTGATAATTCCATCTAGAAATCAAAGAGATTTTGAGAATGCAAGTGATTCAAATATGCTTCTGCTTTTAAGATATCAGCAACGAAAGTTTTGCAGAAGATCAATTGTTGAAAGTGCAAAGAGGCAGAACACCAGAGAGCTACACGAAGCGGATTAATTTACTGTCACATGTACAAAATTCCATCCCTTCAACGCCAAAGATGTTTAAGATTCAAAACATGTGCAACACTAAAAGCAACACTAATGAAGGCATTATCACAAAGAAAGTAAAATATAGGAACCACTACGCAAAACAGTACCGCCCAAACATCTGTGAGATTAGCCATTGAGAAGGCAATCGGAAATAAAAGTGCAGACCCGAAAGACCAAATTTCAACTGCGAGGAATTGGATGCATGAGGAACAATCAGAGTCAAAATCTCATTTTCCCATCGATAGATTACATAATTGTAACCAAGTCCTTGAATATTCATAGTTTCATACTTGGCGAGATCTGCAAAAATTTATTCATTTCATAATCTCATGTCCAATTCATTAAACTTTCCCACTGCGAACTCAATTCAATCACATTTCCACTACAAAACCCAGATGGAAGATTTTAAAAGAACGAAAACTATGCAGCAGTCAAATGATTAATCACAGAAAAAGGCAGGGGGATACAGAAGGGAGGATTCATTTTTACCGTAGAGACGGCTCTGTTGATCGACGAATTAGAGGAAGAAACGGAGAACCCACGAGCAGTTCTCTGCAAAGAAATCAACCCAGAAGGCCTCAACCCATTAAAGCCCGGAATTTGAAGCTTAGGGTCATTGAAAATGGCGGAATTCGCAGCTCCAAAAGACGTCGTCATACCCAGGTGGGGATAGAAGCAACACTTGAACTCCGAAACGTTAAAATTCAACAAAATCCAGAAAACCCAATAGGGTTTTTGAAGGGCTTTGGCAGTCTGAGTAAACCAGATATTTGGACGGGGAGAGAGTGAGAAGAAGACAGAAATCAGTTTCAAACTTCCAATCGTTGTTAGATGGTGGCGATGAACAGCCGAAAAAGAAAATGATACTTTTGAGGGAATCAAAAATAGATATATAGTGTTTTGGTTTTTGCTTTTGGGATTCTTGAGGATGAACCTGGACGAAATTGTGTAACAAAAACTTTATGCTATCAGTCAATCACGGCTGCTCCGATCAAATAAACATATACTTGTGTGTGTTGCTATTCGAATGAAGGCCCACTGGCCCTGACATCAGCGCTAAGGTTAGCTCATCTTTGTGGTGTACACGAGGGGTTTGTATTATGAACTGGTGATCTTTGTGAACTATCCTCTCTAGTAGATAAACTAGACCATGTCTAATGTTTTTAACTAATATTTCTATGGTGAAGATGTGTTTTAAAGGTATTTTAACAATTTATTATATTTAGACACAAATTAATTATATGAAACTAACAAAAAAAATGTGGAGAAAGATGAAAATATGACAATCGAATTTAGAGCATTAATTTATGAGACCATATTCTTAAAACAGTCCACTAACTCTTTTAAGAGTTTAATTAGAAACTATCACTAATGCAAAATAAGTAAATTTGTTTCCCAACTTACAAAATTATTACTCTAGAAGATATTTAAGATCAAATACAAAGGGTCTGTTCTTTTCGTTGGTCAATTACAATTTATCAACCTCAACCCACTTCAACCCACTTTAACCTATTTCAACCTACTTCAACCCACTTAAAAAAAAAAAATACCAACTTTAACCAACTTCAACCTACTTCAACCAACTTCAACCAACTTCAACCCACCCCCTTCATAATTTTAATAATTTGTAAAGTATCATGTGAGATTTAATCATTCTTGCACCAAAAAGTTCATTAGACTACTTTTTTGTAAATTATCGTACTTTGGAATTATTTTATTTTTGTATCTTTCTATTTTTTTGGTTTTTTATTTTTAAATTTTTAAATTTTTTAATTTTTTGTATTTAAATTTTTATTTTTTTATTTTTTAATTTATTTTTTATTTTTTGCATTTAATTTTTATTTTTAATTTTTAAATTTTTTAATTTTATTTTTAAATTTTTTAATTTTATTTTTGATTTTTTGTATTTAATTTTTATTTTTTAATTTTTTAATTTTTATTTTTATTTTTTATTTTTTGTATTTAATTTTTAATTTTACTTTTTTAATTTTTTAATTTTTTAAATTTTAAATTTTTATTTTTTATATTTCATTTTTTATTTTTTTATTTTTTATTTTTGTATTTTTTAATTTTTTGTATTTATTTTTTAATTTTTTATCTTTTTATTTTTATTCCAAACAAAGCTATAGAAAATTCCAAAAAAATTAAAAATAAAAAATAAAAAACAAAAAGATGAAAAAATAAAAATAAAAATACAAAATAAAAAATACAAAATAAAAAATGAAAAACGAAAAAATGTAAAAATGAAAAAATAAAAAATAAAAAGTAAAAAGTAAAAAAGTAAAAAATAAAAATATAAAAATATAAAGAATAAAAAAGAATAAAAAAGAATAAACAAAAATTCCACAAAATTTCGATAACTTCATAAATTATCACACATTAATTACATTCTCATTACTTCAACCTACTTCACCTTTTTACCTAACCAATTTACCCACGAAAAGAACAGGCCCAAAATTGAACTTCTCTTCATACGTTAGGTGCATACACTTGTGTGCAATTTTGCAAATAACACTTGTATGTACGCTAAAATTTGAGCTTGGAAACATCAGTAGCTACCGCCAACAATTGTAATGATCTTCCCGGGTTTAGCCATGATAATTTTAACATTATGGTCGAAAACTATACATGTATTTCAGAACATGCTCATTTGTATGCCTTGTATTATTCTTGTTTTCCCTCATTAGTTCCATGCTGTTCATGTCGGTTTTTGTATTGTCAGCTTCAAATCATTTAACTACAAAATGTTAATAATCCACTTCTTGTAGGAATGTTGAGCCTAAATTATATACAATCTGATTTTTTTGATACGCAAATGGAGTAAAACGCCTCTGTTCCTTTCACAATCCAAAACAGAAATACATCATCATACAGGCATACACATGACCAGCAGCATATTCCCTCGCTTTTTGAGGCAAAAATAGTGGTCTCCCTAGAGCCATATATGTGAGTGAAACAACGAGATAAATTCCTTAGAAGTCTTGAGATTCTTATCATGAGTCTAGCGATCGATTTGCCATTTAAAAGATGCCAATCTAATGCAAATTTGCCTGAAATTCAGAAGTCATATTTTGTTCTTCCACTGGCTAGGATGAGACATAACATGTCATCTATGTTTGGAGATGAGTTGAAGAAGTTCCAAGCCTCGAGCATTAACCGCTTCCTGGATCCCTTGAAATGAACAACCTGTGTATCAAGCAATATGCAAGAACTGAGAGCTTGACATAAGAAAATAGGAGCATCTTTTTGGGTTTTTTTTTTGTTGGGGGGGGGGGCGCGAGGGAGTGTTAAGAAGCCCCATCTAGCGGAGCTGTCAATATGAGTGACGACGTGAGTGCATAGACAATCATATACCAAAATATCATTTTCTAAAGAGGGAAAAGGAGCCAAACTCTCCATAGAACCATAAGTACGTATAATTTAGTGTAGTAAATAGCTAATATAATGCAAAAGCACACCTTTACATCCAGAGGCATCCCATGAAATTGTCCCGCGCCCTCTGGAGGAGTCCAATTGTAGACTGCACAAGGGAGAAATAATACAGAGGCACCATTTATTTTCTCCATGAAAGCTACAGGTTTAGAGAATCTCCTTGAATCAAAAGACGGCTGAGACCTCACAACCCAAGCCAAAGCTAGCTGATCACCCAGCATTCTAGAAGCTTTCATGTATCTGGTGGTGTACACTTTCAGTACCTCCTCCAGGAAATCCTTACCCCTGCATCCATGGTTCAAAATGTGACATTACATTAAGTACTCATGTGAACTGGTTCCTTCAATAAAATGGCGAAAACAACTTCGCAAGAAAACTTTTGTTGTATCTTAGCTTCTTTTCAGGTGGGGTGGAGAAAAGAAAAGCACTATACTTTTGTAGCCCTTCTGCAGTGCCCCGAACAGCAATAAACCCTGAGTTCAAAGGTTGGTCTTTGTTATTCCTGAAGGTCAGGGCTAAATGAAAGCTTGAATATTCATCAAATATCTGCCCGAGATCATCAACCACAGCTACATCTGAATCAGTGAAAATGTAATGATTGATTTGTCCTTGTCCCTCTTGCTTTCTGTGCTCCTCAAGCTTTCCAGTCAAGAAGGCCTGCATATGAAAAAATGTGCAAAATTTCTATAAGCTCAACTACCTTAAAAAAAGGCATTAGCAGAAAATACAGAAAAAAGAACAAGAATTCCCTGATCCAACCCCCCCCCCCCCAAACACACACACACACACACACAGAGAGAGAGAGAGAGAGAGAGAGAGAGATCATAATAAAGGGAAAGAGCATACTAGGATATCCTGTGAAAGAGGGTTAACAATGTTAAAGCTCTTACGGGATTATGTTCACCACTGCTCTATGGATTACTAAGACTAAGACTTTCTACCAGTGCAAAGGACTTCTTCGTGTCAAGGGAATAGATATTCCTTTAGACTTACAGACTTTCTGGTACACCATCAAATGAACGGCCTCTTGAAATCATTGTCCTATCGTTGAAATATACAGAAAAGTGTACTCTCTTGTCAAAAATAAAGAGAAGTGTACTCGCATCTCAACTTTGGATATACAAAAACCCTCAGATATTGAGTATAGAGAAGGTCTATAAGCCATCACCATGAACCAGTAAAAAGAAAATTACTCAGTTATTCATATTGACAAATACCTTCTATCCTATAAGGTTACACCTTGTATCTTCCACTGGCCTCAATAGTCTAAACACTTAGGTTCACCATATATTAATCCTATCGAACTTCCAGGTACAACCCAGAGTATGCTATATGTAGCAACTAACAGAATACTTCACCATCAAAAAGCTTACAAATGACAAAGCTCCTATCCAATTTAAGAACTACGTGACCACTAACTTTGGTAATCACCTATAGGAATCAAAACCAAAAGAACCACAACAGGACAAACAAAGGAAAGTGGTTAAATATAGAAACCTCAATCAAAGCCAAAATCCAGATAGCTCATGTGATAATTCAAGGTTTAGGCCCTTACATATTGATCACTGCTCCATTTCCATCATAATAAGGGACAGGCTGGCCATTACATCATGAAAAATTTTGGTTCTGGATGTCACTAAAACTAGCTTTTAACTAAATACTTTTGAAGTCATCTCAGCATGGTAACCAAAACCAAAAGTAATGAATGTAAGAAATTTGTCCTAACTAAAGCATCTAATGGCAACATGTTAAACTTTTAAACCATTTTCTCAAGAATTTAAAGATTATCATGAAAATGCAGCATCTTACTTCCAAAAACCAGCACCATAAAAAGATGCAAACTTTCAACAAAACAGAAGGGAACCTTCCAAGCCCCCTCTCCCCCCCCCCCCCAAAAAAAAAAATTTATTTACATACTAGAGTTTACATACAAGCAAGAAATGAACACCCAAACAAGGTTCCTTTTAAAAGAAAATTTAGAAACTGAGTGCAGACATCTAATACCCAATATATATATATATAATGTACTGCTTGCAAATCAGTGCAATGTGCCCTTACAATGTAAGACCTAATTCTTTGAAGCATCAACTTGTCTCGTGAATATTCACCTTGAATGGGATAAGCTGTAACTCTTTCTTTGTCAATCTGAAGATCAGATTCTGGATCGGTCAGAATGATTACATTGCTCAAAGGCATCGTTACCTGCAGAAACCAAACCCGCAAAAAAAGGAGACAAACAGGGTCAGAACTTTCCCTAGCATAATAGTTGAGATGTCCACCAAAGATCCATTACAAACACACAAGGAGAGTAGGGAATAATGAAAGAAATTTGCCGCTATTACACTTGTCTGGAAGCTGAGAGTAGCAGTTTTAAAGAATAAAAGGCAGGGAAAAGAGGCCGTGTAAACTTTAGAAATGCACCAAAACTTTGCAGGAAACTTGAGCTGGAGCATTTGGGTACAGATCCAACAGATTTGCCACCCATTTTTCATCGACACCCTCATCCTGCTCAATCATCCAAACACAGGAGGGCATTCCCACCCTTCCTTCCAATTCTTTCAAGGACCACATATCCATATATGCTCCAAGAAAATTTCTCTGAGATTAATCCAGTTCCAAAAGCAAGACAGACTCTTAGATAAAGAGACACTATGAAGCATGTAGTCATGTACAGCAGTACACTTATCTCCCAGGGCACTAGTTTGTCATTCACCAGATAAAAATAAAAGTAGCTTAAGTGAATATCATCATCAGCTCCTATTACAACTTCAATCAGAAACCTGGTTCTCAGTCATTCTACAGTCCATTAAAAGAGGAACACAAGGAATATTTAGTGTTTCATCTATTATTCTTCTTCAATCATCTGTTTTTAACTAAATTTCTTCTAGGTCTTATCACTTCAAAATAATTATTCATACAATCATACACAGCACAACTAACGTTCCTAATTCCCTGCAGACAAGATCTGCTATTTACGTGCACAAAGGACTGACTAGAGACAGTAGTGAGACACTTCCAAAGAACAGTTTAGCCCTTTTCCACAAACTTAAGCCAGAAGACAACATCTGTAACCTCAGCACTAGCGTTGAAGTAGAACACATGTTAAAATAACTTAAGATCTCCCTGTGAAGAGTGAACTAGATCTGCCCAAGTAAAACCAAATTGCAAAGCGGATAAGAGGGCTGATACAATCTTAATCACAATAGCTATCTCATAGATTTCAAGGATGAATGATACCTGGATGAACTTAATAAATGAGTCCAATATGGCCATTGACCTCTCCAACTTTGTGTACGAAGAGTTTCCAATAGTTACTAAATCCAAGTTTTTCTTCTCTGCATGTCTGTCGGTTGAAGAATTATAAACGGTGAATACCGTAACAAAGGCAACATTCTCTCCAGAATTCAATCTGTCAGAGGCATTATGACGAGTCTTGTTCAGAGATTTTGTGCCTGCACACCATGAAGAATATGAAACACACTTAGTATATAAGAAACAGCAGCAAAATGTGCATGGAACAAGCTTTATGCAATTAAGGTTATCTTCATACGGCTGACTGACCATTGCTTAGTTCCCTCACATAAAATGCAAGTCACAATGCCTAGGCACAATGCAATTTCACGGTTTACACCATCTTCAATGGGAAAAAGAAATTTTTTTGTTCAACAATCTTGTTTGTTTACTATTCCAAAATGCTTGTCGACATTCTGAGCTGCTAATACAACTTAAACAAGAAGAGGCTCAACACAAACTCATAAATGTTATACTGATACATGCCTTTCTATTATTGTCACAGCATATCTGGCTAGGCTGTTTATGGAGAAATATAATGAATAAGCATATGATTAAGCAGAAGCAATGCACCAAACAGTCCTTATGTTCCCACTCCCTAGACATTGCATTACAACCCCATAATAACACAAACGACAATGGCATCAAACTTACCTTGGCATTGCAAACGATTTCGTAAACCTTGACCAGCAGCCTCCCCAAGGACCAGATGATCAGATTTCTTACTGTGTTTCTTGGGCTGGTCTACCGTGGTTGAGAAGTTATGCAATTCTAAAACTGCCCGACAAAAAAGATACCACTTAGACAACTTTATGGAATCTCAAACCCACAAAATCAGACATTTGAACGTAAAAGCAGTTGAGGGCAATTACCAGACAAAAGATAAGGCAGGAGGATCATCACAGGGAGCAAAAACAGGAATCGCCTCCATCCACCACCCACTTTCATTCCTGGAATTTGCCTCCCTTCCCCAAAACTTAACAAGCAAATGCCCCTTACTAAAGACGTTGCACACTCTACCCTGATGCTGCTTATTCAGATCATAGGAAAAATGAGCACAAGGAGACAACATGACGACTATGATCCATTTCCCTACATCTTTAAGAACCCAATTTTTTCAGTGAGGTTTCAATTCGCTAAATTATCTGAAATCAAAACCCTAATTCTAGCTAAGATTAAGCCCCAAAAAAAAGATAATCTGATAAAACTCACCGACGCTGATGAATCGAAAATCTCGATAAGAAATCCTAGAGAGAGACAGAGAGCTCAGATGAAGTGTAGAGAGGAGCAGATTCAATCCGAAGGCCGTTCTATGCGGCTCGTTTCCTTATAACATATGCAAGGATGATTCATAATTTTGGATCACAAGCGGCGCCTACATCCTTTATATCATTTCAAGCTGGACCGTGGGGGAGCGAAACTGATCACTGATGTATGGTGTTTTTTAGACCGTGACCAAAGTGAGCCAAATTTTTAACTCATGAACCTTGCATTGCAGATGCTCTTACGCCCCTGACAGTTGATACAGAGCAAAACATTTCAATGTCTGCATCGGTACCCATTACAATACGAAGGGTATGTGGATCATTTCTTTGGTCCAGATGGTGGATTCAAAATATGGTCGAATCGCAACGAAATAGCCATATTTAAAAAGTTTTAGAGTTGGATAAGTCGCGTTTTCATGTTGCAATAACCGCGATATAGAACGTGATTGCCATATTAGAGTGATTTTGCCATATCACAACCAAAACCGAAACTGTGACCGAAACCGCATTTTGAATCCTTAGTCCTGATGTCATATGGGTCCGTTCCGTTTGCTTAGATCACTTGCAATGCAAATTCATTGCAAATCCAAATCTTGAAATTTTAGATGTGGGCTTGCACTCACGTCTAGGGATGGGGCGTGAGACGGGTTCGGGATGGGTTGAATCATACTTGCACTCATACCCATTTTCGAAAATCATACACATACCAATACTCATATCCATCGGGTTTTGAATGGTTATACTTATACCCATATCCATCAGGTTTTTCGGATTTACGAGTGGGTATATATAAAGTGTACAAAGTGCCACCCATGTTCAACTCATATTTGCATACACGTTATATTTGATTAGCAATTTCAAACGACGCTGTTAAAATTCATATTCAGATAAACTCACAAAAGTTAAAATTGTAAAAAAAAATTAATTTTTCATTTCTACATAAATAGACGCTATATACTTCAAGTTCCGTGCCGAACATTTATTTTTCGATTTTACTGTAGTGTGGTTGTCTTTACTAAGTGCACAATCAGGTGTGGGTTTTAAGAATCCATACCAATTTTCAAATGTAATACCTGTACCCTTACCCACTTGAAACCCATTTTTATCACTCATTCGGGTGCAAAATGGGGCGGGTTTTAATCGAATTTTTTTGACTTCGGGTAATACTCACATCCGTATTCACGTCATTTTAAGTTTCAATTTTTAAAACTCTATTTCTATACTTTCATATTCTATGAAACTCCAACTTGAATTATTAAATAAAATATTTCTTATGGAGTTCATAACTAAATATTTTTAGTTACTTTTATATCCTTTATTTTGTATATATATGTTGTTTACGTTTATAAGTTGTAAAAAGGTAATTTATATATTCCAGCAAGTAAAAAAAAAAAATGAGAGCAAAATTAATTTAAAAATGTCACAGAACACTATAGTAATTTTAATAATGATAGCCCATATATATATATATATATATATATATATATATATATATATATATATATATATATATATATATATTATATATATATGTGTGTGTGTGTGTGTGTGTGTTTGTGTGTATTAAAACAAAATATTCTAAATCTAACATTTAACTCATGGCAAGCTCTCACAATTTCAGCGTTAATTCATAACCTAAATTCAAAATATTAAAAGATAATAAAAGATTTTTGATTTCCATTATTATTATTTTTATCTTTCCAATTTTTTTTTAAAAATATACCTATTAAAATATTATGCATGGCTCCAATATTATTATAGTTGTCTTTTTTGATAAAACTAGTTTGTGCCTGTACATTTGCAAGGGACATCTAAATAGTAGAAATTTAATATAAATATGTATTAATATTGTGAACAAAGTGTATAATGTTAATAAAATTTAAAATAAAAAATGAAATTTTCTACAAACAATACTCTAAGTATGTTATTTGATATATGTAAGAAAACTAAGAATTTTTTTTAAACTGGACAGGAAAACTAAGAAGTCGAATTTATATAATATATAATCTCAGCATAAGCAGGATAAGTTTTTAGATTAATCAATTAATTAAACTTTTCAGTTTTGTAGTATTGACTTCTGTAATTCTTTTTTTGGGGGGAGGAGTTGGTAAATTTATGCACACAAGCTATCATATAATAATTAATTAAATATATCAACATCAGTAACATAAGTCGATAACTAGAAACTAAATTAGAGGGGATGGGGAGAGATTGATCATGATAGGATAAAGAATTGAAGAGGAGTCAAAGACTTTACTAGAGGTGAAAATAAAATATCACCGTGATTTAGGATGGGAGAATACTGTAGTGGTTATAAAATTTATCTAATGAAGTTTATGGGTACGTGGAGTAGTTTTCAGATTGTTAGATAATGTGAAAAAGAGAACTGCATTTAAAATTTGAAAATAGGGTCTTGACGGACGCAAATGAAAACCACTAACTAGAGAAGAAAAGGATGGATAACCACATATATTATTATTTTTTATAATATGAAGATGAAGATATAAAGTTTATTATAATTAGTTAAATTACCTAATATTTTTCTTCACATGAATGGGTTGTTATTAATTTTCATTGGGTAAAGTCACTAATTAATGTGATGAAAATCTAACAAAAAGAATTAGATAATTTTAGCAAACATTAAAAAAATAATCTTATCAGAGAGAGAGAGAGAGAGAGAGAGAGAGAGAGAGAGAGAGAGGATACTAACCCTATTTTTTGGATAAATATTAAAAATTAATTGGGTAGTTTCTACATCAGGGAGAGGAAATAGGGAGACGTGAGATATTTTATTTTTTTCATTCTAAAAAAATTAATGTATTTTTGAATGAAAGGTTGATATTTCATTTTGGAAGAGATCAACGGACAACAAACATTAGTGCCTGACGTTTTAGAATTGAAGGAGGAAAGGTTTTTAAATACGTTTCATTTTGCTACTTATAATATAAAGATTACTACTACTTGTATACTACTATTATTATTGTTTTTGATAATTTTATTTTTATGAGAAGATAAAAATATGGGTTTACCAAAAAATACAAACAAAAACGGCCAATTATTAAAAAATACAACACCAGTAAACTATAAATGACAAAAATATGGGTTTACAAAAAATACAAACCAAAATGGCTAATTATTAAAAAATAGAGTTTCCAATATGCTGTGTCAGGATTTATTTTGTTTAATCTATCTACATAATTGGTTGTTTATGGTGATTATTATGTATTGAAAATGGAAGATTTTTGCGCTCCTTTTACTGAGTATTGAAAACTTTATACTTTTTGTTGGTTATCTAACGTTGTTAAGATATATTGTAATCGGATCTTACTTGGTAGTTTCCTATTCAAATAATCTAAAGGCTGAGATTTATAGTGTAGAATGATTAACGGTTTATATGCGCTGTTGCTTGAGATTTTAGAATTGGAGGGTGGAAACTTTTCTCAACCTCTTATACATATTTACATTTATTATATAAAGATATCTCTTGTTATCACCTTTGCCTTCGGCATTAAGATTTTACATTCTGATAAATATTGTGATATTTTTTTTAATATAAATATCACTTTTCTTTCAAATCTTCAAACTCCAATTCTAGTCCACCCACCAATTTCATGCGCCGCCAAAAAAACTAAAAACCCCTAAAACCATTGATTTTAATTATCGGACATGGTGAACCCCAATCAAACAAAATATTCAGCAAAGGCAAACGGAGGTAGATGGACAAAGGAAGATAAAAACATATTCAATTCACTTTAGATTTCTTTTGATTCTAAATTTATTTACATTCCATTGTTCATTTAGAGAATAAATTATATTATTACTTATGGCACATATCTTTTGTTTTTAAAAAGACACCATTGTTTTTAAAAATTTTGCAATTGCTATGAGTTAAGCAATTTTGGGAAACTCAAATCCAATTACAAAAAGTTGCTAACTAATAATCTTGATCCCAATGCTATTAAATGGAAGCCCCTTTACTTGCATCCATCAAAATAGAAAAATATATACAACAACAAATACTTTATTATAGTTATTTTAATTAATTAAATTTACAAAACTGACCAACAATAAAAAATGATAAGAACTAATTAAATAGAGAAAGGTGGTAATTAGATTCCCCCTCCATTACTTCTTATTATGTTAATAATGACGATATGGGTATGATACATATTGAAGAAAATACATCCTAACCTATGGAAGAATGTTGAGGTCCTGTGTAAAAGATAACATATATGAACAACGCGTAAAGAAACAAAGGATAAACTAATAATTTGTAAGAAGACGAAGAAGATGATGATGATGACAATATCTTTGTATCTAAAATGCTAAAATCTTATCTAAATGACCTAAGCTGTTCTAATGAACAATATACCTGATAGTTGATCCAAAAATGCTAAAACATCCTCTATAAGATCATATACTGCACCTATACTCTATTGATTCTCGATAACAACGTGTTCCGCTGCCTTGGGATTCTAGCAGAAGAATTCCCATCAAATATCAATTTGATTCTCTCATTCCGAATACCCAATTAAGCCTTGTGGTTTATAAGGACTAAGAAGAAATGACAACGACACATGGGTTTAGATTTATAGTAGTTGTTCGGGAAAGAGGGTCATCAGTTTTTTAGGAGTGGGTAGTTTGATTTTTTGCTAATAGGCTATTAGATTTTAATTTCAATCTTATCCAGAAAGTTCTATGGGGAAGTTGACATGGGGTGGGACTCTCATGGAGGTAGTGGGATTCAAGTTATTTAGTTTCTTCTTTATTTTTGGGTGGCAGTTTCCATATTTTCAGGAAGAATTCCTGTTGTCGGACAAAGTAACAGTTTTAGTGAGGGGGAAATAACTAACTTCAAAATTTGAATATGTATTTAGGCAGGATGCGATGAAATTGCGAGGTTGAAGGAGGAAAGCTTTCTCAACTTCTTATACATCTTTACATTTATTATATAAATATATATATATATATATATATATATATATATATATATGACAAAATTTCTGAGAGTATTTAGATGATTATTTAGTTGTTTTCGTTAATTATGCTACAGACTCAAAAATATATTATGTATTTATTTATGAACAGAGGATTTAGGAGGCCAAATTCTAGAATGCTCCATGACTTAAAATCTCATTAGTAATCTAAACAGTTCTAGAACGTTGTCTGTTTCTCTTCCCTCACAAATGCCATGTGTCTCGCCTCAAATACACGCATTGCTACTATTTCCTGTCCATCTTCTCTCTCTCTCTAAAATAGTCTCTCGTCTCTCTCCTCTCAAAAGCCTCTCAGCTCTCACATCTCTCTCCTCTCAGAAGCTTAGTAGCTCTCTCATCTCTTTCCTCTCCGTTCTCTCTATGCTCTCACTCATCTCTCATCTCTCTCCTCTCTATTCTCTATATGCTCTCTCTTATCTCTCCCCTCTCCGGTCTCTCTATGCTCTCTCTCATCTCTCTCAAAAGCCGATTCCCAATCCTCTTTCCTCTCTCATCTCCCACGGATCTGAAACCTCTGTGATCAAGTGATGACATCCAGCCATCTGGGTCGTCCACCACCTTCGCGCATCCATCTGGAAAATTCAACACCACGACGTTGTAGATCGGTCGAAGCTGCGTTTACCGGTGCCACCCACGCAGCCAACGTGCCACTCAGGCGATGGTGCGTGGGTCTACGTGCCTTTGTTCTCGTGGTGGTGGTGGAATGTCCAACATGGTTTGGACAGATCGGGGGTTTGGAAAGACGAAGGAAGAAGAAGACAGTCAGTAGAGGCCTTCGTCGGCGGCGCGTGTGGCACACGCGCCACTTCTCCGTTCTGGATCTGATGGTAGAGGTCTGTTTCTAACCATTTTGGACGCTTTTACCTTTCATTGTTCCGTTTTAAAGATTTTGTTGTATATTTTGGGTTTGTTCATGGTGGTATTGCAATTTCCGACGTCATTTGGACAGATTGGGGGTTTGGAAAGATGAAGGAGGAAGAAGGCAGTCAATGGACGCCTTCGTCGGCAGCGCGTGTAGCACACGCGTCACCCTTCCTATCCGGATCTGATGGTAGAGGTCTGTTTCTAACCATTTTGGACATTTCTATCCTTCCTTTTTCTTTTTTAAATATTTTGTTGTATATTTTGGATTTGTTCATGGTGGTGTTGCAATTTCCGACATGGTTTGGGCAGATCAGGGGGTTTGGAAAGACAAAGGAGGAGGAAACTATCTTAATATTATGGGTAATGAGGTAAGCATCTGACAGACAAGGCTGCATATAATGTCTGAGTCGGGTCTAATTAGGGGTTGTTTGATTTAGATTTTTGTTGGATTTTTGGGTTCTGACTGCCGTTTTGTTGGATTCTGCAGGGCGTGAAGGCTGCATTTAAGTAGGCTTAGAAGAAAAGGGAGGATGTGTACTTCTCTAGATTTTTTTGTCAACTGCCTTGATGAATTCATACAAACAATTTCCCTAATAAAGTTTGAGGTTAAATCATAGAAACTCCAGAGCAGTTGATATGTAGGCTTTTGGCTCTACCTATGCTTCCAACTGAAAATGATGTGGTTTATGTCCTTGTGGTATATTGAATTTAACTCACCTATGTGACTAATTCATATAAACCAGTTGATACAAATTACTGAGATGACTTAGTCTTAGGCTAACGTATAATACTCAATAGGAGCACTAAAAGAGCATTTTGAAAAGTTATTGTTATTTAGAGAAAATTTTATTTTTACTGGGATTCAAGTTATTTGCACATTCCTAATTGTTATTACTGGGATGACCATTTTTTCTAATCAAAGATAACTCTACCTAAACTCGGAGATTTTTTTGTGCCTAATCATTTTGGTATATCGATAGGAGCACTCACAGAAAATTAGTTTGACATGTCTTAATCATATTGTCATCCTTCAAAATCTCTTCCCATGGTGACAACGCCAGCAATGAGCTCATAACACAGTCCACAAAGATGAGTAGAATAATAAAAGTAAGTCATATATTGTATTACAAATAATTTCATGTATTTGACTATAAATTTCAGAGTTAAATTAGGAATATTGAATTAGTTGATATATATGCTTTCAAATGATGTGGTTTATGTCGTTGTGGTAAATAGATTATATCAACTGAAAATTCTTTGATTGTTTCATGTATTTAATTAGTTATTTCAATGTGTTGAGTACGTTGTTTTATTTGTGGAGACAAGTTCTTATTTCCAGGGGTTAGTGAAGGCAATATAATTAGTTAATTTGTATACTTCAAAGATAAAAGGAACCGATCTGAACTTTCTTCTATTTTGTGAAAATGTTTTCTTTTATTTAATAGTTGTGAGTAGATTATCTGATCTGGGAAAAATTCATTTATTCAGTGTCTAGTTAAAATGTTAAAAATATAATTGTAATGTTCAGAGTTAAATAAGGAATATTGAATTAGTTGAGATTTATGCTTTCAAATGATGTGGTTTATGTCCTTGTGGTAAATAGATTATATGAACTGAAAATTCTTTGATTGTTTCATGTATTTAATTAGTTATTTCAATGTGTTGAGTACGTTATTTCATTTGTGAAGACAATTTTTTCATTTTTAGAGGTTAATGAAGACAATTTAATTAGTTATTGTGTATGCTTCAAAGATAAAAGGAATTGAACCGAACTTTCTTCTAATTTATGGAACAAATACTATATTTATAGTTAGTGAAGATAACATACGTTTGATATTTATATTTGTCTTGTGTGTTGTAGTTGTCTCATGTGTAATCTTATGATCTAAACAGCGTCATCATTTTGTTCATCATATGTCTCGTGTGTCATATAGATTAGATTTGGGTAATATTGATCTGAAATGTGAAAATATTTTTATATAATTGTAAGATTTAAATGATTTAAATTAAAATGTGAGCTTTGTATGCTGTAAAAGGAAAAAAAAAGTCTGTCATTGCTTTCCTTGTGCGAAAAGCTGCAATATAAAGAGAACATAGGTGTATGTCATAACATGGCAATTTTGATTACTCTGTCATTTTGTCTAGTGTGTTATATAGATTGGATTTGGGTCACTTTATTTGAAACATAAAAAATCTTGATATAATTGTAAGATTTAAATGCTTTAAATTTAATGAGGAGCTTTGTATTCTTTAAAAGGAAAAAAATATCTATCAGTGATTTTCTTGTGTTAGGTACAATAGAATCCAATCTTAAAAAAGCATAGTTAAACAGAAATCTTGTTGGTTGTATTTGTCTCGGATGTAATCTAATGATCTAAACAGATTGATTGTGTTATTCATCTTATGTCTCACGTATATAGATTAGATTTGTGTAAGCTTTACCTAAAATGTGAAAAAATTTGTATATAATTGTAAGATTTAAATGATTTAAATTTACATTTGACCTTTGCATGGTATAAAAGGGGGAAAAAACTATCATTGATTTCATTGTGCTAGGTGCCTTAGATTCAAACCTGAAAAATATAGTTAACCTGGAACATAAAGAAAATATAGGTACATGTCATAACTTAATTGGCATTATATACAGTCTTTATGCTATAGAAGTTGGAAAAAACTGTCATTGATTTCATTGTGCTAGGTGCATTAGATTCAAACCTAAAAAACATAGTTAACTTGGAACATAAAGAAAACGTAGGTACATGTCATAACTTGGCATTATATACAATCTTTATATGATACATCTTATGTTTTGTGTGTTATATTTGTCTTGTGTGTAATCTTATGATCTAAACAGAGTCATCATTTTGTTCATCTTATGTCTCATGTGTCATATGGAATAGATTTGGGTGACTTTATCTGAAATGTGAAAAAATTTGTAAATGATTTAAATTAAAATTTAAGCTTTGTACATCAGAACATAATTGCGTTAAGTACATCAGAATCCAACCTTAAAAGCATAGTTAAGCTGAAACCTAAAGCAAACATAGGGATATGTCATAACTTGGCAATTTTAGTTACTCGTGCATTTTCTCTCATGTGTTGAATAAATTAGATTTGAGTCATTATATTTGAAACGTTTACAAATCTTAATGTAATTTTAAGTTGCAAATGATGTAAATTTAGTTATGAGCTTATACAATTGTAACTTTTAAATGATGTAAATTTAATTCTGAGCTTCTATGCTTTTAAAGAAGAAGAAAATTTTGTTATTGATTTCCTTGTATTAAAGTCATGAGATTCCAACCTAAAAAAACATAGTTAAGCAGGAACAAAAAGAAAATATAGGTGTATGTCTCCTAGTTAGTTTAAGTAAGAAGCATATCTTGGTAAAGTTATCAGAAATGTTCCTGACTGACATATAAATTGTTACTAAACATGACTAAAACATGCATGTTTACAATCAAAAACTACAATTCATTAATGTAATGGTAGGAAATGTTTTCTTTAAACAGGTAGGTGGTAAGAAGTTGGTACCTCAAAAGTGGTGTTGGAAACTTGTGAGTAATAATATGCGTTCAGATCTCCTATAAAATAGTACCAACTGTTAGTCCTGATGGCTACAATTGTTGATTCTTGAACCATAACAATTTTGCAATTTAGAAGCTTCGACATATTGAAATCAATACTTGCATGATAATAAGGTGGATTTCAATTATGCACGGAAACGATTATGATAATTAGTGATTCTTGAACCACAATAATTTTGCAATTTATAACACATTTACCGTAGTGACATTAAAACCGAGAGTTTTAGGTGACAGGTACATTCAAGTATTGCTGTGTGTGGACCTCCGAGGGTTGGTGATGTCAGGGGATAAGGTGTGAAGTTAATGGCGTATCTCAAATTTAGTTTGTAAATGTTCAGAGATGGACTCCCCAGATGGAATTGATATATAATCAGGACTGTAAATTTAATTTGGTTGATGTATAATCAGGACTGTAGATTTAATTTGGGATTTTTGGTTTTGGAATGTAGGGTGATTAATCCCGGTTGTTTTATTAAAAATCAGAGGTGGTTGCATCCCACTCAAATACGTGAGTTACAATTTAGGGGATGATAATTGCTGCAGTTGGGAGGAGGAAGCTGAGGAGTTACACTACTTGTGGTATCCTATAAACGTGGGATTTTGGGGTTTTTTTAAAAAAAAATTTTCAACATAGGTTTATGAGGTGGGTAGTTGCAGATGTGGGTTGGTGTGGGTGGCTTTCAAGGAGGTTAAAATTCAAAATAGTTAAGAGGTGCAGTTTGAGCGAGAGTGTACAGAAATTAAGAGTTTCCTATTTCCTGAATTGTGAGCATTCCACCCATTCTAGCATTTATTATATAAAGATATACATAATAAAATATTATGATAAAATATTTACCTGTTCATTTCACACCATTATTATCTTGAAAGTAATAACACCAAATTATAATAAATAATGATTGATATTTTGATTTATTATCTTATCTTTGAACATAAATTTAAATATGGAATATTAATGGTTAGATACGATACGATGACAGTTATAAATCATATGTATACAAGATAATACTACATGGGCAAATTATCACTAATCGGGACAAAATTGCTTTTGATTTTGGGAGAAAAAGAGTCCAAACAGTCGTCACTCTATTCTTTGAACAATTTTTGTCAACATTCATATTCCGTAGGTAAGACTATTTTTCATTACGTATATGCACATATAATGTTTATTTTTAAAAAATCAATTTATAGTAGTTTGTATCTTTTAGTTAACTTAAAAAGCCGTGGAGTTTTTAATTTAAGAAACATCTGGAAATTTACATAAGGTTGCTAGATCATTTATTGTTATTTGTATACATAGTTTTACAACAGTAAAAACTAAACATCTTTTTCGTGTGATTAAAAACTCATAATAATTATTAGAAGTGAAGATTCATGAGATTTTTTGTGCTTCTGCATGGGCATATGCATACTAGTTAAATATAATATGAGCTCAAATTTTCACCTAAAAAAAGTGCCTAGCCCAAAAATACAAAAAGCATAAAATATGTGACCGTAAATTGCTTGATCATCCCATATATATGAGGCCCAATCTGTTTATACTAAAGTTTCTCAAAAAAAAAAAATCCAAATAGCCTGAAGCCCAATTATTTTCTTTTTAAAAAAATTAAAATACAAAATGACGTTGTTTTAATGGGGAATAAGACAAAAATAAGAGGATAAAAATATGTATTCCAGACTGTTGGTTCGTTCCTTCACGTGTGTCATTCCTAGTGAAATGTGTGCTACAATGATAAGATCAGATCGTGAGATCCAATAAGTAGAACCGTGCCTTGCATTGCCACTACTCTTATAAAAAGTCTCCTAGGAGTTTAGTTTATTTGTTGTTTTAATTAGGTTACAATACGATTTCACGTGAGTTTTTTTTGGGGGGGGGGGGTTAGTAATTGACACTGATATTACATCTCTCATATTCTCCTAATTCTCTCTCACGGCTGAGGCACCATCCGTCGGGCTCTTGGATTTAGGACGTGGCACATTAAAGCGACTCTAGTAGCCGCTTAGTATTCTTATATTATCGTGGACTATTACCGACAGTATACTTCATTATTTAGGTTAGTCCTATTTCTTCCTACAGTGGTATCAGAGCCTAAACTGTTCGGATTAGTCTCAATTCTTAGGTTAACAAACAGTCAAACCTAAGTTAAGCTTGTTTATGTGATTATTTGCTTAATTTTTGTGATTATGCAAATCTGTTAATTCCAGAAGCATGCTTGTGCAATTATTATGCCCAAAATCCACTTAAAGATTATGTCTTTAGATGTATTACTTATTGGACATATCTGTTCCTTCAAGATTAGCATGCCCAGTCTGAATGATTCAGCCAAGCATGCTCCCACGACTAACGACTGAGTTTTTGTTATGAGTAGTTCAGTTTCGCGATCACGTTAATTGATATAAGCATGTTTTTAGTCTAAAGAACAGACTCGATTAGTTTCTGCTTGGGTGTCATGCTATCATGCTATGTGCAATTCTAAACAGTCGAATTCATGAATGCTTGTATGCTGTTGTTTTTTTGACCCAGAATAATCATCAACGAGATTAATTATCCAAAAAAAAAAAAAAACCATTCTTTTACGACTGATGATATGTTCATCCCAATCTGTCCATTAAATCGATGTATGAATTATGAAAGCATAACCAGTATGCAAGCAGTGAATAAAAATGTTCTGGTTTTGATTATGATTATTGAAAGAAACAGAAGAAATTGTGTTTTCCATAAATATCAATGAAATTCATGATTGTCTGGTAACCCTAATCGCCTATGCCCCAAACTAAGCAACCAGAACGGTTTGGTGTTAAAACCTAAAACCCTAGCCCTAACAAATCCAAACCTGCCTCTACCCTAAACTCCATGGCTCTGGCAAGGCCTCCGTGGCCTTCGGCAAAACCACCAAATTACCCAATTAAAACCAAAAAAAAAAGAGAAAAAGAAAAGAGGTAGTTTTCGAAACCATACCCATCAGAAACTATGGAGGAGTGGCGCGTGCAAGGCACGTGCCGCCGACGAAGGAGCACATTGCTCTTCTTCTTCCTCCATCCGCACCCTTGACCGCTAATCTACCCAAAAATAGACAAAGAAACCGCGAAAACCACCAGACTGACGGCGCGTGTGAGTCACGCGCCACCGCATGAGAGGCGCGTTCGGTGCACAGCCGGCATTTTCTGGCTCGGAAGCAACCGATCTACACGCTGGTGGCCTTTGTTATTGTCGGTGGAGGGTGGGTGTTCTCCTCATCTGGGTTTTTCGGCCAGCGTTCGCCGGGATTGAGGGTGGCGACGTGGGGTGTGAAAAAGAGAGAGAAATTCGAAAGGCAGAGAGCCTTCCATGACTAAGGAATGATGGAGCTCGGTGCTCCATAGCCATGCCAAGAAGAGGAGAAGCAGAGGAGCCATCGAGGGTTGAAGAAAGAGAGCCCATTTCAGGCAAAGACCGAGAGGGGAGAGAGAGAGAGCTCGGGTGGCAGAGAAGAGAGAGAGAGAGCCCCCTCCTTATTTGGGCTGAATTATAAAATAAAAAGGAAAGGGAAGGCCCGTTTCAGTGGGCCGGTTTTTTGGCCCAAGTTTTGGTTTTGAACCGTTTTTCTTTTTTGGGCCGGTTTACTTCTTGTCACATTTCGATGATATGGGTTAGACTATTTTCAACTGTTTTGGACCGAATTATTTTTCAACCATTATTATTTAATTATTATAATCAGTCATAGCATGATTTTAATTAAATTATAATGATATTCAAGTTGATAAAGTTTCATGCAGTTAGTTCATTCGCTGAATTAAGGTTGCGAATTAGTTATGCGTGAATTAGTTATAAAATATTAACATGTTTAATGTCATATATAAATTTGTTTTGTTTATGCATCAACTTGATATTTTATTGACCGAATAACTTGTTATCAATCCATTGAGTTGAAATTATATGAATTCGTTTCATATATATGATTAGTGTGTATGATGTAAATTTGACGTAAATTTGTTTTATTCGAACTCAATAAATATCTGTGTGATATAAAGATCCCCTTGGTCGGTAAATGAATATGTTTCATAAGTTACATTATATAAATATGTTTTATATAATATCTCGTCACATGAATATGCTTCATGATTTAATAATTTTATGCAGAAACATGAGCAATTATAAATCAGTTAATTGGTCTATCATCGTTATAGTTAACAAAAATGATTCGTTAAGTTTTACATCAGCAAGTTTCATGCTATTATTTGGATATATAGTATATTTGATTATTTTATGAATCTGTTTCATGAAATTTAAATTTGCAATATTATATGAATACGTTTTTTTGTAATTTGCAAGCTTTACTATGAATTCGTTTCATCCAAACTTTAATGTTATATGGATCTGTTCTATATATAATTAATTGCGATTAATATTTGGATATATTTCATGTTACAAATTATGTTGCGTTCGATTACATCGATATGTTTCATGTGAATCACTAATTTGTAGTATTATATAAATGTGTTTTATATATGTATGAATTACATGAATTGTAGTAAATTTGCTAATTGTTTTAGCATTTTTTATCCTTGCCCAAATTAATAAATGTGGATTCGTTTCATATTACCTGCTAATTATGCAATTTAGCGGTATTTTATGAATTGGTTTTATGAAATTTAAATTCGTAATATTATAAATCTGTTTTATAATTTGCGAGTAACATTTGAATAAGTTTCATATAATTATATAAATGTATTTTATATATTGCTATTTGGGCATTTTATGAAATTCTTTTATAACATGCTATTATTCAAATATGTTTAGCATGATAGATTCATTTTATTATATAAATGTGTTTTATATAATAATTTGAATTTTATATTTGGTATGTCATTGATAGAGTTCTAAACAACATATTAGTAGTTACAAACAATGAGATAACTTCATGTAAATTTGGTTTACATTAAGTCGGATATCTTTGTGATATATCTGAAATGTTAATTTGTTTAACCATAATATTCTCCATAAATTATGTTTTATGGAAAATTGTGATAAATAAGTTATAAAAAACTTCTAATTCATGCTTGTATGAGATGATTATGAGTTTAGCGAAATTTTCGATCATACGACATGGATAATGGAGTTTTTGGTAATTTATTTATTTGAAAATATGCCTAATGTCCACTTTAAAGAATATATACCTTTTAGATATGGCAATAAGGTTGGTAATTTGTTTACCAATAAAAGAACTTGATAGCACTGACTATGATACATAATGTCAGAGGATTCAGTTTCTTCTGAATGAACGTGAAATGTTAGGACACTCATTAGGTTCTAGGTCTTATAGGATGGCAAAGATGGTACTGTTAGTGAACAGTATCTAGAAAAATTTAAAAAAAAACAAAAATACCAAAAGCTGTTCGAGAATAAATCGATCAAGATGTTATGCTTTGTCGTATTGCATCAATATCGATCTAGTGGAGGAATTAAAAGTCATCTCACTGTTGAGTACGCATGGGATTAGCTTAGCATCAGGTTCGTCCGGATCCATTCCCTCAAAAGGTTCTAGACCTAAGATTGGTATTGCAAAAGGAAAAAAGGCCGAGGAAATAAAGAGAAGCATATAGCACGTGTGAGTGCTATGATTGTGGAAATTAGGAATCTTATGCTTAGGATTGTCCTAAGTCGATTAAGGTACCTCCTTCCACAACCCCTCCTGGATAATGTGTGCGCTCCCAAACATTTGTTGCTAGCTGTGATCCTTAGTGGATTACAAATATAGGAAGAACCAAGCACATAGTTCGGGAACAGTTAATTTTTGTGAACTTTCACCACTATACGATAGATTCACAAATCGTCGTTTTAGGTAATGACAATGGAAAAGATGTCCTTGAATTAAGGAAAAATCATTCGAGGCTCCTTGAGGGGACTACGTTGTCTCTTCCCGATGCTCTTTATGCACCTGGGGTGCGATGTTTCCTCGTGTCTTCTGTTCCTGATATTAATTTTCTTTAATTTTCGTCTAGATGTCTTAGACATCATATGGCATGGTAATTTGTTTGGCCATGTCACATTGAAAGGTGTTTTCAATGGACGAAATAGAATATCTTCCATCTTTGTCTCATTTTTGAATCTTTTTTAGACGTGCTCATTTTGACCATAAGGGTCAAGATAGAGTTAACTAGCTAAAGATGGCCTTTTAAGACCAACTCACCAGGCTTAAGGTGCAAAATATGAGTTATGCCTAGCTAGTAAAGCAATAGGAAATCTTTTTTTGTAAGATTTCGAGTCTATCAAATCCCTTAGCTTTCGTTCACTTTAGACATCTGCGGGTCCATGAATATGAAAGCATATCATGGAGCTACATATATTCATGATATAGGTATATGTACCTACTATCCCACCATTATTAAGTACTCGATGTGTTCATATACTTATAGCGGTAGTAGGACTCAATTGGTACGAAATATTAAAACTCTTCGAACCAATTGAGATCATGAATATTTTCTTCGTGAAACAAACATCTCGCAATGTTGATTTTCTTAAGGATGAGTTTCTTAGCATTTGGTGCGATTGAAAAGGGCCTAAATTTGTATACGTTACAATAAGACCTTCAACCACCTCTCGGTGAGGGGGAGGATTTGAGTTCTTGCTAAGTCACCGAGGATGGTACACATTCCTTACTTGGTAAGAATGGTGAAGGTTTGTCTGTCAAGAAGAATGAGATTCGTCCTCAATCTCCAATTGTTGAGGAGAGTTATTCCTGAACATGCAGTTAGTCCTCATGTTCAGGATCTCACCTCCAATGGATAGTAGGAGTAATCTTCTCTTCTTAATCAGGGTTCCATACCTCTTAGAGAAAGGGGAAAGGATTTCTTACCTAGGCAGACAAATAATGAAGGTCCTAGGATCCCAAGGACTAAGTGTGGAAAAATTCCTCAACGTTTTTTTTCAAATTGGAAAAGAAATATTCTTATGTACTCCATCGGAAGATTAGGGATCTACCTCTTATCAAGAGGCGATTGGCTCACTAAATCACAGAAAATGACTGGATGTCATAAGGAATGAGATGGACTCACTGACAAGGCTTGAGAACTCGTTAAAACTCCACTCCGATGTAAGTCTTCAAGATAAAATATCGTATGAATAGTTCAATTGATAAGTTCAGGCTCGGATACTCCTAACCCTGATTTCCCATTCAGACTTTGAGTTCAAAATGGAGTAAAGATCGTTTTTCTCAATGGTGATCTTGAGAAAGAGATTTATATGGACTAACCCATTGATTTTGTATCAAAGGGATAAAAGGATAATGTGTGTCGTCTTAAAAGGTCCATATGTGATCTTAAGCAATCTTCCAGTTTTTGGTACTCTAGATTCCATAAAGCTATTTTGGCTTTTCTATGGTCTCAGAATACCATTGTATATGTGGAAAGATCAACATGGGGATTACGTTCTTCATGTTGATGATATACTGTTGACTAGGAACAACTTGAAGATGATTAAAACTACTAAAAGGTAGTCATTCTATGTCTTTGAGACAAAGAACACGGGTGAAACTAGGTATGTCCTAAGAGTGGAAATAATCCACAACCATCCCAAGAAGCATGCATCAAAGTGTCTTGAAACGATTTTGAGTTTATAATTCCTAACCCATAGATACTCCAGTTGAAAAGGGTTCAACCTTGAGTCTTGCTCAATGCTCTAAAACAGATGACAAAATAGAGATAATGAACAAAAGTCCCTAACCTTAGTATCATAGTAAGCTTATTGTAAGTCATGTTATGTACATGACCCGACATTACTTTGCGGTTAGTTTGATAAGTCGTTATCGAAGTAACCCAAAACTTGCTGGTTGGCAAGTCGTCAAGATAATCAAGCGCTACCTTCGTGGTATTGATAACTCTGTCTTTTGCTATCAAGGAGGAGGCCTCGAGTTGAGAGGATACTCAAATATTGATTGGGGTAGTGACTTGGATGAGTCTAAGTTAACCTCAGGACATGCCTTCAACCTAAGTGGGAGAGCCATGTCATGTTGTGCAAAGAAGCAAAGCTGCACAACAATGTTAGCTATAGAAGTAGATTGTGAGTCTTGTACTATAGAGACAAAAAGCATTGCCATTAGATATATATACACTAATAAGGTGATATGTTCCCTTAACTAAAGACATTCCTAATGATACGTTCAAAGCTCATTGGTTGAGTATTGGAATTCATAAGGTTTGGCAGTTAGACGTGTCCTATTACATGATGGACATGTTTCTTTTGCAAATGGGCAAAATGCTCATAACAAATTGTTGCACGTTAGGTATATTGAAATGTCACGAGCTTCTGATTGGCCTAGTCACACAGGCAATCGCCCTGACGCTTGAATAGCAGGCAGGATGAGACTGAATCACATTGGCACTAGGTGTGTAATATTGATTACTCACACTGGAAGTGTATGAGTAGAATGAATATAGTCGCCTTAGCGAGACTAAGATGAGACTCGAGGGAGTCGAGTATGAAATAAATTCTCATATTGAAGCCTTAAAAGTCGAATCTTGAGTGTCGAGATCAACATTCAGTATGTTGATCTAGTGGCTCAGGTTAGATTTTTGGGTGAAAATCTAGACTGACGATTCTCATGGCATAAAGAGTGACGAACCCAGCTAAGTGGAAGCTATGCCGTGACATACATCTCATATTGTGTGTGCTTATAAGACGACCCATATGTGGGATGACAATTGAATTCCCTATCACTTGTCACTGTGTGACCCTATGGACGATAACCCTTTGACTTAAAGTTATGATATTAAGTCGAAACTTAATGATGCTACCTTAATGTGATTCTCAAGAACCACGATGTATACGGTTCAGCGAGAACACGTTAGAAAAGTAGTTAAGCTAAGATGAAATTTTATGAGTGTTTAAGGAAAAACCGATCCACCATTACCATACCAGCCCGGGCGATTATGTTGAGAACATAATCATATGATATATCAGGCATGAGGGAATTGAAATGCCACTGGTGATGCACTGGGATGGTTTTGGGGTATCGCATTTCTTAAAGGTGTTATGTTAGTTGGATGGTAACTTAATATAACACTACTTGTTATTTTTGGTCGCACGTCCTATTCCTGGTATGAAGCGTGAGAAGTTGTGGTACATAGAGAACAGGTGTTTTACGACCTAAGTGGCCGAGTGGGAGCTGTTGGTCGGGCCTAATAGGTTTAGGCCCAACGGCCACTTATGTTGCCTAGGGCAACAACCCTAGCCATACCCCAAACTATATAAGGGGTGCTTAGGGGGTTAGTAATTGACACTGATATTACATCTCTCATATTCTCCTAATTCTCTCTCACGGCTGAGGCACCATCCGTAGGGCTCTTGGGTTTAGGACGTGGTACATTAAAGCGACTCTAGTAGCCGCGTGGTATTCTTATACTATCGTGGACTATTACCAACAGTATACTTCCGCATTCAGGTTAGTCCTATTTCTTCCTACACCTCTTATGTCACCTTTATAGTAGATGTAGGAGGAGGAGTTGAGAGGTTGGAAGCTGCCCAAAGACCTATTCGCATGCATGGCTTTTTGTTCCTTGCTTTAGATAGCTCAAGCTTCCAGGTGTGGTAGTAGGAAGGCTCTTCAAGATGAGTAAGAGCACAAGGTGGAGGTGGCATTGTGTATAGGAAATAATAGGTGGATGAAGCTTGTTTGCCAATGATGATGATGTTGAGGAGAAGATGGTGGCTTGCATAGAGCTACTGTTAGGAAATTTTAGGAGAATAGTTCAATAAAAAGATTACTCCAAGACCTCTAGGCAAGACCAAAGTCGCTTTTTCTAAAGATTTATTCACCCAGTGTGTAATGGTTATTTCGTAATAAGTCTTTGAGATACAAGAAGATCTCTGTTATGCTTGTGTTGCACTCACAAGTATAAACACTAGTGCCTTATGAGTAAATAAAATTCAGCAAGATAATAATGTTGGTTACTCTCTTGATCCATGCCATTCTAGGCATATCGTTGATTGCCACAGTACTACATATTTATCGAGATGTTTATACCTTTTCATGAAAAGAATGCACCCTTTTAAAAAAATCACTTCAAAGGGGGCATATCTTTTGAAGAACACACCCTTTCAAGTAGAAGGTATTAATTAGTCAGTTAACTAATTCACATCTCACTATAAATAATAATTTAACTAATTATTATTTATATATGTTTTATTAGTTATTTTCATTTTTATGAAAATTATCTCGAATAATCCCCCACCATTTTCATAATAAATGGTGTTAAGAATTTCTGGAGGTCTCGTGCATAAATGGAGGTGTCTAAACGATTGAACCCCCACTTAGTGACTCACTCGTCAAATGATCAGGATGATATGATAGGTGAAGCTTTGAACTAACCCATCCTCTGTGACCACTTGCAATTAAGCCATGTACTAGACTTCCATGCCATAATCACATAGTAGTCCTCACACATAGTAGTCCTCAAACCTTTAAAATGGTCATGTGTTTGCATCTAATTTGTAAGTGCTCTAAGGCTAAGCTCAAGTTCGATAGAAGCATCCAAATTCAACACTTATCACGTGAATCTTCATTCGTACCCCCATACAAGGTATACATTAATAAAGACATTTGAATATAAGAAACAATTAGCACCAATAATTAAGTACAAATAACTCAATCAAAAACTTATTTCCATACCCTCCACCCAAAGAACATGTTCTCCAATGAGATAGAGCAAAAGCTCACCTTTACTTTGAATATATGGGAATCATCAAGCACTCCATGTCGATGGCAATCAGAGTGAGTGCTTGCAAACCACATAGATGATGCACTTTAACTCACTAAACTTAGGACCTGATGGTTTAATCATTAAGTTCAGGTTTCACCATGGGCAGTTTAGTGTAAGTATTACACCATCCTTATCAAGGTCACAGAATTATATTACATAGCCTTAGCATGATCATCATAACATAGGGTTACACATATCTATGCATATTAACACGAATATATCTCATTTTACATTGTTTTGTAAGTCTTAAAATGTTGCGCACCAAGACTTACAGAATCAATTTGAAATAATAATAAAGTCCAACTTTTAAACATGGATCTTTCAACCAATTAAAACAAGGTTCATGAAAATATTCACATTTTCATACGTAACTATTTGAGTCCAATCTTGAAATTACAACTATAACTTTAACTAATTATGGATTAAACACCATAACAAAAATAAATGGCCTCACCTTTACTCCAAATAAGAGTAAATAATTTTACTGCTTACATATGATTTTTTTCAAACCATATATGCATCCACGGATATAGAGTTTAATCGATTGCTCTCACCAATAACATAAAATGAACGTAAACCCCAATAAGATGAAAACACGATCTTATCTATTACGAGTTCAAGTCAATGAACTAATTTCATGAATATAAATATATCATCTAGATTTTATATTCAATTTTACATACAACACTGTATATATGACCTCCAAAAGTCACTATATACGTCACTGTATACTCTAATCAACATTACTAAAAATCATTCATGTTAATTTCATCCAGAGAAAAACTAAGAATTTTATAGGTCTTCCTCCTTTTTCTCTACGACTCTTTCAAACACTTGTACACTACGTATGTACAGCTACAAATGGCCGCCTATTATCGATGATGCGACTATATGGTGAAACAGAGAAACTAGAGAGTATTTGTTTCCCGAATCCTAAAAGTTTCCTCTGATCAAATTCATTTAACTTTACACAGGAAAAATATAATAAAGTCTTTAGATTGTTGGGGAATTTAGGAGGACAGTTAAATGAGACGATTACTCTGAGTCCTTCAGGTAGGACCGAAGTCATTTTTCCTATAGAATTTATTCACCAAGTATGCAACAAGTATTCCTAAATAAGTCTTTGAGATACAAGTAGGTCTCCCTTATACTCGAATTGTACTCTTAATCAAGTTAAGCATTAGTGCCTTAGAAGTAAACAAAAATTCAAGGGAATAGTAATGTCGGAACTCTCTTGATACATGCCATTCTATGCATACCAGTGATTGTCATAATATCACATACTTATAGAAACTAGTGGAAGAAATTGCGCGCGTTGTGCGCGGGTAACTTTGGATGAATTAATTATTAGAAATACTTGTTGGTAATGGCATGAAGCTTTTTACTAAAAATTACGATTATTCAAAAATAGAGAAATTATTAATTAAATTCAGTCGCTAACTTTAAATTATTAAATTAACAGTTGTTAGAATAGGTGAGTTTTATACAAATGAGAGTAGTAAAAGTTAAAACAAAGAAATTCATAAAACATTCAAGTGAATTCAAATAACATGAGATTAATGGAGGGTAAGTTAGTTAGTTTGGGTAGATAATGAAATAGAAAAGTCTGATATGAATAATTAAAAAAAACCTAGAATTACAAATAATGGGTTACAACTATTGAGTAGACAGGACAATCTCAACATCAGCATGTCCCATTGCTAGTAATATGGAAAGGATAATACAAAATAAAGTTGCTTGTTCACATTCTTGAGATTCATTCAACTTAGATTAAGTCCATACTCTTTTTGAAACAGCTAGGGCTTACCAATCGTCACAAAATTCACATTATTTAATCTAAAAACTTAACCTATTTATTAGGAAAGGAAAAACAAAGAGAGAATTGGGGGGGGGGGGAATACTGGGTTGCTTCATCTCCTCAAACACAAACTAAAATTTGTTTTAAAAACTATCGCCACCCTGATTATCAAAAACAATCAATTATTTTAAAAAAAACTTAATCTTCTTTTTGGTGTTATCTTTCAGTTCGATCAAAAATTCACACCCTTAAAAACATCTATTTAGTTTAGCTTGTAATAAATGTTGTTTTTAGAGTTTCTAATCTTATTTACCATAAAAGGCATAAAAGTAGGGTATGCATTGTACATTCAAAGTTGCCCCTGAACAGTATAACTAATAGAGTAAATTTAATACATTACCTCCATTTTATTATTGCTTATAACAGTGACTCATGTTTAAGCCTGGGCAGTGGGTAGGGCCCCCAATGGGCCGCTTAGGGCCCATCAAAAAAGGGTCAATACCCACACTAAATGATAAATGGGCTAGGCTTTTAACGTGTCATTTAATTAGGGGCGAAATCAGGTCAGTCGAGGGTTGGGCGATAGGTAAGGGCTGGAATTAGGTGAATGAAATTTCAGGCCTCGACTGAGGAATCTCTGCGAAGTCTTCTCGGCAGTCTCTTGTCGATAGTCATGAAGATAAGAGGAAGTCTTCTTCTCTCTCTTGTCGACTCAAATGCGACGCTAACCCTTGAAAATTTTCGCAAATCCTCTCTGGAACCACAATTCTTCTCTCAGATCTAGGATCTTCTCATCCTCAAATTCGAAATTCTCATCAACTTAGGCAAAATCTACCGCTGTGTTGAAGCTAGGGTTCTCGAAATTTTCGATCTTTGCTTGGCCTGAGGCCCTTAAATTTCTCCAGGTTTCCGAGTAAATTATCTGGCTTGAATTTGCTTCAAGGTAAATCCTTTTCTTTCAAAATGGGTTTTTTGATTGATAAATTTGTTGATTATATTGACTGATAAACCCTTTTCTGCTTGTTTTCTAGGTGTTGGGTTGTTGTTTTATTGACAAACCCTTTTCTGCTTGTTTTTCTGGGTGCTGGGTTGTTGTTGCCTATGAAAGTTTTTGCTCAACTAGTCAACTTCAACGCTTTGGAATGATAACATACCATAAGTCCATAAGTAATTAAGTAAACAAATTTCGCTCTAATTCTATCAGGAATGTCGATCTGATTCTAGGCCTACTGTTGATTTTGTTTGCAAACACCAGTACAAATCCTACTGCTGTTTGCCTTTCGCTTGGGCTGTGAAGGCCTTCATGTTTGAAGGGTCTCTTAATCTCTTTTATGATTAAAAGGGTTCTTAATGCAGGTTTTATAGTTGACTGGGAAAGAAGAAAACCAACAGTTTGTTTGGGGGGGTTGGAGGGGGATAACGCAACTGCTAAATCAGGGGGGTTTAAATAAAAGGCATTCTTTGATGCTAATCCTAATGCAAAACAGAGAAATTTGTAATTTGTATGATTCATTGTTGGAGCTAGTGAGTCCTTGATATCTTGAACTGGATATTCTGTTCTTGCTTATATCTTAGGCATGGAAAATCAAGCAACATCCTCAAGGCAAGTAGTTGAAGACAGCTATAGTGAATATGGTGCTGCACAAGGGCCACAATGTAAAAGGAGGAACTAAAGTGTGGAAAGAGCTCTTACAAGGCATGAATGCACAAGGTGAGAAAATTGCAACATGTAAGCATTGTAAAGTCACTTTGGTTGCTAACCCGGGAAGTGGTACTTCTCATTTAAAGCACCATTTAGATAGATGTCCAGCACGGCATAGTGCGTATCAATGTGGTGATGGGGATAGTGATGATGGGGGAAGAATTTGTCTTTAACATGAATGAACTCCGTAAAGAAATTATGCTTGATATTGTAGAAGGAACTCATTCTTTTGCAACTGTTGAGGAACAAGGTTTTAGACGATTGATGTCTAAAGCTAATCCGAATTTTGTGTCATTTTGTCATTCAATGGCTAAAAGAGAATTGTTATCTATGTATGTGGGGGAAAGGGATAAGGTGAAGGATATATTATTGAAAGTTCCTGGGAGGATTTGTTTAACAACTGACAATTGAAAATTAAATCACACTTATCAACACTACATTTGCATCACTGCCCCCTTTGTAGATAGTGCTTGAAAATTGCACAAAAGAATCCTTAGGTTTAGGGCATTGACACCTCCCTTTGATGGTGAAAGCATAGCGAATGAAGTGTTTATGTTTCTTACTCAATGGAATATAGACCATAAGATACTTACTATTCACCATGGATAATGCTAAGTATAATGATGTGATGGTGGCTAATCTAAAAAAGCGTCTCATTCCAAAAAGTGGGGTGATTAGTAGTGGCGCATTTTTTCATGTATTGGTGAAGTTCTTGAAAAGATTAGAAATTTGGTGAAGTTGACTACTACTTCAACGATTGATAACGATTCTAACTCAGATGAGGAGGGAGCATGTATGGATGAGGCGGATGATACAAGTCTCTTCTTTTAGGTATAATTAAATTATTCTTTCAATTTAAATATTATTATTGCTTATTTACTTCTAAAATTTGTCTTGCATTCTTGACTGGCAGGAAGAATTGCAGTCTGCACAGCAGCTGGGAATTATCTAAACTTAGCCTGGGATCGATGGAAGAAGTCAGAAGCTGCGGAGCGTTGGGTTTTTGAATTAAATTCAGTAGTCTAGTTTATCTCTTGTCTAACTTCCCTGGGCCTGTTAAAATTTTAACAATTTTTAAAAATTTTTTAAATCTCATTAATGGTCTTGCGCTAGTTCCTACTTGTGTTTCCTTCTGCAACTAAGGTACTGTACAATTCTAGAAATGTTAAAGTAGTCTGGGCTTGGAAAAAAAAAAACCTCCATCTTTGCAATCCTATTATTAACAATGTTAATTTGGGTGGTGCTAGGGTCGTCTAGCCCATGACCCGACCCAACCCATTAAAAGTTTATTGCTGCCCTGACCTGTCCTCTTTTGCTATTGGGCTTGCCCCGATCCGGCCCACTGCCCAGGCCTACTCATGTTGGAGGAAGGATATTTATGTACAAAGTTACTTAAAATACCCCTCGTCTAACTATTCATTAATAGAGCAAGTGTTAAGTTAAAATGACTTAAATGACTTAAACTAGCCTCAGTTCCATCCCGCGTTCTTTTTTTTTTTTTTTTTTGGGTCTTTTCCTCCTCCAAAACACATCGTTTCGTGAGGCTGTATTTCTATCATAATTGGAGAGCTAGGCACCACTGACATAGGACGTCAACATAATTCTAGCAGCTGATGAAAACCAAATGGAGCTTTACTTCTACCATTAAAAAAAATATAGACATTGAAGCAAAGTAGGTTATGCAGGGAATGCATAATACGTATAAGAACATGAAAAAGCACTGTATTTATATAAAATTACATAGCATTTTAGCTACTTTGAAAAAGCTAATGAAATTTTAAATTGGTATAATTTGTTATGTTCTTTGGCCATTTGTGTGATGTTTGTAATCTTACATTTTAAATTGGTAGAATCTATTAAATCTTTTTTCACTCGTTAAAATACAAACTCAAAATTTAAAAAATAAGAAAATTTAAAATCAAACTATCCATTTTGTTGGTCAACAAAATAAATATTCCTTAATTTCGAAAATAAAAAAATTCACATATGTTACAAAAGTTAAAATACAAACACAAAATAAAAAAATAATAAGTAATAAATTATGTTTAATTGTGAGCTCCATGGCAAATATTTAATTTAATTATCCTGAAACGAGTTCCAATGGTTGGGAAACCGAATGAAATGCAAGTGAAACTCCTACTGACGTGGCAGGCCTGAGTTCCAACTGGCTCGGAATGTCGTTATATAAATTTCATTATTTATTTTTGTTTTTATGGAAATTATCCCTAGTGACGTGAAGATGATGGTGGCGGTGATGAAGACGTTGATGATAAAGATGAAGGCCTCATGGAAAGTTGAGTTGGTTGGAGTCATTTGCCATTCACATGGCCCTTATAAGTGTGTTTCTTTTTCTTTTTCTTTTTTTTTGGTTGGTTATTTTGAGTAAATTAGTGAATAGCTAGGTTTAAAGAAAATAGGAAACTTAACTTACAAATATGTCTAAAATCTCCAAATTAATTGGTAAGTTCATGAAATGTAGAAAAAAAATAAAGAAATTACTAATAGGCATTTTTAGAAAAAGGGAACGAATAATTAGTTAAGCTTTGAAATATTTTATGCAACTTTAAATGAGAAATAATGATAAAAAGAAAACAATTAATTTGAAGGTTTTAATGTGAAATATTGGGTAATGTATATCATACACCTAACAGTGTGTATTCTTACATGCCATGTATATGTATTTGTCCAGCATGTATTTGTCATACAAAAAACTTTTAATATGTGACGCTTATGTGATTTGAGGAGTATGTACTCTTAGAAGTATGATATAGGCTTTGGAAATATTGCAATGAGAACATAATTATTTTATAAGGTACTAAAGAAGATATAGTAATTAACTGAAAATATATGCATATTTATTGAATTAACTAATTAAATTATTGTAAGAAATCAATATATTGTTATTAATGCTAAATTAAAATTAGAAATTATGAGTTATAACAACAAGATTCAAATTCAAGACTTTGTTTTACAAGAAACAAGTACCACACTACTTATGTCACTTATATTGATTCACTGCACATTAAATATCATATATATATATATATATATATATATATATATATATATATATATATATATAGAGTATATATATATATATATATATATATATATATATATATATATATATATATATATATATATACACATATGTGTATGTATATATATACATTTACATATATATATATATATATATATATATATATATATATATATATATATATATATATAGTATATATATATATATATATATATATATATATATATATATATATATATATATATATATATATATATATATATATATATTGTTGGATGGAATCAATGTATGAGTGCCATGTGTCATACCACTTAGGATGCCATGTGTAATGCCATATAGAATTAATTAGCTACATAAATGTCCATTTATGATTTAACTAATGCAATGCTATATTTATTTAAAAAATGACTTTTTGCATATCTTATATATTTATTAATATACTATAATAAAATATTCATTGCATTAATAAATTAAAAAGGTGGTCCATAAAGTTTGCCCATAAAAATAGATGTTACAGGTATTAGAGAATTTTGACAAAAAAATAGTAAATAAATAATTATATTATGAAAACAAAAGGAATTTTAAGTGATTTAAAAGGAAAAAAACGAAACCATAATAACTCAAAAAAATACTAATTACGTTATTATGAAATTATTACTATTTTTAAAATTGATATATTTTTATTACTTATTTATATTTAATTGAATTTAAAACAAAAATTGGCCAAAATTTTTGCATGCACTTTTGACATATCTTATATAGTCATTAGTAAGAAGATAATATAATTTTTATTAAATTATAAATTAAAAAGTTGATCCATTTTACCTATTAAAACTTGCCCACAAAGGAAAAGACGTTTCATATATTAGATAATTTTTAAACAGTAGTAAATAAATAACTATGATACATATATAAAGGGAATTTCAAATAATTTAAAGCAAAAAAGAAAAAGAAATAAGGATAACTCAAAAAAATAATTATTTTATAATGCAATATCAACTCTTTATATTAAAGTGACCCAATCTCATATAGTCATTACTATTTAGTAATAAAATTTATTCTCCAAAAATGTAATCGTTTAACAATGAAAAACTGAACAAATAAAATAAAAAAGTGAGTTCAAACTAAAAATGAAGAAGATATTGTTACAACAAAAAAGAATTTAGCAAAGTGTTTAACTTTTGATAATTAAATAATCTGACACAAAGATTTATTTTTACTATTCAAAAAGAAACTATTTATTATGTTATAAATATATTTAAAAAAGTTTGAATTATGTACTTGCATTGCAAGGGTATAACCTTAGTACATATTAAAAGTTTGATATAGACCATGTATGAATGATATGTGACAAGTTGATGTGGTATAAAATAATGAATTGACAAGTTGTAATTGGTGGATGTTAGTTGAGTCATATTAATTAAGATTAATGTTATTAACTAAGATTTGCTACCCTTCTACAGGAAAAAAAAATAGGATTCACAATACGTTATTATATATGTTATTACTTTGCGGTTGAAATTTAATTTAAAAAATCTAACTACATAGGCATTTGAATAGCCACACAAGAGTAAAGCTAATTTAACACAATATTGCATTAAACTAAAAGAATTGACAACTCAATGAATAATTTATGCAGCAATCAGTAGAGTAGTGACATATTCTTAACTAAATCATATTGGAAAAAAAAAATATGATGCATCAGAAATGATAAGGTTATGACTTGCATATTAAAAGTTAAAAACTTAACTTAATTAAATAAATAATTTTAATATAAAAAAATATAATTTTAAGTGATGTAATTGAGAACAACAGAAAACATATGTCGCTGTGAACGATCACGATAAAATATTAGTTATTTTATCATACAAAAATTAACTTATTTTAATAAATTAATATATTTTAATTATTTGTTAATAATAAAATTAACTCAAGTACTTGCATAACAAGGGCTATAACATAATTAGAAATTATGAGCTATTACAATAGAATTTAAAATCAAACTAAAGACTTTATTTTACAAGAAACAAGCATCGAACTACTTATGTCACTTGTATTGATTCACCCCACATTAAATGTATAAGATTATTATCCAACAAAATGTTAGTGGTCTTGTGATTATTATTATTCCCTCATTATTTCCCCTCGTAGAGTCATGTCTTGTTGATCTTTTGGATACTGAAATTTTCTTTAATTTTGTTGTTCTTTTTCAGTGAAGCAACTGGATGATGGCTCTTTGGGCATGGCAAGTCCCATTTGATATTAAATCTCATATCGTGCTTTTGCAGACAGAAACTCTAGTCTCTTTAATCTTTTTTACTTAAGTGATTGCTATCGATAATAATTGTTAGTAAATCCCAATTATCTCATATCGTATTATATATTTCGTTTCGAAGGAACTGCTATTAGTTTTATACTATCTTTCTTCTATAAATTGGTGTGGATTATCATAGATCTTTTAATGAGGAGAAACTACAAATTATCAAGATTTGGAATTCGTCAATAAAGATCAGATCTTATCATATAAACTCTACTTATTTTGATTAAGGACGAAATCATAGTGGAATTTCATGCGGTTCTATCACAACAGTTTTTACTTCAAATGTAATCTATTATGTCAAATACATAATCGATGAAGTTATATTATAAATTTTCTGACGTTATGAAAAGGTGAATGGAAAACTCTGTTGACGGCAAGGATGATGCTATAAAGTTAAAACTGTTCAACAGCATATTTACTATTCGCTTGGTAAAGATGACTTAGTTTGATACCTCACATTGATGTTGGATACTCGTTAGACAGTTTTCATCCATTGTCAATACCATATAGCTTTTCATTAATAAAAGCTCTAATGCAAACATGAAACAATTGTATCCTCACCCTTTTATCCGTCCCACGCACATCTTTAGTACCAAATAATCTGTCTGGGACCCCTACGAGCAAAAGAGCAATACAACCTTTTCAAAGGCAATGCATTTGCACATCTTTAATACCAAATGATCAAACAAGGAAAAGGAGGAACTTAGGATTCAGTCAGAAAATGACAGAATCAACTCAACTACCACAATCAAGAGCCATTTTCATGTCTTACCTACCAAAGAGCCGACACAATGGTACAAATACAATGATATCAAAGCCCTTTCTTTGAGGTAGATAGAATGATTTCTCTGACTGTGAACAAACACATGGACAAAAAGATTTTAAATTTATGTACAATCCCTTTTGGTGCTCCACATATAGTAAGTAGTTTAATAAACTATTTCTTCCTGGACACTAGTTTCAGATCTCTACTATTACACCTACCCACAACCACCAAACCAAAAACAAAAACAAAAACGATCTACTTTAGTTGTTCCACTCGGGATCCCTAACCTTTTACACCCAAGTTTCCACGCGAGGCCGGTGAAAAAATATTGAAGATTACTCTTTATATGAAGAAAGGAAAACCGTAACAATAGCCACAACTCCATCAGCATGTTCAGTCAGACTTCGCTGGCAACCTGTAACGAACCATCTCTCATCAACTTCAAGCTGAGGCTGTTAAAGCGTTCTCGAGAATATTGTCTAGATGCTTTTCTCCAATCTGTGCCAGCCTTCATCATCACTGCGAATTCATCATAACTAATGCGACCATCCTACGCAAACAAACATAACAAAGATTAGTCTTGGGACTTTTAACTCATCCGTTACAAATTGCAGCGCTTGCCAAAGTATAGAACTTAGGAGCGATCATCTATACGACACAAACCAGTCTTGGAACGTGCCTTAGACTCAGACTCGGGGGCAAATATGCAAACCGAGGCTCTGCCCTAATTATTTACATGGAGTTAGTCTCTTGTCGAATTTGAATTTCGGAAGCAACGTATTTTGTCCAGGTTTTTTATGAGAACAGAGATGGATATCACGGCCTATTTTAAATGTGAAAGAGCCCTGTTAGGCATGAACATAAGCTTGCATGTAACGAGTCCTAACCTTATCAGTGTCCACATCATGCATGATGGCATTGGTGACTTCCTCAATGTTTGTAACAGCATCACCATCATCATTCAATGCATCCCTTAATTCATCAATTTCTATGAAACCAGTCTTGTTCTTGTCGAAGAATGAGAATGCCCTGTGAAGGTGCTCATCATTGGCCATTTTCTTGAGGTGGACTGAAACTGCAACAAACTCTCCGTAGTTCAGCGTCCCATCACCATCCACATCAGCCTGCATAAGATACATTTAGATGGTTAGGTCCCTCAACAGAGAACTGCATGATTAATAGTAAGTCAGCTAGTTCAATTAGCGAACTGATGATTCACTCTGAAGTGCTGTACTCTGAATTTGCACCATGAAAAACTTCTAAAATAGCATGCCGGACTCATCATCAGATTACTATATTATCATCTACTTCAAAGTGCTGTGCAATGTAAGTGGCGTAGGCTTTCAAATACACACAAAGTTACTACTAGAGAAGTTTCATTTATTAAGCCCCTAGAACAATCCCACAAGGGTGAAACATTGTTTTGGAATTATCATAGATGTTTTGTAATCAAATACCAACTACTCGAAGATCAGCCATGAGAGAGGGAGCAGTTCAATTATGACAGTCATGGAGTTCGCTATGATCGTATACCGTAAGATTCTCCCCAGTTACCTATAGAAGCAACAAGAACACTGACAGTTTGACACTAGATAATTCTAGGGGGGTAATCAAATTTGATCTTATGAAAATCACAATAAAGCAGTGGCTACTGGTTATGGACTCATGGCAGTGGAGCTGCAATTACACTTTTGATACAAGTACTTCCAGAAATCTAGAAGTCACGTACCATATAGAATGCAAGAGCGACTGGCTTCTAATTTCGAGATCAAAAATTATAGATTATAATAAGATTAACAGGCACTTAATTTTAGCGACACTACAGGGCCACATGCTGTTGAATTTTCTATATTATGGTAACGCAAGGAAGGCCAACCAAACATGCTGCACAAGCAAATGAACAAGGCCGTCATGGCCTAATGCATGCGAAGAAATAAACAAATAGCAATCAGTATTATTTATGAACGAACTTAAGACCTAACTTGGAATATGAATGTGATTAACAACAGATGGGGAAAAGGCCACTGTAGCCTAATGATTGCAAAGATGGGTTTAAATGTATTCAGCGCATGAAATGCACAAATAAATTTCAAGGTATACTTTGGGACATGAAAATGATCAACGCTTACAGCTTCCATTAGGATCTGAAGATCTGCATCAGCTATTTGATGTCCAAGCTTGTGCAATCCAGCCTTTAACTCCTCCATGTGGATCTTGCCTTTCTTACCAGCGTCCATCATATCAAATGCTTCTTTTATGCCTGCCACTTCTTCCACTGACAAATGCTCAGCAATCACCTGCCAACAAGCAATCAAAATTAGCTAGTTCGTCATCATAAGACTATAAGAGTAATCGACAGAAGACATCAGGAAACTCAGTCATGGCCAATGGGGTGACGGGAAGTCAGCATGAATGCCTAAGAACCCTTCATAGATACCTTTAGAGCCTTTTTCTTGAGCTTGTTCATCATAGAGAACTGTTTCAGCCTGGCTTTCACAGTTTCACCAAGGGACACATTTGGAGCTTTCTTGATATTCTGCAACCACGGATGATCTGCATTTCTCATGAAAGGTTCCGAAAATAAGAAACCAGCATACCATAGTCAAGCAATAAGTAATAGTGATTGCCTAGAATGGATGAGAATCGCCACTTACCAAGCACTTCCTGGGCTGTAAGCCGTCTCTTTGGATCAGGATCGAGCATCCTCTTCACAAGATCTTTTGCATTATCTGACACTTTCGGCCAAGGATCCCTTTTAAAGTCGATAACTGACCGAATAATGGCTTGTGCAACCCCTTGTTCAGTTTCTGAGAGAAAAGGAAAACACCGTCGGCAGATTCCCAAAAACAACCCATATAGTACATGCATAGCACATCTAACTCACAGAAATGCAAATATTCTGCATACATGAGTAACATGACTGTCCTAACCAATAAATGAACTTGACTGAATTGGTATTTCAATGTTACATTTCCACCTCTGAACTCACTAGGCCACTCTTGTTTTAATCGACCCCCGGGGGTGGGGGGGCTCTGTTGAGAGACACAATTTAATCCTTATGTGAAGCTACGGTCGCCATAACAAAAGGCAGCAAAGACACAAAGTCCCAAACTCGAGTGAAATCAGAGACATTGTCGAAACAGAAATCAGACCCATGTGAAAGAGAGAGAGCATACCTGCCCAAAATGGAGGAACCCCACAGAGCAAGATGTACAAAATAACTCCAGCACTCCAAACATCAACTTCTGGGCCATAATTACGCTTTAGAACCTCAGGAGCCATGTAATAAGGACTGCCAACAATCTCAGTAAACCTCTCACCTGCACAACTGAACCTTTTAAGTTTAGCTTGTACTACTTCAGTGACAGCATGGGGACATAGGTTATCAACAAACTATAAAAACAACAAACGAAAAATATCCCGGAAGAAGGCAATACCTGGCTTGAAAAATATGGACAACCCAAAGTCAATTGCCTTCAAGGCAGAATTTTCCTTTTTGTTGGCAAAGAGAAAGTTCTCTGGCTTAAGGTCCCGATGCATTACTCCATGCCTGTGACAAATCTGTGCAAACAACCAAACACGATGAGTAAACTGATTAAATCACAATGGTTGGGCTAAAGGATGAAATGACTCAATTAGAATGTGTACAGTAGCATCCCCCAGCTGAAGAATACACGAAAGAATCACAACTAAAATCAATGCAAAAGAGAAGGAATCAGCGCCCAAATCAATGAAGAAACACAAGGGATTAAAGAAGTGCACCCAGTTGCTGGTCATGTTCTATATCAAATTTCTTTAAGAAGCCGTATGAAGACGATAGGCCCAGCAACAAAAGACAAATCAAAATCCCACATTTTGCTCCCCAATCAGCAAATGAAATCACTTGCATTTCTCTCAAAAATAAATGTATTTTGAAGGGAGCAACAATCATTTCAGGCTAAAACCGACATAGGCTGCCAGTGGAGTGCACTCCATCAATATTCTACAGAGAGGAACGCATAAAGGAAAGTGACTCAAGGCAACAAGTGGATAATATCTTTCAGTAATTCTCACATGGACTACAAACTAGACAAGTAACTCTGACAAAAACAAGAGGATGTAGGACCTCTAGCATCAATTTGGTGACACAACAAATTCAAAATAATCAAATACATCAGGCAATCAACATCATAGATCAAAACCCAACTCACAGAACAAAAAGTGATATAATTTAAAGCTTGAGAAAACACTCAAAATCTTAATGATCAGAAATTATACCTGAACAACCTCCACAATAGTCTTGGTTACAGCAGCAGCAGCCCTTTCAGTATAATGCCCTCTAGCAACAATCCGATCAAACAGCTCCCCACCCTCACACAATTCCATAACAATATGAACAGCCTCATCATCTTCATAAGTATCCTTCAGGGTGACAATATTTGGGTGTTTAGGCAAATGCTTCATAATCTCCACTTCTCTCCTCACATCATCAATATCAACAGCAGTCCTCAGTTTCTTCTTCAGTATTGATTTGCAGGCAAATGTCTCACCAGTTTCTACATCAGTGGCCAAATAAGTGATCCCAAACTCACCCCTGCCTAGCTCTTTCCCAAGCTCATACCGCGCGTGTATGTCACGCCCTGTTGGGTCTTTCAACACATAGAGCTTGGTAGTGGCCCCAGATGCATGATTCACAGAGTAATCACCTGCAAATGGGTTTGGCTTGTTCTTCTTTTTGGTTTTCCCACCACTTAGGACAACACAACAATTACCCATGAATCAAAATCTTGATTGTTCTTCTCCCCCCTTTGATTTGATGAACACCAACTAAAAGAACAAATCGGTATGTGGAAAAAAAGAAAGGATTTAGTAGAAGGAAGATCTTTTGTGGTAAGATACCCCACGACTTGGGGGACAGAAAGAAGAAAAGTGGGTTGCTTGAGGGGTAAAAGGCCTAGAAAATGGTGAGTATTAAACAAGAAGAACAAGAAAAGGGTCTTTGTTTCTAGAAATTTCAGAGAAAGAGAGAGAGAGGGAGGGAATGGGCCTTTGAAGAGATGAATGAATTAATGTCAGAAATCAAGGGGATGGGGGGGGGATATGGAAATATAAGGTGTGAATCCGCCATGGATGAGAGTCAAAAATCTCTTTCAAAGAGACCTTTTCTCTCTCCTAAAAGACTTTATTGTTGCTTTCCCTCCTACCCTCCCCAGTCTGTCTATCTCAAATTCAATCTTGCTCTCTTTATTTACCAGTCTTCAGATCCAAGTATCAGTGTCCAAACCAACCAAGAAAGATGACAATAAACCCTGTTTCCTCTTTCGCTTTCTAAACGTAAACGCCCAAACACTCCCTAGCCTTGGGTTAGTTCAGTTGTACCGTTGTAGATGTCCCCCTTCGTTGTTTTTTCAAAATTCCCCCCCCCCCCAACCCCACCCCGAAACCTATTGTGTGGCTTTTCAACGATTTGACTGGGGCAGTTGAATCTTTGGACCGAATACTCGGAGTTTTTGAAAGTCAAAGAAAATGCAATCCACAAGAAATGATGAAGATTCTGTTTAACAAACAATTATTAACTGTTAGTTATTAGTTATTTCTGTTAATTATTTGATATTAATTATATTAATTAATTATTTGTATTAGCTAGTTTAATTATCTATTTTTAAAAAATATTTAGTGAAATTAACTGTTTCTAAAAAATATATTTGATAAAATTCTATTTATGTGTACATCTCTTATTTACCATCGAAGATGATTTTTTTTAATTAGTTGGTCACTTATTTCTTTTTCAATATAAATTAAATTTACATAATATATGTAAATAAATTGTAAAGGTATAGTTACTATGGATCATTATTTAATTTGAATTTGAAGAAACAAGTAAAAACTTAGAAGAGATAGTGCAAGAAAATATATGATTGTTTGTGATATTTAATCAGAGGTAATTTGGTCTTTTATTTTAAGGGCGTGTTCGGCAATAATATTTTGGATAGCGTTTGACGTTTTCACTAAGTCAATATACTGATCAGGTAATTTTTAGTATCTGTAACATAGTATTTTGACTAGCATTTTAAATAGTATTTTGTTTTACGTAGCGTTTCTGAAAGGTTAATAGTATTAACGTTTTGCATTCAAAAGTAGCGTTTCATTTTTTTGGCCAAAAAATATCCTTTTGAAATTTTATTTTTAGAAATTATCTATATTTTTTTAATGTCAATTTACATTAACTATCTAACTCAACAGCTAAATTTACCGAGCACATTTGTTTCAACTGCTCATCTAAACAGTTATCCGCTAACAGCTAAATTGAAAACACGATCTGTCATCTAAGCAGTTATCCACTATTTGAACTGCTATCCGCTATTTGAACCACTAATTTTGCCGGCTAAATCTCCAAACAGCTAACTTGAAAAAATTACAAATGTTAGCTTTTGAAAAATATATTTTTCTGTTGAAAAAGTCATTCCAAAAAGTCATTCACCGAATAACTCAAATAGTTGTTTTACTTAATCAAACAGTCAAAACCACCCTAAAAAGTCATTTTTGAGTAAAAAATCACACAAAAAAGTCATCTATCAAACACCCGCGAAATAATCTAGGTGTTTGTTTTTTAATTAGCAACAAGCTTTCTTTAATGGTGAGTATATATTCGGGTTCATATTTTAATTGTTGATAAATATCTGGGATTATATTTTGCGTGCATAATCTAATGTCTTTGCATAGCTTAAAGACAAACATCTTTTCTTACTTTTGTAAAACTTTCACATTAGCCATCGTGCTACCATATATTTTGACGTTTCAAACAAAGTCCTTTAAATGCTCATTTGAATATTGCAAATTCTTATTTGAGACAGAGACAATCTGACAAATTAATTTTGTTGGGCAAACCTCTTTTTCATTTGACGGTTTTTCGAGCCAAATTATTTTTTTCATAGCTATATCTCTGTATAATTTTTAGGTGACGATCTTATAAGATGAGTTATTCAAGTTTCTACTTTTGAATCTTTTCTTTTTAACTAGGCTACTATGTTCTCTTGGTTCAAGTCAAGCATTTTATATTTAGCTTGTGTTTGGTTGGGAGGAAAATGGTTTTCCTGAAAAATCATTTTCTGTGGAAAATATTTTTCTAAGAAAAATTGATTTTCACATCACATTTTTCGTTGTTTGGTATAAGATACATCATTTTCCATAAAAAAGGAAAACGTCATAGTTGAGATAGATATTGACCAAATGAAGAAATTTTGAACTTAAAATTCATATTTGAGTTTTTTTCAATACTTCCTCTAGAATAATCAAGTTTCAACCTAAACCGCTGAAATTATTTTAGTGACAAAAAACATCAACTAAATTATTCAAGTGACGAAAAATATCGCTTGAATTGTCATGACGAAGAAAAATGTTGACCAAATGAAGGAATGTAGTGCTTATCATTTGGATTTGAGTCTATATTAATCTTTCATATCGGTGATCAAGTTTCGATCCAAATTACTGAAATTGTTCTAGTACTGAAAAATATTAAACTGCACTGTTTACGGGACGAAAAATATCAATTGAATTATCGTTGTGAAAAATAATATTAACCAAATGAAAGAATATCAAGCTTAAAATCTGTATTTGAGCCTATTTTATGGTGTGTTTGGTAGGGATAAAAATCATTTTCTGAAAAATGATTTTCTCATTTTACGATGTTTGGTAAAACAAAGAGGGTAAATTTGTTTTCAGGAAAAATCATTTTTTTTAGAATGAAGGCAAATATTTTCACTTTAAATTGAGTAGAAGTTGATTTTACGTTTCTTTGACGCTCACACAGTTTCACATTCTTTCTCTTTTCTGTGTCTGTTTTCTCGACATATGGTTCGAAGATTAAGATAGTAAAATACAGTTTGAATATTAAGGTGGCATATTGAAGCTTAGCGAAACTGTATCATTCCGATCTCAATACTGATGTCGGTGAATCTAACAATCATGATTTCATCGAAATTCAAAATGCTCTGTAATTTGTCGTCTGGGTTAAGAAGATAGAGAAACTCACTAGGTTTTTTCTCTTCTTTATTTGGATTCCTACTCGAATGTGGGAAATCCATGAGCATTGCTGGCATCAAATTGCTGGCAGTAGATAGTAACATGCACATATTATCACAACTTTGATCTGGATGGCACTATTATTGTAATATAATTCCCCAAAGACCAAAATATAAATTTTCATTTTCTTAAATATCTTACTTATTTTTGTTTTTTCACTAATGTGCCTCTTTTTAGCTTTTTTGTTTATTTTTTGCTAATCAAACTCATTTTTCAGAAACTTTATTTCCTCTTTTACCAAACAATTGAAAATATGAGCTGAAAATTATTTTACATGAAAAATCAGTTTACATGAAAAATGGTTTTCGAGGAAAATGGTTTTCAACTCTACCAAACACAACCTTAATATTTTCTATTTAATAATCAAGTTTCGATACAAACTATTGAAACTATTTTAGTGGCAAGCTGACTGAATTGTTTTAGTAGCAAAAAACATCGATTAAATTATCATTGTGGAGATAAATGTCGATCAAATAAAAAAAAATTGAGCTGGAAATTAAAATTTGAGTTTATTTTAATCTTTCTCATCAGATAGTCAAGTTTTGATTCAAACTATTGAAATTGAATTTTGCACATAAATTTCAGCTGACCATATCATTAAAGAGTAGAAAGAAGAAAATTAACTTTCTATCTTTTCAAAAAGGAAATTATTTTCCTCTATTGGGAGAAAAATCATTTTCCTTGAAAAATAACTTTCCATCATATTGTATCAAACAACGAAAATTTGGAAAACTATTTTTCAGGAAAATTATTTTTCCCCCAACCAAACACTACCTTAGGCCAATGCTTTATGATGGTTCCTTAGCTAGGCTACTGTGCTCTCTTGGTTCAAATGAAGCATTTGGGTCAATGCTTTATGATGGCTCCTTAGCTATGCTACTGGACTCTCTTTTAGTTCAAATCAAGCATTTTAGGTCAATACGTTACCATGGTTGCAATAGGAATTGAACTTGGAACGAATATATTTATGGGTCTAATCTTAGCTACAAGGAAAGATTTTACTGATAACATTGTATTATTAATTTTTAAAATTATTGTGCACTATATACTTAAAATTTTAGGATTAGAATTAACTGCTGAATAGAAAAGTCTATTAAAAAATTAATCTTAATGTTTTGTTCTGAATGAATTAACGCGTCTACCTTTGCATAGAAAAATATTCATTATTCAATCAATGCTGAAATTATATCCAATCATCGATTTTGAACTCTTTTAAAAAATTGTAGGTTTTAAAATTTATTATAGGAGAATAGAAGTCTAACTTATTTACTGTCGATATTGACAAATTTCATCTAATTTTTTAATTAAAAATCTAATTTAAATTTGAAACTTTCTTTCTAAACAATAAAGTAACACAAAGTACTAAGACAAAGGAATAGAACTCTATTTATTATGGAAAAATGAGACCTATAAATTGAATGAATTAAAAATTATGTGAATAATCTAACAACGATAGTTGGTCAATTGAAATAATTATTTTTTGTTCATCCACTGCTAGCATTAATGTAGAATCATTGATTCTGTTAATAATGGAGGAAAGAGACAAATTTTTGGCATAAGGAATGTTGAACTAGGCCAAATTCACCAATAATATGAAGGAATCAACCTCTCCATGGGTAGAAATACCGGTAGAGATAAAATTATCTACAGTTGGATCTCCCCAGACCCCGCGAAAGCGGGACCCACATTGAGAGTTATTGTTGTTGTTGTTGTAACATGACGGACTACCATTCGCACGGTCAGCACCATAAAAGCGGTATGCGTGTGCCAGTTTGCCACTGCCCCACCCAGTGGCCTCACACCGGAGAATGAGGATGTGTTGTTCCTGTGCTCTGATCAAATTAAGGGAAAAGGGAGGGCCTAGTTGGCAGTTCATCCTTTATTTATTTCTTCTCTTCTTTAATCAGACAGGCATTTATCATTTTTACTATTATATTTTTGCAAATTGGAAAGCAACAAAGATGTGGATAAGGGTTTGTAAATGCAAATTTCGAGGCTAAAATAAATTAGACAAGAAATTCTGCAACAAATTGAATTTTTGTATTGATTTTGTATATGGGTACAATCTCTGAATTTGATACAATAAAATTAATCCTCTGATTCGATCTCCTAATGACTTGAGTACTCCGAGGGCTTGATGCTTGATCTCGGTTGATGCAAATCAGCTGAAGAACTCTGAAGATGTTTCTTGGTTCTGATCTGCCAGTGACTGGTTGTGATTTCTGAAGCTCTGCAAGTCTTGATCCTTCTCGCTTGGTAGCTGGATGCTCCTTGCTGTCCGAGCTCTGAATTCTGCAAATGCCTGAGTGCCCCCCAAATGAAGGGAGAAGGCCTCTATTTATAGGCTCTGCCGGTTAGGGTTGGAGCCGGGTTTTGGGCCTAGGCCCAGTAATAATTTTCTTATTTTTAAATAAAGAAAATAATTACTAATTCCTGCATCATCGATGACGCGTGACGACTTTTGATTGGCTGCACCTAATTTTGACCGAGCGGGCCAACCAAAGTCAACGTAACACGTGGCACTTTATGGTTGGTCCATTTTTTACACGTGGCATCATTTAATTCGTTATAGATTTTTTTTTTTTTGCCTTCTACAAATGCCCCCTCGAGAGTCGGTCGCGTAATCAAATTTTTTTTGAAGCGGCTGAGTCTCGAATACTTAATTGATACAAATGATCAAAGGTTTGACATGGTCAAATTTTTTTTTTTTTTTTTTTACTTGCCCAGTATTTTTTTTCGATTGAAAATTTTCTTTCTCTTTTTTTTTTTTTTTGTGGGGCCGCATGGCTTCCCCTTTTCTTTTTTTTTTGACCCTTTTTTTTTTTGTCTCTTTTTTTTTTTTTTTTTTTTGTGGGGGGCACGTATGGCTTCCCTCCCCCCTTTTTTTTTTAAGTGATAATTCTTGAGTTGATAAAATTCTATCAATAATTTTAGATAGAATTTATCTAAAACTCAAGGAGATAAAAATTTATCGATATTCGAATTGCAGTAGGAGGAGGAAGTTTCAATGAACAATCACTATATAAACCCATCATGAGCCTTGATCATCATCTGTCACTGCTCCAGAAACTGTAGAATCATCCAAGAGCTTTGTTTTTGAGAGGTTTACCGCCCCGCCCGGGCTGGCTTTTTTTTTTTTTTTTTTTTTTGCTCTCCATTATTGATCGTTACTTCAAAGGAGGAGAGGGAGGGGGAGAGAGAGAGAGAGAGAGCATAGGAAGGAAGGTAGAAGAGAGAGGGGCAGCCATGGCCATGGGGGCTTGAGAGAACGGGCAGAACAGAGGAAGAGAGAGAAAGAGGCACTGAAAACCCAGAAAGCCTTTGTCATCGCGAGATCACTGTAATTAGTGTCCAATTACGTAAAAGTGTTAGTTCCAATGAGACTAACACTTTATTGTAATTTACAATTGTGTTACAATCCCTACAGATGTTCGTTTCGATGACAACAACACCTTATTGTAATTTCGCGTAATTTTGTGTTTTTCTTTTTTTTTGGTTTTTTTTCCCCCTCCTTGCTTCTGCCACCGGACGTTCGACATTCTGATGCCGCCCCTTTTTTTTTTTGATTTTTTTTTTTGGTTAGAGAACTTAAATTTATGTTCTTTTTTTTTTTTTTCAGGAAGCTGTTGAATCAACTTAAGTTCCTTTCTGCTGGCCACGACTCCCCTGATTAGATCGCGAAGTGAGGTCGACTTCTAAGACGAGGAATCGTTTCTCCCCGTAGATTCGATTCTTCGCAGACGACTCCCTCACTTAATCTAATTTGGGTCGACTTTAATTTCTTCCTTCCAGCCACGACTCCCCCGATTAGATCGCGAAGTGAGGTCGACTTTTAAGACGAGGAATCGTTTCTCCCCGTAGATTCGATTCTTCGCAGGCGACTCCCTCACTTAATCTAATTGGGGTCGACTTGAATCTCTTTCTTTCAGCCAGGACTCCTCCGATTAGATCGCGAAGTGAGGTCGACTTCTAAGACGAGGAATCGTTTCTCCCCGTAGATTCGATTCTTCGCAGGCGACTCCCTCACTTAATCTAATTGGGGTCGACTTGAATCTCTTTCTTTCAGCCACGACTCCTCCGATTAGATCGCGAAGTGAGGTCGACTTCTAAGACGAGGAATCGTTTCTCCCCGTAGATTCGATTCTTCGCAGGCGACTCCCTCACTTAATCTAATTGGGGTCGACTTGAATCTATTTCTTCCAGCCAGGACTCCTCCGATTAGATCGCGAAGTGAGGTCGACTTCTAAGACGAGGAATCGTTTCTCCCCGTAGATTCGATTCTTTGCAGGCGACTCCCTCACTTAATCTAATTGGGGTCGACTTGAATCTCTTTCTTCCAACCATGGTGCATTTTCTGGATTCATCATCCGATCCCAAGAAGCCAACTCTTACCATCCTGGACAGAGAAGATGATCCAATTGAAGAAGGCGTGACTCTCCGTGTAGATATGCCAACACCCCTACCGTCCAGACGTTCTTTGCTCCATAACTACCTTGCAGATTCATGCTGGAGTGTGGAATCTACCCGTGACATACAAAGATCAGACGGAGTCATCTCGACTTTGAGAGTTTTGAAGCTTAGCTCGCCATTATTTGCATCTTCAGTCCCTTCCCAAGGAGCAACACCCTTACTTAGGCATCGTATCATGGACGGAACACTATCCTGGGGCAATTTTTCACCTTGTTTCTCCGACAACTTCTTCATACCGTGCTATTGGGAATGGCTTGAAGACATTCTCGGTCGCAACAAGGACAAACTTAAGGAATGGAGGCTTCATGACGGACTATATGCATCACTGTTCTCTTATGACATGAGTCTCACCGTCTTCAAAGTATTTTGTGAGCTGTGGTGCCACACTACCAACACCTTTTGCACAGAGAGTGGCGATATGTCAATCTCCTTATGGGATTTGCGGACTATAGGTGGACTTCCAGCTGACGGTGCTTACTATGAAGAAGTCATTCCACCCGCCAGAGAACTCCTTTCTGCAGGACGTGGAGAAAATGATATTCCAGCGACTTGCACATTCCTTTTTTCCGCATTCCACAGACTATGCCAAGATGTTCATGGCCTTATTCAACTTCCTGCTACCGAATGGATACGCTTCTGGTTTCGAGGGCGGCAGATTTACACACCTCCTCCCAGTCGTGACAACAGAAAGCGAGTTAAAGCTCCAACAAACACATCATGTCCATCTGGTATGATTGCTCCTCGCACAGGGCGAACGAAGAGAGAGAAGGACCCTTTTGTGACGCTCAACATTCCTGAGGCTCTAATCGAAGAGACTTACCTTGCTGCCCTAATTTCCTGTTGGCTGTGCTCATTTGTGCTACCAACTGAAGCAGTGTGCCTTATTCGTCCAACTGTGTTTGTAGCTGCAAGCAAACTAGCTCGCGGGGAATATCTAAACCTCGCAATTCCTGCTTTGGCTAGCATTTATCGGGGATTACATAGAATTTCCACAGCTCGGAGCTTGAATAAGTTGGAAGTAATTTTTCCTATTCACTACGTTTATGGATGGTTAGGGACTTACTTCCCAACTTATTTTGATCATCCCCATCATCGGCATGACCATCCTAAGATGGTGAGGTTCTCTGGCGAAAAGATGAATCGGACTCCTGACGTACAAGAAGCTCGAGAACTATTGAAATGCAAGGATCCATCCGTCATGTATTCTAACGCTCTTATGAAGGATACATCGATCACCTTGATTGACACCCAAAATTTATCCTCAAGCTGGAAAGCATATTTGATTTGCCTCCGCTCTGGGTTTTTGACTTTGCGACAAGGAAGAACAATTGTGATCGAACCATACTTTCCTTGTAAGTTTGGGCGACAATTTGGCTTCTATCAAGATGTACTCAGTGAGCCACGGATGAATGACAGAGAGGGCACCTTACAGGATGTAGCTCGCTATTGGTTCAACCTTACAGAACATATAACAAGGTCCAGCGTGACAATTCCTGCTCCTCCTGACAAGAAGTCTACACTGGTTACCATTGCATATGCTAATTGGTGGCGATCTTCGCGAGGCGACCTTTTCTCTCAAGGGCTTAAACATCCTAGAGGCGAGATGGTGCAACCACGAAGAGCTCCTAAAGTGAGGATTGCTGATGATGCATCCGCCTTAGTTGTGACATCTGGTAAAGCAAGTGCACATAAGCCAATCATGCAGCAGCGTAATGAACATACCCTATCTCCAGCTGAGCTTAGAAAAGAAGGAGGGGATAGTTCCTCATTAGGAGCAAACACATCTCCTCAGAAAAGTAGAAGTTGTTCGCCTGGTAAAGAGAAGATTGAAGCTTTGAGAGGTTTGGGTGTTAGGTCTTCCATTAGTGGAGCGAAGAATTTGTCAGGCTCGAAAAGCCAACTAGACGTTGCCACCAAGCTGCCTAACTCCAAGAACAAGTCTAACAGTGCGACGAGCTCACTGAAATCGGCAAACAAAGCAAAGGGAGAGGTGCATCCTGTTATCCTGCCCCCTTTTCTTCCCCCCCCTTTTTTTTTTTTTTTACCTAACCCTCCTTTTAATGTAGGGATATACTGCCGAAATCGGAGATAGACTTAAGGCCGTATTTGGTGACAAAGACAGTGAAGCCACCTTGACTGTGCCTGCTGCTAAGTCGATTGAGGACGATTCTATTAACATAATGCCCTCGCCAGTGAAACAAACAGAGCGCTGTGAATCACCTGCTCCTTCTGTTGCAACCTACTTCCCTGGGAGAATTGCTTCTGGCGTGTTTAATGATTTGGCCTTGAGTGTGAAGCAACGTTTTCAGCAACAGTTGAAAAAGTTCATCCCAAAGACAGAGGGTGACCTGGGAAATATCCGCCAGGAAGCTGAGCAAATATATGAAACATTATCATCCTTTCAGGCAGATTATTTGGGGCTGAAGAATAATGTCGAGGCATACTTGAACGAAGTCGGACAGTATCTGAAATTGAAAGCTCAATTAGAAGATCGGACTCCTACCAAAGATGTGCTAGGTAAGCGGGCAGCCTTATTAGACAAACTTGGGGAGGCACGAGCTTCAATGGAAAAGGTCGGTGCGCAGTTTGACGAGACAACTACTGCTATCGCCCAAGTTCACAAGCGAAGGAAGCTACTCGAGGCAGATCTTGAGCGAGCAAAGGCGGATGAGCTGGAACTGCAAGACAAATTAGTAGAGACTGAAACTTCATTGAAGAAAGCCAAAGATAGTGTGTCTCTTCTTGAACAAGAGGTTGCCGATTTAGATGCTGCCCCCCTAATTACCGCAGAAGAAACGGCTCAAGTTGAAGCAGCAAGGAAACGTGCCCAAGAGCTTTTAGGCACACTGGGTGCCTAGACCATGTCCGATGGATTTGTTCTAGAATTTTTTGGAACTTTGCAACTTGCTAGTTCTTTTTTTTTTTTTTTTGAAGTCAGTATGGTTTTATTGTAATTGGTTTTGATATATTGCAATAAGATGAATCTTTCGATTCGAGTTTACGCAATAATATGTAACTGTACCCAATGAACAAAACCAATACACTAACACAATGACGGCTGTACTTAAGAAATATATCAGAGTTGCCTACGTACCTAGAGGGAATGTAATACCCTAAAGGATCAAGCCATACGTAGTTCAAGAACATAACATTTTTTATTTGTTTTGTTTTGCCGTTCACAGTTTAGACTCTTGCGGGCCAGGAGTAATACAAAGGAAATTTAACTTGAAAGAACGAGCAGTTTAGGCTCTTACTTAGGAGCTTTACAACATTAATTCTATTTCAAGGGTAATAACGCTTCAAGAACTTGCCATTTATGGGTCCTACGCGCACTCCATCAGCACCAACTATCTTGTATGCTCCATTTGTGTAGACTTCTCTGACTACATAAGGACCATCCCATTTGGAGGTGAATTTGCTTCCAGACTTGTGAGAAACGATGATCGGTCTTCTTACTGCCAGGACCTGGTCTCCCACTTGGAACGAGCGTGGCCGAACCTTTTTGTTGAACGCTCTTGATAAACGGGCTTGGTAGCATTCTAGCTTTTGTTGCGCCTGAAGTCTCCTCTCATCAAGGGCCTCCAACTCAGCTAAGCGAAGCCTGTGATTTTCGTCTTCCGTCAAACCTTCCTGTATGGCGATGCGGAGTGATGGGATTTGAAGCTCCAACGGTAGAACGGCTTCAACTCCATACACCAAAGCGAATGGGGTCGATTGTGTTGGCGTCTTGTACGTTGTTCGATATGCCCAAAGAGCTTCCCCTAATCTCTCATGCCAATCCCGTTTAGACTTTGCGACAACCTTTTTGAGTAAGTTACAAAGCGTTTTGTTGAAGGCTTCTGCCAGGCCATTTGCAGGGGCGTTGTACATGGAAGACTTATGCTGGGAGAACTTAAACTTCTCGCACAGACTTGTCATCAGGCTGTTGAAGAAAGGCTTACCATTATCGGTGATAATGTACCTCGGCACACCATACCGATAGATAATGTGTGTCCTTATGAAGTCGACCACATTTTCTTTTTTGACCTCTCTTAGTGGGATCGCTTCCGCCCATTTAGAGAAGTAATCAGTGGCAGCTAGGATGTAAGAGTGACCAGCAGACGATTTAGGCGTGATTGGTCCAACGACATCGAGCCCCCATGCCTCAAATGGCCAAGATGCAACTGTTGGGTGAAGAGGTTCAGGAGGTTGATGTATGAAGTTAGCATGGAACTGGCAAGCATCGCACCTCTTTGCATAATTTATGCAATCTTGCACCATAGTGGGCCAGTAGTAGCCCATCCTTTTAATGCGATCATGTAACCTAGGCCCTGATTGGTGTGCTCCACACACACCTGAATGAGCTTCTATCATTGCTTGCTTTGCTTCTTCCACGCCCAAGCATCGTAACCAAAGACCAAGAGGGGAGCGTCGATAGAGCGTCCCGTTGTAGTAAAGGAAGCTTGAAGCCCTCCGCTGTATTTCTATCTTATGCCTTGGGTCACTAGGCAGTTTTCCATGCTCTAAGTACTCAATTATAGGTTGACGCCAGTCTTCTGCATCTGTTTCAAGAACACATATCATGTTGACGTCTTCCTCTAAATTTTCATCATCTGGCGGAACAACCCAACAACTACACACTGGAATAGTCATTCTTTCTTCTGCCCCCAGTGCCAAAGTGGCTGCGAGGCTTGCTAGTGCGTCAGCCATCTTGTTGGCACTCCTTGGCACGTGCTCTAACTTGATCATGTCCAACTTATTTAGCAGGCGTAATGCTTGCCTGTGATACGGGACAAGGTCCTCTTTCTTGACCTCGTATTCGTCAAGTAGTTGATTAATGACCAACTGCGAGTCACCATATATGTTGAGATCGGTGACCCCCATCTCAATAGCCATTTCAAGGCCCAAATTAAGCGCTTGGTATTCCGCCACATTGTTAGAGCACAACTGAGTAAGCACAAATGAATACGGAAGAATGTGCTTTTCGGAGGAGACGAAAACCACTCCTGCACCAGCGCCATCACGTCTAGCTGCACCATCGAAATACATTTCCCAGGGAGGGAGGATATCGATGTAGAACACGCCTTCTCCTGGCAAATCATCATTCAACTCCCAAGCATCAGGAATGGGGTGATCTGCCAAGAAATCTGCCAACGCTTGCCCCTTAACCGCTCTTTGGGGTACATAGACAAGGTCGTACTGTTTTAAGATGACCGCCCATTTTGCCAGTCGCCCATTTAAGATTGGCCTAGATAAGATGTACTTGATGGGATCAGTTTTGGAGATCACTTGCACTGTATAGGCCTGCATGTAATGCTTTAATTTCTGGATGGCAAAGATGAGTGACAAGCACATCTTTTCAATAGGGGAGTACTTCAACTCAGCGCCGACCAATGTACGACTTAAGTAGTACAGAGCAACTTCTTTCCCTTCCTCGTTTTCCTGTACGCATAATGCTCCTAGGGATTTTTCCTGAGCTGCAATGTACAGTCGAAGAGGCTTGTCTGGAATGGGTGCCCCCAATACCGGAGGATGGGACAAATATTCCTTTATTTTCTTGAAAGCTGCTCGGCATGAGTTGTCCCATTCAAACGGTGCTCCCTTTTTCATGAGGTGGCTGAAGGGGTGACAACGTCCTGCAAGATTTGAGATGAATCTTCGGATGTATGCCAAGCGACCTTGAAGTCCGCGAAGCTCTCTAAGATTCTTCGGCTCTGGCATCTCTTGAATTGCCTTGATCTTCGATTGGTCGATCTCGATTCCTCGATGGTGAACGATGAAGCCTAAGAATTTTCCGGATGAGACACCGAACGCGCACTTGAGCGGGTTCATCTTCAATTGACATCTCCGTAATCGTTCAAAGATCAAACGAAGATCTTGTATGTGGTCCTCCCTCTTTTTGGACTTGACTACCAGATCATCGACGTAGCATTCAACTTTTTTGTGAAGCATATCGTCAAAAATTGTTTGCATTGCCCTTTGGTAGGTTGCTCCTGCATTCTTAAGTCCGAAGGGCATTACTTTATAGCAAAAAATGCCCTTAGGTGTGCGGAAAGCTGTGGCCTCTTGATCCTCTGGAGCCATCAGAATCTGATTGTATCCTGCGGTACAATCCATGAATGACAACGCTTCATGCCCTGTAGTTGAGTCGATCATGAGTTCTGTGACAGGTAGCGGGAAATCATCTTTTGGACAAGCGTCGTTGAGATCCCGGAAGTCCACACAAATACGAAGTTGTCCATTCTTCTTTCTGACAGGCACGATGTTTGCGATCCATGTTGGGTATTTAACCTCGCGAATGAATCCCGCCTCTATGAGTTTGTTGACCTCCTTTTCAATTTCCGGTACCAACTCTGGGCGAAAACGTCGCTGAGGTTGTTTCTTAGGCGAAATACCCCTTTTGATAGATAAGCGATGAACTGCAACCTTCGGGTCCAACCCGGGCATTTCTTTATAACTCCAAGCAAATATGTCCTTGTACTCTGTCAGGAGTTCCAAGTACTGCTTTTCTTCTTCTAGTGTAAGTGATGAGCTTACGTAGATAGGGCAAGGCTCTTCATTGGTTCCAAGATTCAGCTCTTTCAGATCATCAACTGTAGCCTGTCCCCCATCTTCGAAAGTCTTAGGAGTCTCTGCCAACTCTATCTCATAGTCTGAGTCATCACATTCGTGGATCGTGATATGATTAGAAGAAATAGCTTCTTCTTTCTCGGCTTCCTCGTTAGAGCCAGAGTTTTTTCGTTGGCCTGTGAAGACCACAGTGCGCCTCTTTACTCTTAATGAACCGTCTGTCTTAACATCCAGACTAGAGAAACGTTTCATACGAGAAGGGATTGAACTTTGAACTTCATTTATCATTCCCAAGCGGCTAAATGCAGAGCTTTTCTCGAGCTGAAGTTGAGAGTTTGAGGACTTTTCACCAACTCCTATCCTGGCAAAAACCGAAGGCTTTGGCTGAGGATCATTTTTGATCCTGTTGAAAACAGAGCATCTGTGATCTTTTCCTTTCCCTATACGGGTGAATACTGACGGACGTTTTTTAGAAGTAGATGATTGTAGCCTATCAAACACAGAGGGCTTTGGGTTGGGTGAAGCATTTTCCTCTTCACTCACGTCTACTTCTTCAGCTGAGATGTGTTGAATCACCAACTTTTTGTCCTTTCGTCGCCCAGAGATTTTGACCGGCTGCGGTGGTGTGAAACCCAGTCCAACTTTAGAGACGGCTATTGAACCTCCCTGTTCTTGAATCTTCCTCTGAGTTTCGGTAAGGCCATGAGGCTTGGCTTCGACTACCTTTCCTAAAGCAGTTGGATTTTGAAAGTCGTAACCAGCTCTCTCCATAAGCTTGTACGCATTAGGATCAAATCCTTCCCTAGTCCGTGCGCTTGGCAAGTCATCGCCTTCTTTAGAAGAAACGACAAACCCGGAAAGAGGGGGCCTACTCACCTTAGCCTGCCGCATTTTAAGCGTTGGAACTGTTGCACTTCCTTTCAAGGTGATTATGTTAGCTCCATTATCCTTTTTGGTAGCTTCGGTCTCGACGCTTCTGCTTGTACACTCGCTAAAGGGCGATTCGCCCTCCTTACGGCGAGACCTAGGTATGTACCTTAAGACTGGTGGCACTGATCCTGTTGAAGCAGCAGCCTGTTTAGCGACTTGCTCAACACAAGAGGTGGTGCTACCTTGCTTGCTTGCTTCTTTCTCGAGTTGCTGCTTAGGAGCATCAACTTTTGCTGCTTGAGGGATCTTCTTTGCGACACCTTTGCCTGTGGAAGAAATGGTTGACGGCATGGTTTCTTTAGGTGCAGCACCTTCTTCAAAGAACCTTGCGTCTGCAAAATGAGACTCAGCCTTAGTGAATGGCTTGACATCCCCGTTTATTTTCTTCTCTCCATCACGGTAGTACTTAAGGCATTGGTGTAAAGTGGAGGCCACTATCCCATGCTCATGAAGCCATGGTCGCCCAAGTAACAACTTGTAGGACGTCTTAGCATCGATTACATGAAAGATGGAGGATGTCATCAAATCTCCCATTATCAGTTCAACGCGAATCATGCCGATTGCACGTTGGCCCTCAAGGTTAAAGCCTTGAATCATCGTTCGGCTCTTAGACAGTTCTTCCACTGTGATGCCTAAGTCGTTCATTGTAGACTTCGGCATGATGTTGACGGCTGACCCTCCATCCACGAGAATGCGTCTGACTTTCTGCTCCCTAATGTAACCAGTCACAAACAAAGGACGATTATGGGGCTTAGATCCTAACAACAAATCGTCGTCAGTGAAAGTGACTGCGGTGTTGCAATAGGCACACTGAACAGGGCCTTCTGTCAATGCTCCCACATCCTTGATTTTATCAGCATAAAGTTCTGGGTGTTGTAAGGCAGCAACAACATGTCGGCGCATCTCGTCAGGCAAACAAAAGATTTGCCCCCAGCCCATGCGAGCTGGCAAAGCCTCCAAGACAGTTAAAGTCTTATCAGCTACTCTAGGAGACCCCTCTTGTCCATCACTTCCTTCGTCTTCGTCTTCTTCGAGCTCAGAACATGAGGTCATGTTAACCGTAACTTTCTCAAAGAAGCCCGTTGGGAAAAACTCTTTGAGTGTGACGGGAACAAGCGGCTCCTGCTCCAGGAGGTCAATAGGCAGAGTTTCGTGCCTTTTGACGTTCTTGGACTTCTTCTTTCCTTTTGAATGACGAGGGCTTTTCTTTCTTCCTTGTCTCTTCCTGCGGCGGAGAAGCGGTGATTGCACTTGGCTTTGCTTCCTTGGCCTCCGGCGAGTGACAAGAGTCCATCCCTCTTCATCAACATCAGTTTTGTCAGAGACATCTATAATAGGCTCAGTCTCTGGCGCGAGCCCTTCCGAACCAATTGGAATCACTACAGGCTCCAGACTTCCAAATTGAATTGTAATTAATTTCACTCCAAGGAAGGAAATCAATTCGGTATTTAGTTTACCACGAGGTGGAGTATGCTTTGGCCTCCAGGGCGATGAGGAATACTCCAACTGAGTGGAGATATGATTTGTCTCCACAGTGTCGTCCAAATCTAATATTATCTTCCCATCCCTGGCAAGTTGCATAATACGCTCCTTGAGCGTAACGCATTTCTCGAGAGGGTGACTGACCACCCTGTGATACCGACAGTATTTTGGGTCGGTAACCCTTCCAGCTTCTTCGGGCCGTTTCGGTTCTGGAAGTTGAATAACCCCATTTTCAAGGAGATCATCCAGCATTCCCGACAAGTCTGAGTCAGGGAATGGATATTTCTTCTCTTGCAGTTCCTTTAATGTAGGACGCTTCTTTCCAGAATCCTTGGAGAATCCACCCTTCTTATTTTCATACTTGGGCTTCCCGGAGATTCGAACCGGCTCCCCAGTTGAAGCAGCCATGGATTCTTTGTTTGAGAACTTTGTGGACTTAGGATTTTTCTTGAATTCACCCTTGTCCTTTCTAGCGTCAGATGAGGAAGAAGACTTGCCACGGCGACTTGCGATCGTTATCTCCATATCATGAGCTTTTGTTGCCAATTCCTGGAAGGTCCTTGGCTTACTCATCTGCAGGACGTATAGTAAATCCCACTCCATACCTTGAGCACACATTTCAACGGCTGAAGCTTCTGATAGACGATCCTTACACTCAAGACTTAGGGATCTCCAGCGATTAATGTAATCAAGAACCGGTTCGTCCTTCCATTGTCTAGTGCTTGTTAACTCTGTCATGCTAACAACACGTTGAGTGCTGTAGAACCGATTCAGGAACTCCTGCTCCATTTGTTCCCAGCTGTCAATAGACTCTGGCTCCAAGTCTGTGTACCAGTCGAATGCAATCCCTTTTAGAGTACGAACAAACTGTTTCACCAGTCGGTCCCCCTCTGTGCCAGCATTACTGCACGTCTCAATGAAGTGGGCAATATGCTGTTTGGGGTTGCCCTTGCCGTCGAACTGGTTGAACTTAGGGGGCTGATAGCCATGCGGCATGCGAAGAGCATCGATCCTCTTCGTATAAGGCTTTGTATATATGTGGGTCTTGTGAGATCCCCCTCCCAACTGAGCCTTGACCGCATTTGCTATTAAGCTCTGAATCTGCTCAACAGACATCGAGCCTAAAGAGCGGTCTTTTCTTGCCTTGCGTTCGTCATCAGACTCTTCGCTGTGGCTGGACTCTTTATCAGAGTCTTCAGCGCCTGAGCCTTTGTTGGAAGCTTCAGAGGACTTCTTTTCCAGTTTCTTCATCAGCTCAGCAATCTGATCGTTCTGGCGTTTGATTTGAGCATCCTTTTCTGCACTCTCTTTAGAGAGCCTATCCAAGGTAGCCTTCATGCTTGCCAGTTGTTCTTCGAAGTTAGTAGCCCCTGTCACCATAACTGGCATGATGACAGTGTCAGATGATTCAGCTTCAGCATGCGAGGAAGGTGATCCCTTTGATGATGCTAAAGAGAAATCGCCGCTTGAGTAACCATCATCTTCAAAATTGAAGGGTTGAAAAGCAGGGTTTGTGTGGGTTTGGAGTTCATCCATCCCACGTGGAATTGTTTGTGGCATGATGAAGCCAGCAACAGATTTTTGCTTCAGAGCATTCGAAACGATTTGATTGACTCCATCAGATACCTTGGAGCCGAGGTTTTGAATCTTGTGTGACTGTGATATTGCAGCCACAACTGATTGTTCTCCAGTAGCTTTTGTCATACTTCTCGTCATGACACCACCAGATGCAGCACTAGCAGTTGTTGATCCTTGCGATGCGGATCGAACAGTTTTCCTTGAAGATTGAGTGATAGCGTTCTTAGGGGCCATGTTATCTTCGAGGAAGTGCAGAGTTGGTATTTTGGAGAAAGAGATGAGAGGCAGAGATGTCCCACCGAGCGTGCCAAATTTGTAAATGCAAATTTCGAGGCTAAAATAAATTAGACAAGAAATTCTGCAACAAATTGAATTTTTGTATTGATTTTGTATATGGGTACAATCTCTGAATTTGATACAATAAAATTAATCCTCTGATTCGATCTCCTAATGACTTGAGTACTCCGAGGGCTTGATGCTTGATCTCGGTTGATGCAAATCAGCTGAAGAACTCTGAAGATGTTTCTTGGTTCTGATCTGCCAGTGACTGGTTGTGATTTCTGAAGCTCTGCAAGTCTTGATCCTTCTCGCTTGGTAGCTGGATGCTCCTTGCTGTCCGAGCTCTGAATTCTGCAAATGCCGAGTGCCCCCCAAATGAAGGGAGAAGGCCTCTATTTATAGGCTCTGCCGGTTAGGGTTGGAGCCGGGTTTTGGGCCTAGGCCCAGTAATAATTTTCTTATTTTTAAATAAAGAAAATAATTACTAATTCCTGCATCATCGATGACGCGTGACGACTTTTGATTGGCTGCACCTAATTTTGACCGAGCGGGCCAACCAAAGTCAACGTAACACGTGGCACTTTATGGTTGGTCCATTTTTTACACGTGGCATCATTTAATTCGTTATAGATTTTTTTTTTTTTTTTTTTTTTGCCTTCTACAGGGTTGACTGGTTGTGTATCATGTGATATATATAAATATAAAGGCTCGATCTGAATATGAAGATATTATTATAATAAGAGAAGTTATAGTAGAGAATGGGAATATTTTAAAGTAAAATGCATAACTTTCACATACATTGTGATGAGTGTAGCTATTATTGAATTATTTATAATGAAAAAAATATAAAATTAAGATATTGGTATATAAATTACATGGAATTAACGATATTTCTCTCTTAAAGTTTCTTTATTCTGACATGAGTTTTGATAACCAAAGGTCTCTTGGCCTAGTGACATCATTGTTACTTGTTTACTAACATCACTAGGGTTTGAATCTTAATGTCCTCCGATTTCCTTGTTTGTAAAATTAGGGGAGCAACTAACAAGCAATTAAGCATGGATTTCAACGTATCCCTCATTCTTTAAGCTTGGACTGCAAAATATCTTTTTCGTCTTTGGCTTAGACAATCCCACTTAAACTATTCCTAGATAGAGTTCTAGTATGGTGGCCAGATTTACCCTTATTTTTTAAAAAAAATACACATATATAGTTTTAACAAAGTTTTCTAGTTGAAGACAAACCTCATAGTTGCTCAACCAGTTTCCTTCGTCTCTTTTATATATTCATCGGTGCAAGACCCAAAATTTTATTATGCTATCAGCTAGTGTAGTTAATAATTAATACCCATTTTAAAATGATGAGTTTTTTTTTTCGATTATTAGTTGGGTAAAACCCTTACAAAAAAAGAAACATAAAACAGTCACTACACGACTAACAGGAAGACAGCTACTGCAAGCTAGAGAATACATAATTAAACTGAAAAACTCATACAGCTACTAGCCATAAACAAATATAACATTTGAGAACTCCACCAACTGATCATAAAAATATCAAACTTGCTCATTGTTTTTAATTTTCTTTCTCAAATTTCTTGTGATCCTCCTGATTGTTGTGGTCTCATCTCTGACGACTGAAATACCGAGTCTTTTGCCAATTTCTAAAATTTCTTTCGCCATTTCAGTTGGGGTGGGTGAATTATGAATTGGCCTGGAGTTTCTGTTGCCACTCTTCTTTCCTTCGTTAGAATATTTAGCCATCTCCATCTTCTCATGAAGTTAAATCTCCATTTCGAGGGTGCGATTAAATGAGAGCAAGGAAGTACTGTTTAAACGATGGGTTACGAAGTGAATTTTGGTTAGGTATAAATAAAGAGTCGTGTGATTCTAATTTTGCTTCCTTCAAGTGAGATGAAATTGAGAGAAGACAAAATTTGTTGTTGCCTTTGAATGTCATCTTCATTCAAAAGTTCTCTGCAACCATCAATCCTAAACACTTCATTTTCCAGCCAAAATGGTGATTACACTCTAATGTTTACATCGCCATCAGTACTTAATTGGCCCATTAAAAGGACTAATAGCCTCTGAGTGAGTATACACCATTGCAGTAGACATCAGATTCTCTAATTAGATTCATTTATTTATGCAGGAAATCTTGCTGCCTTCTAGAAGTTGAGAATTTTTCACCCCGTGGGATCATGCGGCCGTGGAATTCGTAGCCTGGGATTGCCCAAATTGACAGGAAAGTTTGTGGTATCTATGCAGTCAATCAAATCAAGCTATTGACTTTGGGGGTCTCTTGGATTACATGACATGACTTCGAGAACGAAGAATGTGATTGTCGATATAACCTCCCAACCAAAAAAAACACACACAAAAACTCACCGGGCAAGTAACATGAGTTCGATGCACGTATAGCTATGAGGAGCCTAGTTGATCTCAACGAAATCTATGCTATTCATCCTCGCTAAAAGGTAAAAACATTTCACATCCAGCATCCATATTTTGCAAAATTTTCAAGGAGCATACGTACAATACTCAAGGAATGTCCTGCTCATAGTTACCCCATCCCTGAAAGCTTAAACGTTTATCACACTTATATTCCAACCTCGAAAAGCTTAAATCACGCAAAATTAGTTGAAATAGCGAATCAGAGTCTACACATTGTGATCTATCAGGCATCTGCATGCCTGGTTACTATGGTGAAAGCTGTATTCTAGTGCTGCTCTGCTAGTGTAACTGTTGGACTACGTCAATAACAATTCAATCTCACCCCTGCAATCTAGAAAGTTAAACACCTTATCAATATTACTCGATTGCCATGACTGACTAACATAGTCTTAATATATTATAGTCAATGCTCTACAAAAATGGGGGGAAATACATCTAGACCTCGAACTTTTCAGACAAAATAACTCTCAATCCCCCCCTCCCAAAACAAAAAAAAACGAAAGGGGAAAAAAAAAAAAAAACGAATCTGTTCAGATTCAGGTATCACAATCTGCACTATCAGACAACAAAAGGAACCTTCTTTTCTGCCATGTTCACCTACGGAGGCGCAACCCCACAAAGAACCTTCAAACTATTCCCATGTCAAATATGTATACCCAGTAAAAATCCCCCGAAAATAGTGAGAAATTACCCAGAAATATGAACAAAAAGCTTCAATCTTCCGTGAAATCGACTCTGAATTAGTCTCGATCATACCATCTAGATCGAGGAAATGTCATCCCCCGCTGCTTCGCAGTCTCGAATATGTCATCAGGTTCATCCTTTCCCTCCTCCTGATCATCCCCAGTTAGATTTCTTAGGGCATCAAGCAGGCATTTCATCAGATTCAACCCATTTTCTTTCGAATCTGAGTTCGTTTCCAGATTCAATTGCACTTTGAATCTGCCCTTCTCGCTCATCTCTGCCCTAACCTCAAATTTCCCCTTTTCAGTCTCCTCCTTCCTCTCATCGAGATCGTTTATCACCTCAGTATCCCCGCCAATTCGTGCTTGCTCTACATTTTCTCTCTCCTGTTCAACTTCGTCGTCGTCGTCGTCGTCGCTCACCAAAACCACTGTGCCTCGAACTTCGCGGGTCGACTCCTGAAACCCTAAATCATGGGAATCCTTCAATTTCTTCGTCGGGGGTGAAAGCTCATACGATTCGTCTCTTTCCCTCTTCCTGTTAGGGCTTTCTCCACCTCCTAAAAACCCTAGGTCAGGGGAATCATCCGTTCCTCCGGCGCCAGCGTTTCTTCCGACGGAAACGGCGTCGTCGGAGCTGGCGGACGTGGGTGCGGCAACTTCCGGAGGCGTCTTGTACTCCGCCTGTGGAGTGGTGTCGCCGCCGTCTGACTGGTGGGTCTCGGGAGTCTCCGGCGCCGAGCAGATGGTGATGGGGACGACGGCGGTAGGAGAAAAGGCGGCGGAGGAGGAGGAGGAGGAGGAGAGCTCCGGCCAGTCGATGCCGGAGTTGAAAGGGGAAGGGAAGTCGTCTTGGCGGGCAAAGTGGGAGTGAGCCAGAATGTCTTCTTGGGAGCCTGAGATTTGGCAGTCTTTGTTATACTCTCCAAATGGGTCTCCCCCCGCCATTGCTGTTGCTGTCTCACTCGCACAACTCACTATCCTTATTTTACCTCGGTTTCCTTGGTTTTAAATGTGCGATGTGGAACTCCTGTTCTTGAGACTTGGATTTTCCCATTCTCACTACTGTGCTTTCTTTTCCTCTGCACCTTCCCAACAAGATTTTCAAATTTTTCAGAGCCATGTTTTTCTTCACCATGGATTGTTTATTTCAACTGCCAACCGACAGGATCATATAGCAATAAGTTATAAGCAATTTTTCTTATGTAAAGCGGAGATAAGTAGACCAAACAAAACTGGTTCGATGCTCAAAATTTTAACCAAGTTATTTGAATTCATATGATGAACGATAAATTCATCCATTTTACATGCCTCTTTCACCCACTTTTAGCTCATATAATAACTTAATTTTTAGAATTTTTACTTGTTTTATTTATATTTTGTAGGAAATAACTCCAAATCAAGCAAACGTCGCGAAAAGGAGCGAAGATGGGACAAACCGGCGAAAAACAGCAGTGCACGGCGGTTCTGCAGGGATGCACGGCCGTGCACAGGTGGCCGAAGCCACGCACGGCCAGCACGGCCAGGCGTATGGCCGGCAGTGCGTCGAGCCTGCTTTCGCGACAAAAGCCCTTTTCAACCAGTTTTTGCGGGGGGCCGCACGGGGTTTGCTTGGGGCGTCTCTCTGGCGATTCTTAGGCTAGATTTTAGGTTAGTTTGGCAAATAAAACCTCAAGAGGAGGATTAGTTTAGGATTGAAGATTGTAATTTTGGATTCAACCTTTGGATTTCAAGTTCTTTCATCAATTCAAGACTAAGTTTTCTCCGCTTTTATCTCTTTAGTTTATATGTTGTTCTTGTTTATGTTTTGTTAGTTTTAATTCTTGTATTTACTTTGTTTAGTTTAATTGTTTAGTTTTCATTGTTGATTTATGCTATTTAGTTGTCTAGATTTGTTTTATTTCATTTTCTTTGTTTTGTTCTTCATGTTCATGTTCTTGTTTGTTAGTTTAGGTTTTCATGTGTTTGTGATGTTTAATTGGTAGATTGTGTTAGCTTGAATTGTGATTAGCCCCTTGATGGCTAATTAATCTTGTATTTGGCCTAACGATACCCAATCTATGCATAGAACTTAAAGTTTTCCTTCACGCCCCCCAAGTGCTCGATGAAATGCTTGAGAGAGCTTTCATCTATATTTTTGGGCGATTGACTTATGCTGAGAGGTGAGGTCAATTTGCTAGTGTGGGAGAAGGAATAGCCGAGTTTGGGACATGAAAATAGTATCCGCATTGAGCTAGATCTGGGGTTGCTAGTTTTGTGGTCTAATTGGGCTAACCCCATGAAAATAGGTGGTTAGGCTAATTAGACTAGCTCATGACCTTTGAGAGAGGGCTTGGGTGATCTTTGATGGTGCAACCGATCATCTCTTGTTTGTAGTGTAGTTTGGGTAGGTTAGGACTCGTCTCGATTAGTTAGTTCATTCATTAGTCAAATCACAACTCCAAGTCGCTTTTTCTATGTTTGTTAGCGTAGTTTAGTTTACCCTTTGTTTTCCTTTGATTTCGCCTAACTCGAGACGCTTTAGTTAGCCTTGGTAGTTGGAAACACAATTCCCTGCGAACGACACCCTAAGTACTCAACGATACACCTTGCACTTGGGGTTTATAAATATTAAAACTCTGTTTTTCTTGTAACATCATACTCTACTCAAAATTTGAAATAGGCTAACCCAAAAGTGGACCTAAAGTTTGAATTGACCCGAACCGAACTGTACCTTACCGAAATTTTTTTCAAAGTTGCTTATTTTTGTATGACAAGCGTAGTAGACCAAAAATCAGTCGATCCGAACCGAAATTTCCAACCCAAATCGAACCAACTCGAAATATTACTTATAACTCGAAGTATGGTTCAACCCATACTTGAACTGAATGACCCATTTGTCGGGTCTAAATTTAGGGGTTTGGAGTAAATAATATTTTATGTTTCTATATGCTGAGACAAACAAGCTATTATTAATTATGGATTGAAACTAAACCTAGTTAAAATCATGCCCAGTCAACACACAGAAGCATGTAAGTTAATTTAATATCAAATACCATATCAGGAAAGCTTAGCTCTGATAAAGGCTTGGATTGACTTGTTAGAGTTTGTAAGTTCATTCAATGGAAGAGCGTTTAGCATTGATAAGTCTTGAATTTTTGATACTGAAATTTGTTTGAATGATATAATGACTTTTATCATGTATTTGATTTATCTTTTTTAGGTACGGAACAATGGTCTAAGCCCCAAAACATATATTATGGTCAACTAAAATTAAATCTGACAAAACTGATCCGATCCGAATGACCCGAACTGAAAGACCCGAAATCAGACCCAAACCGACATCCGAAAGAGTTGATCCGATCTTGACCCGAAATTTGAAATTGAACTAACCCAAAACCGAACCGATTCTAAATCATATTGACCCAATTTAACCCGAAACCCATACTGACCTGAAATCTAATTGACCGATGTATACCCAAACCCAAAATAACCAGAACCGAATGAAATCTGATCCGATTCTAACCGGATCCGATTCAAACTTAAAGTAGTGACTAATGATACTAGCTACACAACTTCACTTGATATTTAGGATGCAAAAAGCGAAGCAAATGACAAAACTTACCTTGAACAAATAAAATAATGCATTTGCAATGTTTGAAAAAAATGACTTAATAAGGATTTGACTTATTTTGAGTAACAGAAAAGGAAATATAGAATCAGGTCGTTAAAGCTATACCATGGTTTATGTTGATTAGGCACAACTCTTCGATTTTTTTTTTTTCTGAATCTTTGATTTGATGGTTGGGGAAATGAAGGATTTATAACACTATTTGTTCATCCACGTGCTTACTTCCTTGTGCAATACATTGGAAATAATCTAATTGTAACTAAATCTTAGAAGAATTGGAATGAGGAGATTTATACCCAACCCAATATTTAAATTGAAATGACCTTTTTTTGTGTAACATTAAAAACTAATCCAATTAAGATATAATCTTGGACGAATTAGAAGGAGATTACAAACTAACCCAATTGAAATTCATGGCCACATAACCTCCTTGTAAGTTGTCCAAAATTCTATGGCTTATGTGGGCATGGAAGATATCAAATTCAAACCACATATAAAATGACCCAATTCAAATACAAGTCAACTCGAAAGTAACCTGATTCGATTTCTAGCCGAACCTATAACCTGAATTGACTTGGACCCGATCTACATCTAGATCAACCTAAACGAGCTTGACCCAAAGTTGACCCAATCCGAACTTCACCCGAGCTATACTCGAATCCGAACCGAATACGATAAACTTGAACTTAACCCGACCTGAACTTAACTCGAACCCGAACCCGAATCTGAATCCGAATCCGAACCGAAATTGATCAACGTGGATAGAACCCAAACCGAACTTAAACCGACCCAAATCAAAGCTGAATGATCCTTTTGCCATGTCTAACTAAAATCATATGGGGTCAAAAAAAAGTTACCTTCTCACTAAGTAAAGTCTCAAAAATCTAGGGGAAGGACAGTTATACATAGTGAGACCAATAAGCCCAACTTCAATATTACCCTAATTTATTCGCTACCTTTTTGCGCTTCTCGATAACAATGAAAAATAAGGACTTTCCAACCATGTTAATGGATTAAATCCTTGCATTGCTTCATGAGGAGTGAGTTCATTTGAACTCGAGGCTCCGAAGTACCCATATAAGCATCTTAAGAGAGTTTTAATTTCAACTTTCATTGACTCATGCCAGCCCCTCGATGAGCTCTCAAAACACCTCCTCCTCCAGCTAAACCTGGATTGTTTTTGGAAACCAAATTTGGGTCTAAAAGGATTCATGTCTAATAGGAAGCCCACCAATCCACAAGTGTTTCCATTTTAGAAAAGATAAGCCCATCTTCAATCCCTAAGAATTTTAGCAAACTTTAAGCGAATTTGATCAAGGGAAATATTTCCCCATCCATAGGTTCTACCATTCCTTTACTTCCACAAGTACCATGCAGTTACCCAAATGTTGTTGGTAATTGATCATTAACACCCATATTTCTTAAGTTGTGAAGAAACCATTGTTCAAGGTTACGACTCAAACCCTTGGTTCCTAACCCTTTTCTCGTTCATGTTAGCCATAAATTTATATATAAAGCAAGCCAGATGAAGATTTTTATTCTCTGTGGTGCTTTAAACTTCCAAAAAACATCCCAAATAGGGTTCTCAGCAAGCTGGTCTTCATTTCAAACACTTGCAAGTGCGGAATTAATGATGAACTTTGCTGAACTTAAACCCCTACAAAAGGATTGATTATGATCTTCACTTCCCAGAGAAATTCAAAAAGAGGTGATTGATTTCAAAATTTCAGCAAGAAGGTACTAACTGAAAGATCACTCGTGAAAAGCAACGGGCATGATGCAACATCTAACAGAGTATGAGATTCAACGCAATGTCAAACCCATAATTTGGTGGTTCTTCCATCATCAATTGAACATTTAAAACCTTGTTGTAGACTGTTGACATTTTTTAGAACCCTTTTCCAAGCATTGGATGAATTAAGGTTGGTTTGTTCCAAACATTAAAATTAGTAATAAGCAATAAGAAATGTCAAGAAATGGTAAGCAATAAGGATTTGTAGAATGTAACAATAGGAGCTAGCAGTAAGCACTACTCTATACTTCAAAGAGTATGTTCTTTTCAACTTGTGGTAAATATTTATCATTAGCATTCAATACATTTTAGCATAAATTAGTAAAGTTAAACACAATTCAACATAGTTCAGTGCAATTCGCACAGTTCAGCACTTGTAAAAGTACTAAACTAGTTAGATTATAATTACATCCAAATCATCTATTCCTTATAAATAATTGGACGTATTTTGCTAATAACATAAATAGGTTTATTTTTGTTACTATAATTTTGTTTAAAATTGAAAATATTTTTATTTACGTAACAAAATAAAATGTTTCACAATTTTTAAATATAATATAAAAATATTAATATTGTTGTATTTGTAAAATACATGTTATTTGATGAATTATTATATTATATAAATACGTATATTTTTCATAAGTTATGTAAAAATTGGACACTTATTTTAAGAATATAATTAAAATTGAAAGATAAATTTTCATATCGATTATATTCTTATATCCAATTTTTACAATATCTCTTGATTGAAAAAAATTATTATATGTCGTTTTCCTCCTAATACCATAGAGAAACAAGCCCCACCAATTATTATACCATGTACTAGTAATGTCGACTTCTAAGTTACTAACAACAACCACAACATATAAAATATAACTCGTTGAAAAAATGATCAAATTTTAGCACAATATAAATAAATACGTATTCATAATTGCTTATTTTGGGTGTATATAATAGTTACACAATTGTATAAATATATCTCCATACTTAATTACAATTAGTCCCTAATTATGTAGTCTTATTCATTATTATTCAACATGTTTTAGCATATTTCAGCATGATTCAGTAAGTTTTAGTATATTTCAACAAGTTTCATCAATAAGTACCAATAAGTATTTATCATAAGTTCAAAAGAGCATGCCCTAATTAAATACTAAAACGAACATCCAATCAACCATAGATTGGAATTATGTCCAATTAGAATTACGCCAAACCAATACATGAGAGCATATAAGGTAATTAGGACAACTTAGTTTTGAAAAAGTTCGAATTATCTGGTGGGAGCTCATAAGTTAATTCCGCGGTTTACGCCACGATTATGAGACCTTAGAGTTGAAAACTCTGGAAATTAACTTGTAAGGGTATGTGGGTTTCACCATTTTCTAAACAATAACCGCTCCTTACTGCTCTAACTGTGTTATATTTAACCGCTCCTAAATGTCATATTTGCTACTAATCACTCACAACAATTAGCTATCTTTAAGTATACTAGGTTTAAACTACTTGTTGCCAATGCTAATCATTGTTATCTATTCCTAGCTGCTCGTAACTGCTAACTATTTGTTTTAACAACTGATACGAACATGTTGAAAGTGAACTCATATAGAGGTTGATTATAACTCCAAGTATCATTTGATAGTAAAATTCGTTTAAGACGCATGACAATTTTTTGTCATGTATTTGATAATTAAATTCAAAAATTTATTATGATCAGATATGTTACGTTGCAAATTGCAACAAAAAGCTATGTATAATAACTCACTAAGTGGATGTAGCTTTGCTCAAAGTTTTGATAATCAACTAGTTTTTGCACCATGTGATGCACGGTTTTTTTTGGGGGGTAATTGTTGTAAGTGATGTTCAATTTTGTATGTGTTTATGTTACTTTGATAGTATTGTTATCGAGCATGGGAAAGTTGAATTCTTGATTCTATGAGTAGTAAGACATGGAATGTATGATTAATGTTATTCTTACCAATATTCTAAATTTCTAAGATTTTGTGGAAGGCATATTGAAAACAAGTTTTAATACAGCAACAATAAAATCAAAATATGTTTGTCTTAGTTAAAAAACAAAGAGAAGTAGTACGAAACGCTCAGTACCGTAATGGTTTTAAATGTGAAACACATCCATCAATACAACAACAACAGCAACTCCACCATTATAGGTCTCACTTTTACAGGGTCTAGGGAGATTTAGATATAGGCAGTCCTACTCCTATGCACATGACTGCACGTAAAAATACATCCGTCAATACGCATCAAATTAGTAAATTTGAAGTCAATCTTATCCCATAGAGCTTTCTTGTCATCCATTTTTCCTTTGTCTTCTATTTTGTTGTCCTCTCATTCTTTTTCATTTATGTTCGTGCTTTGTTCTTCATTAATCTCCGATTGTCTTGCACCGAAAAAAGTTCATGTAAGTAACTTTTGTCTGTGCGTATTTTTTTTTTGTCCGTAAACATTCCGATTGTTAACAGACATGAGTCTTGCTTTTGAGAGAGCAATGCACAACGGATTACATCTTGAAATAGTTTTAGTTATCCTTTTGGTTTCTTGCCCATCCTCTCTTTTCCTTTCTCTTTTCCTATTTTGATTTTCTGATTGAGTTTGTTGTTCATTGCTTTGAAATTCCACTTCTCTTCTTGTAGATGCCTCTTTCTCCTGTAATGTAGGCTTAGCATTTGTTATTTTTATGGTACTCAAAAATCATTACTTTATTTAATTTCACATCTTTAAACATGCTTTAGCTACCTTATTTGTGATGGATTGTAGCAAATTATTGGTCTCCATGGCACAATTTGGAAGAAACACCTTTTATGGTGCAACCTTCTATGCATAACTCCTTTTGTTGAGCATTAGCTTGAAGATATAGCACTTGCCTACACAATCTTGTAATATATCCATAACTTTTTTTTTTTTGTCTTCCTGCATGGCACATGTTCATAGTTAATCTTTTTACATGTAGAAGAATATGTATATTACAACAGGTGTTAACTAGTTTCATGTAACCTGATTGCAGATATCCACTAGTGACTGTGCTGGCATGCGGATTATCTTCTCTGCTTCTTTATCAAATACTAACATCTTGACAAACATATCTCCATCAACAATTTTGATGATTAATCGACCTTTTATGCCATATGCATTAGAGTTTTGACATTATAAATTGTAATTTAGAATTTTGACATTCATATTGAAATTGTTACCTTCATGCAGTCGCAGATCTAGACATATAAAATAGGGGCGTTCATCTGTTAAACTTCCTGCTTTAGGAGTGTCCATATATATTAATGTAACCCCTTTAAAATATAGATCATTGAATTTGTTTTTTGCTAGGGGTGTCCATAGACACCCCACAACTCCACATAGATCCGCCTATGCCTTCATACTAGGTATTCCATATCCTCAGTGCAGCATTCACACCTAAATTTGCCATTAGTTCAATCAAGGTTCTTTTTGCAAACTTTATTGCAAGAATTATAGTGCCAATCATATTCTGTGTGGATGCACATTATGAATGCAAAGCATGTGTACATTTGACCCTGCATCGAAAGGATATTATATTTCGTAGCTATCACTATATGATTACATTTTTTTGTATTTTAATTTGTGTAGCTTTTAGTTGCTAGATAATGATAGGAGAATATATGAAGGAAATTATTGCCTTGGATTTAGTGGTTGAAATTTCCATCATTTCACGTAAGGCTTTTCTGTTGTCGAGCCTGGCATCATCTTCTATTTCTTGTTTTCTTGTCTCCAACTTGGCAACTTTTCCTTTCTTGATCCTAGATATGGCATTATGATTTCATACAGCTGATGTCCTTTATGTATCTATCTATCTATCTATCTATCTATCTATTTATGTGTGTGCGTGTGTGTAAGTACACACGCGCGCGCGCGCGTACGTGCGTACATACATGCACACGCACACACACACACACACACACACATGCACACACACACACACGCACGCACGCATGCACATATATGTACACACACACACACACACACACACACACACACACACATATATATATATATTGTTGGAAAAATTAGATGCAATGACTGAAAACACAGGGTTGGTTAAACCGAGTCGTGGTAGAGAATCACTGCCTTGAAAGCGATTACAGCTCGACTAGGGTGCAGGTCGTATTAGCCGGTCGCTCCCCAAGGCTAACTCAGTAACTCTCAGATGCGTGTACTTCGCGGCTGAGAGGTTGAGGTATGCAATGTTAATGCCCAGAAACGTAGCAAGGAAGAAGACAGAAGAGAAGAGGGAAGAAGTGGATGGTTTTCTGTGTATTCCCAATGCACAGGGGAGCCACGTATTTATAGCGAGATAATAGCTGTTGAAGGACTTCAGAAAAACAGGAAAACAGCAGCAGTTACGGCAACAACAATGATGGAGGCAGAAGATCAGGCAGAAGATAAGCAGCTTGTAGAAAACTGCAATTGAAATTAAGGGGAGAGCGGATTATCTGGAGGACCATAATAAACGGAGGCGAGAATCGTGGACGCAATCCGTTATACAAAAGAATAAAACGGATTTTTCCAAAAACAATCGACCCGCGCGCGAGCCCAGCCCGGACCGGCCGGGCGGGCGGCAGCGGCGCGCGCGCGCGTGTGGTTTCCCAGTGGCCCCCTCATACCCTTAAAACATGCCTTGATCTTATTCAATTGGGGCAAGGAGGAGTAGGAGTATAAGAACCCTTTTCTCCTTCTTTCCACGTTCTATGTGGGACAAGAAGAAATAGAGAAGGAAAAGTAGCTTGTTGCCATTACTTCCAACAATTCCCCACTAATGGCATACAAGATAAGAGAGGAAAGAATTTCTGAGCGATTAGGGGTCAGATACTTAGATGTCAATATCTTTCGATTTGAATTGACACATTAGTGATGCGAGGCAACAACCAAGTAATTTACAAGTGAGCTAAATCTTGAACTTGTAAACCTTGATTGAGACCCCCACAACACATGTCAACCCCTTAAGGAAAAACACATACCTCGCGATAACAACACAGGCGCCTTTTTGGCTATGCGCGTACTTTGGGTCTCATAGGTGCTCTAGAGAGAAAACCTGAATTTTTCATAGAAGGCGGCCAAACCTTCACACCTACGTAGGTAATTTCATCAAGTCTATCTTCGGTATAGACCACCATAACAATGGCTATGAAATTATTAAGAACATAATACAGTTCAACCTCACAAGTTTTCCATGCAATGAATACATTAAGTGCTTCTCAATAGCACCCCCACAATAGGTATAACTACACCAAGAGCGTAAGCTCGTTTTTCAAGTAAAATGGGATGAATCCATCAAGTACTTTTCTATAGCACCACCTTGGAAGGCTATGGATTCATTATTGTGCTTCTCTATAGCACAAGCATTATCACACGTCATAGGGATGGGAATGTAGTGCATCTTAGAGGTTAGCATGGCTTTGTTTGACCGCTAATGGGTATCCACCACACTATCTCCAGTCACAGGCTTAAGGCCCATCCCCCTCGACGTCTCCAGCACCAATCGCCTTGTTAATCCCTTCGTGAGAGGATCCGCCAAGTTCTTCTCAGATCTCACATACTGTAGAGATATGACTCCATGTTTCAGCAGCTGTTTCACCGCACTGTGTCTGATACGGATGTGTTTCCTTTTTCCGTTATAGACACTATTGTGCACCACTCCTATTGCCGCTTGCGAGTCACAATGTAGGGAAATTGGTATTGCTTGTTTGCCCCACAATGGCATGTCTGTTAACAAGCATTTGAGCCATTCTGCTTCTTGTCCTGCCAACTCAAGAGCAATGAATTCAGATTCCATGGTGGAGCCGGCTATGCAAGTCTGTTTTGCAGACTTCCACGATATAGCCCCTCCACCAAGAGTAAAAACATAACCACTAGTAGAGCTGATTTCATCGTTATCAGATACCCAGTTTGCATCACAATATCCTTCTAACACAGCAGGAAATTTGTTAAAATGCAAACACGTATCAATAGTACCTCTAAGATATTTGAGCAAACGAAGAAGTGCATTCCAATGTTCTTGATTAGGGTTATGAGTATACCGACTCAATCTGCTTACGGCATAAGCAATATCAGGATAAGTGAAGTTCATAAGAAACATCACACTTCCTATAACTTTTGCGTACTCATTTTGTGATACACTGGATTCTTTATTTTTCTTTAAGTGAATACTGGGATCATAAGGTGTTCTCACAGGTGTCACATCAAATTGGTTAAATTTCTTCAACATTTTCTCAATGTAATGTGACTGAGACAATGAAAAGTCAGTGCTGGTTTTCTGAATTTTGGTCCCCAAAATCACATCTGCTTCTCCCATGTCTTTCATTTCAAACAACGAAGACAATAGCTTTTTAGTTTCGTTAACAACCAGCAGATTAGTACCTAAGATCAGCATATCATCAACGTAAAGACAAATGAGTACACAATCTGAATCAATCCTTTTTGAGTATACACATGAATCAGACAAGTTTACAGTAAAACCATTTTGTACTAAAGAGCTATCAAACTTTTCGTACCATTGTTTAGGAGCCTGCTTTAGACCATAAAGAGATTTTCTCAGTCTGCAGACTTTATTCTCCTGGCCTGGTACCTCACAGCCCTCAGGTTGAGTCATGTAAATTTCTTTCTCTAGATCACCATTCAAGAAGGCTGTTTTAACATCCATTTGATGTACAACAAGATCATATATAGCAGCTAAGGCAATTAAAGCTCTAATGGTGGCTATTTTGGTCACAGGGGAGTATGTATCAAAATAGTCTATCCCCTTTCTCTGATCAAAACCTCTAATAATCAACCTGGCCTTATACTTATCAATTGAACCATCCGCCTTTAACTTCTTTTTGAAAATCCATTTACTACTAATGGGTCTACAACCCTTGGGCAGGTCGGTCAATTCCCATGTTTTGTTTGACTCGAGTGAATCTATTTCACTTTTAATGGCTTCCTTCCAAAAAATTGCATCTATAGATTTTATAGCCTCTTGATAGGTTTTGGGATCTTCTTCTATTAAGAAGTTTGACACAAATTCCTCAGTTATGACATCAACATCCGAGCTATTAAAAGATTCCATTAGAAAAGCAGTAATAAAGTCAGGTCTGAAGTTTGTTTCGACCCTACGTCTCTTGCTCCTTCTAGGTTCAATTTCTAAGACTCTATCGTTAGAGTTAGAAACAGGCAATTTAGCAGATAAAGAAGGATTAATAGGTGCCACATCAGTCACTTCCCTTTTAAGGGGAAAAACATGCTCAAAAAACTCTGCATCTCTATGTTCAGAAATAACATTATCATTTAATGACATGAATCTATAAGCAGCACTGTTTTGAGCATAACCAATAAATACAGCATCAAAAGTCTTAGGACCTATGTTAGTTCGTTTAATACTAGGCAAAGCAACCTTAGCCAAACAGCCCCACACTTTTAGATAACTCAGATTAGGAACATACCCTTTCCACAATTCATATGGGGTTTTGTCTGATTTTTTATAAGGGATTCTATTAAGAATAAGGCATGCAGTTAAGACAGCTTCTCCCCACATGTTATCAGGCAACCCCGAACTTATAAGCATAGCATTCATCATTTCCTTTAAGGTACGATTTTTCCTTTCAGCTATACCATTTTGTTGAGGGGTATAAGGGGCAGTAGTCTCATGTATAATGCCATTTTTCTCACAAAAAGAAGTCAGAGAATTAGTATCATATTCTCCACCTCTATCTGATCGTAGTCTCTTGATTCGATCTAATTGGTTCTCAACTTCTGCTTTGTATTTTAAGAACATTTGCTCAGCCTCGTTTTTAGACTTAAGGAGGTAAACTTTGGTATACCTAGAAAAGTCATCCACAAAAGTGATATACCATTTCTTTCCTCCCTTGCTCATTGTGTTCTTAAAGTCTGCTAGGTCTGAATGCACAAGTTCAAGTAGTTCAGTTTCCCGAGTTGTTATGGTCTTGAATGGTTTTTTAGCAAATTTTGCCTCAACGCAAACATCACATTTTGAGCAGTTTTCAGTATTGATATTAGAAATTAGTCGCATGTTCTTTAGTTTGTTTATTGAAGCATAATTCACATGTCCAAGTCTACCATGCCATAAATCCACAGACTCAGCAATATAGGTAGAAGAAGCATTTTCATTAACTGCATCAGAAGCAACATTCAGAACAAAGAGCCCTCCACTACGATACCCTTTTCCAACAAAGACCCCATTGCGAAGTATAATTATTTTCCCAGCCTTTTGGTTGACCTCAAACCCAGCAATGTCTAGAAGACTACTAGAAACTAAGTTGAAGGGAAGGCACAAACAGCACATTATTCAGACAAAAGGATTTGCCCGAAGTAAATTTCAGAAGTACTTTTCCTTTACCCATGACTCCGACGGTAGTAGCATTGCCCATGAAGACATGCTCGCTATCTGGGACATCTTCGAAGTCGTGCATCAGATCCTTGTTGGCGCAGAAGTGTCTTGTTGCTCCGGTATCTAGAATCCATTCAGTGGGGTTGGACACCAAATTGACCTCCAATGTGACTGCACAGAAAACTTCAGTATCTTCAGTCAGGTTTGCTTGTGCAGTTGGTTATCCGGTATATTTCTGAATTATTTGGTTGGCTCCCTTGCGAAGGTTGCACTGATATGCTTTGTGGACAACCTTCTGCTTCTGAATTCTGCCGTTTGTCTTTTTCAGGTGATTTTGACGTTTCAGTGGCTTCTGATCCCTTTTATTTTTTCCTTTAAACCTGTCTCTGTTTACAGGAATAGAAGATTCGACAAGATTAGCTTTAGATGAATTTAAAGATAGAGATTCTAATTTATCTTTAAGACGATTTGCTTCTTCAGTTCTCATATGACTGATTAGCTCCTGGAGTGTCAAATCCTTCTTCTTGTGTTTTAGGTGATTTCTGTAGTCACTCTAAGATGGGAGGAATTTCTCGATCAATACATTTGCTTGTAGGATCTCGCACATCTTCATGCCCTCGTTCAGCACTTCAGCACATAGGTTCTCGTAGACGTGGACTTATTCCATGATAGGCTTGTCGTCTACGATCTGAAACTGCAGCCACTTCCCTACAACATATTTCCTTTTTCCAGCGTCATCTGAACCATATTTCGCCTCCAGTTTGGTCCATATGATCTTCGCAGACATGAAGATCACAAAAAGATCAAACAATGGATTCGACATGTTGTTCAGCAGATAGCTCCGTGCCAGCTTGTTGTCCTTTTCCAGTTTCTTTCTGGCAGTTTCATCTAGTGGAATAGTTGGTGTTTTTGGAGTAACAGGAGTGGTGATGGATTTCTCAGCATCAATCTGGGAGGTGTCAGAGTCATCAAGGTAGTCTATGGTGAGGATATAATCGATTTCTAGTTGTTCGAAGCAAAGTAGTAACTTCTGGGACCAACGTTTATAGTTAGTTCCATCGAGTGGCTCGATTTTGTGAAGTTCAGGGAGAGACTTCTGAAAGGGTGCAGCCATTGCAATTGTAATCGCTTTCAAATTGTTGGAAAAATTAGATGCAATGACTGAAACACAGGGTTGGTTAAATCGAGTCGTGGTAGAGAACCACTGCCTTGAAAGCGATTACGGCTCAACTAGGATGCAAGTCGTATTAGCCGGTCGCTCCTCAAGGTTAACTCAGTAACTCTCAGATGCGTGTACTTCGCGGCTAAGAGGTTGAGGTATGCAATGTTAATGCCCAGAAACGTAGCAAGGAAGAAGACAGAAGAGAAGAGGGAAGAAGTGGATGGTTTTCTGTGTGTTCCCAATGCACAGGGGAGCCACGTATTTATAGCGAGATAATAGCTATTGAAGGGCTTAAGAAAAACAGGAAAACAGCAGCAGTTACGGCAACAGCAATGATGGAGGTAGAAGATCAGGCAGAAGATAAGCAGCTTGTAGAAAACTGCAATTGAAATTGAGGGGAGAGCGGATTATCAGGAGGACCATAATAAACGGAGGCGAGAATCGTAGACGCAATCCGTTATACAAAAGAATAAAATGGATTTTTCCAAAAACAATCGACCCGCGCGCGCGCCCAGCCCGGACCGGCGGCGTGCGCGGCGGTGGCGGCGTGCGCGTGGTTTCCCAGTGGCCCCCTCATACCCTTAAAACATGCCTTGATCTTATTCAATTGGGGCAAGGAGGAGTAGGAGTATAAGAACCATTTTCTCCTTCTTTCCAAGTTCTATGTGGGACAAGAAGAAATAGATACGGAAAAGTAGCTTGTTGCCATTACTTCCAACATATATATATATACACACACACACACACACACACACATACATACATACATATATACATACATATATGTGTGTGTGCGCGCTTACGCGTGTGTGTGTATTGAGATATAAAGTGAATGATTTACCATTGTTTGTAGTGAAGGGATCTTGTATTGGTAAGTTAATGTAGACATTTTGTTTCAAACGTTAAATTCAATTGGCTGCGACCTGCAAATCATGCTTATCAAATATATGAGCTTATACTGGTTACTATATTTTTATCTTATGTATTTGCCTTGGAATTTGCTCACTCTTGTCGATGTGATTATGATTATCTAAGTTCGTCTTCCTCCTATGTAATTTCATCAGGTACCATCTTCGATGCTTGACCCCATAATGTCACTGCGATTTTGACATTGCCGGTAGTTGCATTTGTTAGAGTTTTGAATTTTTTGCTATGTTATATAATAGCTATTTTTATTTCGTATATTTTATTTTAGATACGTATTCGTCTTCTCTATACCTTATTTCCATTTTCCAACAACTTCCGGCGTGCTTTCAACACTAATTAATCGTGCAAGGACATCTAGATTACATTGAATAGTACAATTACCTTGGAGATGCAAGGACAATTGTATTGCATTTAGTTGCCATTTGCTTATGCCATTTGAGTTTTTTTTTTTTTTTTTTTTATGTTTTTGCATATTGATATACATTGGTACACACCAATCAGATATTTATCATTGTTGGAACGATCTTATAGATTTCCCAATGGGAAGAACTCAAGCTTGTGCATTGAAATCTGTGGTTGTTTCTAATCAATCCTTTTGAGAGAAGTAAACGGTGTGAAATTGATCATATAGTTATTATGTACGGGACGGTATGAGCATTTGCTTTTCCCAACTTCAAAATGCTTAATCAGGTATACTTCTTCTTCTGGCAAGTTTGAAAGACCAGATTAAATATTTCCTTATGGTTGTATAGATGTGATTTTCCTACCCAAAAAAAAAAATTAATTGTTAGAAAGTTTTTTTTTTCCTTCTAATAAATGATTATACTTTTTGTTAAATTATTGCATACTTGTTTATCTAGATATATCATATCCAAGCTGGCTAGTTGTGAACTAGTGGATTGGTAAGTTACATCCCATAGTTAAGTCAGCTTGACTGTAAGTTGCCGTGTTTTCTTTGTTAAATCAAGATCTACTATGTAGATTTTTTCTCCTACCATATTTCTCTTACTTTTCACTCTGCATGGCCAGATTAGTGTTAGTTACACCACATTGGAAACTAATGACAATATATTGTTTAAACATCGATAGCAATACATTGGATATGGATTAAATCCTTAGAATATGTAAATTAATTCTTGTTGCATTGTAGTATACTGACAATTGCTTACTCATGAAGTGGTCTTTTCCCATTTGCAATTATTCCAAATAAATTGAATAGGTTTTTCAATTTTGAGCTTATTTCCTTAAACTACACATTTTTTGTTTTCGATTTTTCAACTCTTGAGGATAGGTCTTCTTCAATTTGTGACCCTAGACACTGCCACATATAAATGGCCATGACTAAATGCACTCCAACATTGTGAAATGTTTACCCTTGGCTCTTATTGATTGTCATTGCAAAGCACAACTTCACAGAAAATTATCGACGCTTTAATGTGAAAGGCAACTTTGTATCTGATAGAGACATTTCAACTCGAGGTATAATGACCTTGTGTCCCTTGTTTGTTCTGGTTGCAACGTCTATCTGAATGACTCTTTTACCTAATCAAGTCACGATGAGTCTGGTTCAGTTACACATTCCACTTGTTTCATTTATATTTCTAAGTAATATAATAGGCCAACCAACTGTCAGTCATAGCTCGTGATTGGGTGTTCTGGGATATTAAAGGGTATTTAGAAATTCATTTGGGTACAATTCCTCATCATCACTTGAGCTATTAGTCAATGGGCACACACGATCTATACTTTTGTAGACATGTTCATCCCTTGAAATTTTTGAGAGAATATAGATGTTTATCTCGTCGATATAATCATTTTTTGGTGCAAGTATTACCCTATTTTGTAGGTAGCTTAGGTCTTTGTAATTTTCAAGGAGGTTTGGATAGACTTGATCAAGAATTGATGCAATTGAGGAGTCATTTTGTTGAAGTAGAAGATCTTTAGGAATCTCAATTCAGGATGCTTCATCATCTCCTTCCATAGCAGTGACAAGTGTTGCTCTATCTCCCACGTCTAATAACCACTTGCTGAACTTCGCGAGGGTTCTATTGTTTTCTTCTTCATTATCTTCCCTTATTCTCAAGTTTTTTTGCAATCTAAAAATTGTACAATTTGTCTAAATTACATGCGAGTTGGCAATTAAAGCATCGATAATATCAGTCCTTCCTTTCCTTGGCGCAACTACAGTGTTTGCCTGACATCCCCTTCTAAGACGATAATTTTATCTCGAAATACTTTATCAACGTATGTGGCGTTCTCTAATTGCATTATGTCTCTAAATGTACGATCAGCAGCTTCGATTGCATGGCAAGGCACCATTGGGGGCTTATCCCAAATCACAACAGTTGTTTTCCAAATTAGTTGTGCGAGATGTGAACCTTGATCTATCCTACAATATGATCCCTCATGTAAATGGATTAAAATGCAAAATCTTGAGTGGGCAATCCTCACATAATCAAGTAACAATGTCGTAATGCCTGAAGGAGCCACATTGAGGACGATGTGCCCTTCTGACGATAGTCTTGAACGCAAAGTCCTCTATAAATATGTTTTGCTAGTCCCACCACTCCCGTAAAATGTAGAACACCGCTCCTATTGTATTGTACCCTGCTTGTAGAATAGCATTGTAAATGTCTCTTTGCTCATGGGTTAGGCCTTGCTGAAGATTCTTGGCTTCTATTGACAAAGATGTTCTGTCATAATTTTGCTCTTCTAAAAGCGGTCTATTTGTTGAATGTTGGAGCAATGACATGTTTAGAGTGAAATTTTTCCAAATTCTTACAAGTTGCGATTGTGATTAGTAAGGAGTGATTGTATCTCATAAAATGCATAATTCTTTATTTGCTCATCGGTCAATGTTATGTCATTTGTCTGAAGTCGATGCCTTTGTCGATATTCTATGTCATCCAACAAATCTTCCCAATGTTTTCCCCATAAATCCTTAGGTTCTAAGACCTCAAAGAACAATATATTGTCACAATGAGTTGTATGTTGGCCGCTTGACCATTGGGCTGCCTCAGATAATGCCTCATGCCACTCATTATCTCCATCTAGTAACACTAAATCATTGCAAGTTGCTTTGAATATGGGGTACAAAACACCATCAACTGTTCTGATGCCACCAAAGCTTGCAGCCCTTTTACAATATGAAGGAGGTATCTCAAATAATACTGCTCTCTAGAGGTTGGGTGTGCTACGTAATCCTATCTACACATTTGTCTTTCTCCCTTCTTTTCCATTTTTTCTCACCACATTGCTATACCCACTTGGATGGGAATTCAGCATATGTAATTGTCGAGCATCTACACGGACTTTGTTTGTTTCCATCCCTTCTGTTAGTATAGTTCTTCCTAAGCACACTCTTCCAAATATCTCATCTAGACATTCATAGTCTTCAAATGTAATGACTTGCTCATCTGGCAAGTGGAATTCCAACCTTTCAACTGGTGGATCTTTATATTGTATTTCAAACCCAAAAATTCGCCAACATGCTTCTGATGCCGGCACATATCTATAATCAAGATATGATTTAATATTATCCTCTATTATTTTATCTACATCGTTGTTGTTTCTTTCAACAGTCTCCTCAACTGTAGTAAGTGCCACACAGTTCTAGGCCTTTGTTCATATACTTAAACAAATATTTGGTTGATCGTGCTTTGTTATACCATTCGACATTGATATATGCTTCGTACTTTACCAACAAATCAATGTTGTGGGGTACAACAAAAGAGTTATCTATCATCTACCCAATTTTTGTTTCTTTTCTTCCATTATTTATTCTTCTGTAAATAGGATAACCGTCTTTGCTAATGGATGTTGCGTTGTGAAACTTTTTTGGATAATGTTTTGTGCATTTTCAATCTTGCATGCATATGCAATTCGGATTCATGGCGCCACAAAGTCCGTGTATCATGTATTACACAACTGTGTCATATGCGACTGGGTCATCCTCTTTTTGTGGCAGCTCTGCCGATATGAAGCTTTCTATTTTCTCTGGTGTTGAATGCTTCTCATTTGGGTGCAATAAGACTAGTATATGTGCATGTGGTAGGCCTCTTTTTTGGAACTCCACTGTGTATATAGATGCATTCCAATTTGATGATATCATTTTATTTTTTTTGTCATTATACATATACGTTTGTTAAAGTATTGAGTTAAGACTATAAGAACCTCACCTGCTTGCATCTACCAAAGAAGGATCTGGTGGTTAAATCACGTGTTAATTCATCTAATTTTATCTTGAAAACACGGACAACAACTTTAGGGCGATCTTCAGGACGTTGTCTTGGAATTCTTGCTAAAAAAATAAGTGATTTCAGACCATTTTAGGTTACATGGGACTGTGATGAATAGAGTTGGATGACTTGCCCACCTGCACATTGCTAATGCATCTTGGTAGTTTTCTCTCGTGAATCTTGGGCTCCCGGTGACGAAGAAGGTATAGCAATATGTTGTTTGAGGAATGTCGGTGTTGTATCTGCTCTTGACATTGTGTCTGCTAACCCACAATAGAGATCCTTTTGTAACTTTTTTTGGTATTTACAGACATAATCCAATCTAACTTATTGGGTACAAGTGAATGTGTCCACTCCAAGCCGTTGTCTCACTCTTCCATATAATGTCAGGGTTTGTCCCTCCTTTGGACATTCTTGCCATCGAAAAACAAGCATAGTACTCCCTTATGGTGATCATTTTTTTCTTCCTTGATGTCATCTCAGTGCCCTTGTGTAGAATGTCCATTATGTGCAATGTATATTCCCTTTAACCTAGTCCCCGATTTTGTTTGTTGGGGATTGCCAGGTAATGGTGACTTCTTTACAAAATTGGTAACCTAGCAGCCCACAGACTCACCTTGTTTGACGGACCTGTGTGAGAGTATAATTGTATTTGGAAACTAGACATTATGCCAAAGCTATTTTTTAAAAAATTTTTATGGCAACTCTAGCATGCATTGCTTACTACCAAAGGAACCCTGTTTAAAATGAACATTGATCCTCTTTGTCCTTTGTGTCAATCAGAGGTTGAGAATGCATATCATCCCATTTTTCATTGTCGTGTTACACAGGATTGTTGGAGACTCGGAACATCCAATAATTTGATAGGTAATAGTTTTCTATCCCACTAGCAGAGTAGTATCTTGAAACTTCCTAGTGCCAAACCATGATGTTTGCGATTAGAATGGATAGAATAGCTACGTTGCCTTGGAGTGCATGAAAAACAAGAAAAAAAAAATGGTATTCTGTAATATAAAGCCTAATCGCGGAGGTCATTAATAAGCCCAAAAAAAAAAAAAAAAACACCAATGACGAATGGTGCATTAAACACAAACTCAGATAAACACTTCAACCACCAAGCCAAAACTCTACAGCTGCTAACTTTAAAAAAACGTATTGGGTAGCATAGAGGCAAGCACAAGGCGGGTTCATCAAAATCAATTTTGATGGAACCAAAACTTTACAAGGAGTAGCAATAGATTAGTTATTCACACTTGGGAGGGAATGTTTGTTCAAGTAGCATCATTCAACCTAGAAATAACATTAGGACTGGTAGTAGATGCAGCAACTATGAGAAATGACATCAAAGCAACAATTCAATCAGGTTTTACCAGTATTCGTATTGAAGGTGATAACAAAATTCTCATCCAAGCATTACAAGGTTATATTCAAGTGCTACAGGAAATTCAGGTTTTGGTCCAAGACATTAACACTTACTTCTGCCTTTGTAACAATGTCATTATTACTCATACTTTTAGATAGGGAAAGATAGGGCAATTGTGTGACCAACTGGTTCAATAGGTATGATCTATCTTTACATTCCTCAGTAGCGGTCGAATGAGGTACCACATATAGACATGTTGTGCATCCTTTATGAGGACAAGTGAAGAAGAATCATTGAGAAAAGAAATGCATGGTTTGTATCACTTCCCTTTCTTACAAAAAAAATAAAAAATAAAATTTGCTTGTCGGATGGGTAAGGTTTGCATCCTCAATTTAAAAGCAAAAAAATTGTTGGGGGTGAGAATTGTTCAGAGTCCATTTGGATGAAAGGCAAAAAGGGATAAGAGAGAGTGAGAAAGAGTAAATACTCCCCTTTAACTTTATTTGTGAATAAGAATTGAAGAGTAAGGAGGGACAACGAAGAGTTACTCTTACTCCTTTTTAGTCATCTTAACTCTCCATTATCTTATACTTCAAAATTGGTTGTGAGGCGGAGTAATTATAGATATTTTATACATTTACTCTTATAAACCTATACATAATGTATTTTAATCTATTTAGCGATGATATATATGTCAATTTCTTTACTTTTATTTTTTCTCCGATTCTTCCAAACAAAGTAAGTCTTTACTCGGTGTAAAACTCCCAACCCATTACTACTGTAATTGACCTCTCCCCAAATAGACCCTTGGTGGCTTTTTGCTGCGTTACGTGTGCCCAAAAGGTCAAAATCCCCACCATTGTCCATTAATGTACCGTTGGTCCTGATCAATCCCAAAGCGAGAGAGAAGAAAACAAGACAGATGAAGAAAGCAAGTGCCGACAAGAAGAAAGTCCGGCGATCGGCCGCCGGAGCCACCCAAAATGCTGCCGGCGACCCTCCTCCTAGGGTTAGTCTTTCCTGCCCACCTTCCATTTCTACCGCTTTAACCACTTATTTCAGGATTTAGGACTTTACACTCACAGATCTCGCTTTGCTCTGAGAATTTGTAATTAGACCATTTGCACCGACATGCGGAGTAACCCTATCAGGTCCGTTACTGATTACTGTTGTTGGGAATTTTCCGATAAATTTAGTCCTTGTTATCCCTTCTGGCATTTGGGTTTTGTTATGCAATTTGATTACAGCGAGCTCAGCCCGGAATGCAGGTCACTGACGGTGAATTTGATGTTGGGTTTGGCTTAAATCTAATTATCAAGAGGTTTATGGTGTCTGTGTTGTATTCAAGCAAAATGCCCTTGTTGGGTGTCACAACATGTTGAACGTTGTAGTCATGGTCATAGCGAATTAGTTGATTAAAGTGTTGAGTTGACTACAAGCTTATGAGATATGATCACGTTTATTGGGAGTTCATTTATTAGGTGATGAGAAGAATTGTGCTTTGGGTGAAATGGGTCAATTGAACCAGTCAATCTATTTTTGCAGTTTGTTCGCAGAAATTGCTAATTGTACTCTTATGGTTCTGCCCCCCTTCCCAAAGCTTTGAGGCTTGAGATGCAGCGATTCCCTCTTTACCTTACTCTTCTTGCTGGTGATTGAAGTTCCCAATAAGTTGTCTTGTTGGGCTACTGATGAGTCTTTTTATGGTTTTCAATGTGAAAGTCGACTCTACATTTGTTAGTATTTTCCTCCCCATTGCTAACGTGCCTTCAAATGGCTTGGCCTCATGTTGTTCTGATTTGGTTTGAGGCTATTTGTCTTGAATTTAAGCATTTCAAATAAGTTTAGTCGTGCTTATTGGACAAGATGAGAGGTAGAAATCTCTATTCCATAAGTGTGGGATGATATTTTAAGATGTCTGATTGGATCTCCCCCACCCTCCTATTTAAGTCATCTACTAGAAACCAAAATTAAGTCAATTTGGAAGCTAATCATTGAAAAGTTTGAGAGAAGACATCTTAGTTAGAAATACAAGTATCTCAGTAGGGAAGAAGGGAAGATGCACTCATAGCCAAAATCTTCTTTCTAGCATCTTGACTTTTTTTCGTTCTTACTCATACTGACCTTAGTGATTCAGAAGGAAACAATTCACAGATGCTCCCTTTGGGCTCCCCCTTTTTTCGTGTGTGTGCTCGGTTTTGTGTGTGTTTAGGTGGGTGGGGGTTAATCTTAAGTGTCACCTTGTGAGATAGAATTGTTTACGTAAACCAATGCAAGTGGCAGCTCAGGCATATAGCCAACCTAAGACCTTTTTGCAAGAAGATGGTAAATTTATAGATGAGAAAGACAAGTGCTAGAGGCAGGAGGTTAATATTGGATACATTGAGGATGGCCTTTATTGGCACTATGGTGTACTAAATAGCTCAAATGGAGTCAGCTAGGTCTTGTTGGGGCTTTCTTCATATTTTATTTGGTGTGAGTGTTTCGAGGCATGTTCCCACTAAGTGGCAACATGCTATAGTTACATTTCCTTTTAGGGTAAGTTATGGGGTGTGGTATCGGGACTAATGTAGGATGCTTTAAGAGCAATTCCTACAACAGAAAAACTCACACAAGAACTCTAAAACACTGAAATATTTCAATTCAATTCAAGTTCGCCTCCCTCAAACATACGGGAGTTTAAATTGAAAAATCCAGTTTAAACGATAAGGAAACTAAATGATAATGTACTCAAAATGATATTATTTGTTAACTAAATAATAGAAGGAGATAACTACAAGATAAAGTCTTTCTAAATAAAACTTTCGAAGTTTCTTATTTCTTCTAGAGTATATTTTCCCATTATATCTATTTGCATCAACTTCCTGACAATCTAGTAAGGACTCATAACTTGGGCGTGGAGCTTTTTACGGTTGTTTTTGGGTAGTTGTTCAGGCCAAACATGAGCCATAACAAAGTCAACCCCCCCCCCCCAAAAAGAAGGTCCATGCGATGCACATTAGCTGAAAGCTTATAACTTACACTACTTATTGCAATTTTAGATGAATCTCAGCATGCAAATGATGAATATGTTAGCGCAAATGTTGAGGCAGGGTTGGAGATTTGGGCATCAGAAGGAAGAGGAATCAGGTCAGTAGGGGTGCAAGGGGAATACCATGACAATCTCTGAAGGACTCTTGCCCATTGACTTATTGACAACATCGTTATAAGCAAACTCAACAAATGGTAAGGTCAAGTCCCATGTGCCCTGTTTCTCCCCTATAACACACCTAAGTAAGCCAAGGGTCCGATTGACAATCTCGGTTTGCTCATCAGTTTTGGGGTTAAAAGCTGAAAAGTTGCAGAAAATTTGAGAGTAGAGCCACACAACTTCCATAATGTCTTCCAGAAATAGCTCATGGACTTTACCTCCTGATTTGACACAATTGAAATGGGAAGACCATGCAACCTAACAATCTCTCGAAAGACTAATTTAGCAACATGTGATGCATCATTAGTCTTACTATAGCAATAAAATGGCCATCTTGGAAAACTTGTCAACCACAACTAAAATCGAGTCATGAGCACGGGATGTTTTAGGTGGAACCGAGTACAAAGTTCATACTAATTTCTCACCTTGAGGTATGAGGGATAGGTAAGGGAGTGTACATGGCCTTAGCTAGTTGGCACATTGAAACACAATGCGAGAGACATCCCTCTTAAAATAAGGCCAATAGAAGCGATCCTTCGCAAGTGCAATGGTTCTATCCTTGCTTAAGTGGCCAGCTAACCCCACATGCATTTTTCAAACTAAGAAGTCTCTAAATGATGTCCGAGGGATGGATAATTGAGAGCCTTGAAACAAGTAACGATCATGGAGAACAAAATCAACGTAAGGTCGACAATTACCAGCCAAAAGTTCAAAAAAGACAAGGCTAAAATCAGGACAAGAAGAGTAAGCATCCTTCCATCTGTCAAAGCCTAGAACCTCAACCCTTATTATGTGCAAAATACAACCAATACGATTTAAGGGCATCATCGACCTTATTTTCAACACTAGACTTATGCTTAAGCACAAAAGAGCACTTACTGATATACTCAACCCATCTAGCATGCTTAGGATTGACACTAGACTTAGAATTCTAGTACTTAAGGGCTTAATGGTCAGAGTACACAACAAACTCTTGAGGTAAAAGGTAATACCTCTAATGGCGAAGGAATTGGAGCAATGCATATAATTCTTTCTCAAATGTGATGTACTTAACACTCCTAGAATCATTGATCTTTTCACTAAAAAATGCTAAGCTCACTAAAAAATGCTATTAGGTGTCCCTCCTAACTTAATACTCCACCAGTGCCATGCCCAGAAGTGTCACAAGCAACCTCAAAAAGTTAGGGTGACTGGAGCAGATGACATCCTTTCCTTAATCTCCTCAAAAGAAGATGTTGCTTTGTGTGTCCACTAAAAAAGCCCTTTCTTCAAGTAGTCTGTAATAGGTTCCATAATAGAGCTGAAGTATCTAATCGCTCTAACTTTGTCAGGGTCAAGAGAGATGCCTTGAACATACACAATGAACATTAAAAAGAGGACCTGAAGGAAGACACACTTCTTTGGATTAGCAAAGTACTGGGCTTCTCTAAGAGTGCAGAAAAGTTACTTAAGATGGTTAATATGATCTGTCTTAGACTGCTATACACCAAGATTTCATCAAAATAGACAACTAGAAATTTTCTCATAAATGGCTAAATAACATGAGTCATGAGTCTCATAAAAGTACCAAGGACGTTGGATAACCCAAAAGGTATAACCATACCATCCACTCTATTAAGACATCTTGGGTCTTAAAATCAGCCTTCCATTCATCTCCCAGTCTAATGCGAACTGGTGCTATCTTAGAGAATCAGGTAGTCCCAACTAGACAGTCAAGCATATTCTCTAACCTTAGAATGAGAAATTTATACTTGATTGTTATCTTATTGATGACTTTACTATCGAATATCGATACACATCCTCCAAGATCCGTCCTTAGGGGTAAGGAGGGCAGACACTGTACAAAGACTCATGCTATGACGAATAAAACCGCTAGACAATAGCTCTTGAACCTACCTATTCAATTCCGCTTGCTTAGTAGGGCTCACCTTATAATGAGGAAGTTTAGAGAGCTGGAAATCAGGAACTAAGTCAATAGCATGATGTATGTTACAAAGAGGAGGGAACTTACTAGGAAGTTCTTCCGTAACAACATCAGCAAACTCTTTAAGTAGGTCATCAATCTCAACTGGGAAGTCTTGTGAAAGTAGGTCACTCGAAGGGACATTGGGTAAGGCAATAGAGTTTGAGGCTAGCTCCCTAGATAAGATTGCTAGATAGAAGTTATTAGGGTTTCCTAGTTTTTCAAAAGTTCTATGGTAAAGAAGGAAAATAGTTTGTCTACGTGGAGTAGACACAGTATTGGGTGAGGATAAGGTTGGGGAAGGGTTGGGACCAGGTGAAGGCAATAGCGCTTTGGGTCGACATGGATTATGAGTAGGGTTGGCAAAAATCTGTCCGACCTGATTACCCGAATTTGTCCGACCTGGAAAAAATCGGGTATGGTCGCCAAATTTATGTCCGAATTTAAAATTCGGACAATTGGTCATGTCCGAATTTAAATCCGGGTCGGGTTCGGCTTTGGACATTCGGGTGCGGGTTGTTCGGATTTTTGAACCATTTCGGGTTTGGACAAATTCGGACAATCGGACATTCGGGTTCGGACATCGGACAACTATGTTTATATGTAATTTTAGTCCAAATTCTTTAGAAAATTTTATAAAAACAAATTCGGACAGCCGGGTGCGGACATTAAAAATTCGGGTTCGGGTTCGGTCATACAAAATTTCGGTCAGAATGTCCTAAAATCATATCACAAATTCGGACAACCAGGTTCGGATATCGGACATTCGGGTCCGGGTCCCGGTCTGGTCAAAATGTCCGATTTATAATCCGAATAGGGTCCGGGACGAAGTTTTTGTCCGAATGTCCGATTTGTCTGAACCCGAATTGACCCGGACTCGAATTTTTGCCAGTTCTAATTACGAGTGATGCTCTTATTCAGGTACCTAAAGGTATGTATGTTTTCCTTCCCATGATGTGATACATTCAAATCATGAAGCCAAGGATGACCTAAGAGGATATCAGCAACATCCATTAGAAGGACTTCACATAAAATCTCGCCTTTATAATCACCAATCTGAATGGCAACCTTACACTTATAGAGTTATAGGTAACTGTCAGGTTGATCTTGTTGACCCATGCGAACTTTGTAAGGATGGGATTGAGGCTCTACCTTAAGGTGACATAGCTTTAAGGCGGATTCGACAACAACATTCATGGTGCTATCACCATCGATAACCATTTTCATAAGAGTTTCCCCACACCTAATTAGGGTGTAGAAGATGGTGGTACGTTTTCACTAATCGTTCATGATCGTGTTAGTCAAAAGACATCTAACAACTCTAAGATGTGCACCATGGAGAAGGTTATTTTCAACATCAACAAGATCCTCAAAGCCTCCCTTATGGTCCACCACCTCTTCCTCGAGGTGAAGTGGTTCATGTGTCTCATGCTCTATTGTAAGGGTACGATGGGGGCACATAGAAGCATAATGACCCCTTCCACGACGATTAAAACATTGAACATTGTTTATTGGATTACAGGAAGTACTAGAGGCTACACCAGTAGGCGGGATTACTCTAGGTGGGACTTGAAAGTTATGGCCCTTAGAGGTTGAAGCACTTACAGAAGACTCACTCAACTTAGGAACAGATTGGGCAGGGGTCCTAGAGAAAGGAGTAGAACATCTCACAGGGTATAGCTTGTCAAGTTTTTCAACCTCTAAAGCGTTATAGTAAGCCTCATCAAGAGTATAAGGAGCAAACAAGGTTACTTCTCTCTTAAGGTCAGTCCATAAGCCTCGCATGAAGTGGGCTATGGTAATGGAAGGATCCTCTAGAAGGTTACAACGCTGAGTGAATTTCTCAAAACTATTGACGTAGTCGGACACAGTAGAGGTGGATTGCCTAAGGTCAAGCATCTGGTTGACAAGGTGGACTTTATGGAAGGAAGGGAGGTACTTTTCTTTCAACCTATCCTTCATGACTTTTCACTGGGTGATGGGAGGATGACGTATTCGCTCAAGATGACTCATGACAGTTTGCCAAAACTTCCTAGTAGGTCCTACGAGTTTCATTTTAGCAAATCAAACGCTCTCAATGTCAAACATCTCATACCAATCAAATTAATCATGCACAACAATTATCCAATAAAAAAAAAGTGATGGCCTCTATGTTTCCATCAAAAAGGGTACATCTACTTTCACTGGTCGAGTAATGTCAGAGTAACCCTCGTGAACATTCCTAAGGTCAGTTTCAAGGTTCGTATTTCTAGGTTCCCTAAAGCTACCCATCCTCTTGTGTTCTCTAGGGGTGTGAAACTGTTGGTCCCTAGGGTCTCCCTGACCATGTCTCCAACTACTTCCTTGCTTTCGCTCTCGACAGTTAGAGTGAAGCGGTTGTGCGGGTTTCCTCTCCTCAAATTCATTAGCTTGACCTGATTTGTAGACGGCCCACTTGCGGCGGTCACTTCCCCAATAAGAAATTCAGGGGAGTCTTTAGGTGGGGGTTGAGGTTGGTCAAACATGGAAAGTGCGTGGTCAGTTTATCAATCTTAGCCTCTAGGTGGCCAAACCTCTTGTCCTGATGGTCAAGTATTTTAGAAAGGGCATCAATCTATGATTTTGCAAGGCTATTTGGGGGATGATGACATGCTGAATGCAAATAATGAATGCACGTGTTGAGATTAATCTAGATTGCAATAATAATGACAATAATAAGCAATCATTATGCATACAGCAGAGCAGAAAAGTTGATATGGGTTATTGATATGACTCAAATGTAACATGAAGATTAGAATAGGAAAATCAGGATTAACGCAAGTCCTTGAAAACCCGAGTAATCAGATATTAGTCCAATATTTGCAGCAAAAAATCCACACAAACACTAAAGTGATTTGAGTTGCTCGTACCTCATAGCGGTTCACACGTAATGGTCTAAGATCCGCACATTCTACATCAGCAAACTGACCCGAGGGTGATGGGGACAAGGCAAGAGCCTCGGGTGGCTGGTTTGCGAACTTGGATTGGTAAGATCCACGTCTCGTAATCAACGTTGGACTTCTTTACTAGTATCACGACATAGGAATTGAGACTTCGAATAGTAGCACACCGGACAACGACTTGGAAACGAGCCTACAAGGATGGTTTCCGGCGAGAGGATGGGCGGGCGGTGGCGGGATAGCACGGCCAAGAGGCTTTCTACCCTCTCTGTTGATAGTTGAAGGCACAAAACTCTTCAATTGCAAGTCAGATTTGGTGCACAATCTAGGGTTTCAGTGGTCGTTATATGGTGCACCCAAAGGTACAGGATGCGCACACCATTATCATATGCTAAACACAATGCTATTTTACACTAAACATTATTATATTCTACGCTGACTTCCTAAATTTTTTAAAATTTTTTTTGCAACATTTGACTAGTTATTCTTCCTCGAAAATATATTCCATTGTACACCTTCCCACTTTTCCCCCCCTAAATCAACACTCGCTTAGTTTTCTTTTTAAGAAAAAATATTTATTACATTGTAAACTAAATGTTGTTTTATCATATACTAAATACTATTCTATTATACATTAAACACTATTATACTCTACATTGAAACACTAGAGGGAAAAAGACACTGGCAAGATCTAAAAAATAATTATTTTAATATTAGTTATACTCGAAGTCTATATAGAACCATAGGCTGATAGGTTACAACTCAAATAATAAAATAAGAATACATTCTACAAATAAAAGCAACTTGGCCATACTTGATAGATTTCCATATTGAATACTAGAATGCATTTAGTATTATCAAGTAAATTCGTCCAGACATAACACATAAATCCAATCATCTTATTTGGCATTGTTTAGTTGTCACTTTAATGAAAATTAAAGTAAGTTTGTAGTGAGTCTAGTGACTGACAATATACTTCGGTTGAAACCTAGAGTTATTTTGGGGTCCATTAGTTCGTATTTTGGTGGTGTTTGGCTGTTACTTTAGTGCTTCAGAACAGCGTGTACTATATTTATGTCAGTGGGTGTATAATATAATTTGCGGGGTTTCCTGGAGATTGGAGCAATCAATTGGGGGTTTAATCGATGTGTTTTCTTTCAATTAGGATGGGGCTTAGGAGAGAAATGAAGAGGGAAGTGGAGGGATGATGTCAGTTTTGGAAGATCTGGGTGAGTCGAGGGTGAATTTGTAGTTCTAGGGTTTCTGCAACTCGGGTTAGGATTAGGGTTTTGCGATTGGATGAACAATCAGTTAAACCAATTTTGATGCGATTCAACCCAATTGATTTAGGGGCTTGGGGTGAATTCAGCGGGCAATCGAGGGGCAAGGTCAATTTTGGGAGTTATTGATGGATTAAGGGCGAATCGAGGGTTTGGGACTGAAAATTGGGTAATAGCTCACTTTAGGGTTTGCGATTTTTGGGGTTTAGGGTTCCGGTGAGTGGCAACAGGGTGGTGGTGATGTATGTGTGCGTGAAAAGTGATCCAAATCAAACTCAAACTCAAAACAAACCAGAGTGAAAAGAGAAATGAAAGATGGATGAGATGGAAGAAGATCTTCACCACACAAGAAAAGGATAGAACAAGACCTTGTAATTGAGATAATCCTTCACGGAGCCACTCAATGACTTGATCTGGGGCTAATTCTCTTGTCTTAACCGAGGAATCACTCCAATGGAGAAGATAGAGAACCTAGAACACCACTTGAATTTGCCACAATTCAAGATATAGAACTAGGAATTTTAGATGCACTTTTGAGAAACACACTCAAAGTACTTGTATTGCTTTTGGAAATCTCATACAATCTGAATGACAAGCATCACATGCCCCTCCTCTTTTATAAGCTCAGCAAAAGACAACCAAAAGACTCAACAACTCCTAACAATTAAAACTAGCCAATGAAAAGACTAAGTAAAATGAAAAGACTCATCATAAAAGGGGTGGGGGAGGTTACAAGGAATATTCTAGGATTTCTATCAGCTGATTATCTCCATCTAGAAGCCTCCAAAACGTGCACAATATCAGCCACACAAACACATGTAACCGAAGACTCTTCACTTTCCCAGAATTAATCCTTGCAGCTGCCTCAACTTCAACAGAGTATATCTTCCAGAATACTCGGCCAAAACACGCGTTCTTGGGCTTGCTAGAAAGCCCTAGAAGTCTATTTTCCAGAATGGGCTCATTTGCTCAATTTGGATAAGCGGTTTAAAAGTTATGGCCCAAACAATGCACCTATCTCAGACTGGACTGGATCAGAATAATGTACCTTTGAGTGATATTTTGCCCAATCAAATGACGTCCAAATTAAACAAACTTGGGCTTACTTTAAAGCTGAAATCTTAAGCTTCCAAAGCATATGGGCCCTCAAGTTGTGGGTCTACTTGAGCTTGTCCAAAAGTTGTCACAGAAATTACCTTCCGCAGGGACGAATCGGGCACTAATTCGTCTGGAAGGAATAAAACTTTTCTACAGAGTTTTGCCACGTCTTTGACTTCTTGAAGCTTGATTGGGTCTTCCTTGGGCTGGGCTTGATGGTCTTTGGGCCGTTCATGATGGTCTCCATCATTCCCCCCGGGTGAGTGAAAGTTTGCCCTCAAACTAGGAAGGGGCTCATCAGTAAAATAGGGGCTAAGGTCGGAGACATTGAATGTAGCTGAAACTCCATAATCTCCGGGAAGATCAACCTTGTAAGCATTAGGCCCAACCTTCTCAAGGATCTCAAAGGGCCCATTGGATCGAGGCATCAACTTAGATTTTCTTTTAGAAGGAAAACGTTCCTTTCGCAGGTGAATCCAAACCAAGTCTCTAGGCTGAAAATGTACCTCTTTCCGGTGCTTGTTGGCGCTTTACATGACTCTCTCATTAGCCTTGGTTATGTTGTCACGAACGCGAGCATGAAGTTCTTGAATTTCCTTGGCTCGTTTCTCGGCTTCCTAACTAAGTTTTGTAGGAGTGGGAATAGGAATAAGATCCAACGGACTCATGGGATTATAGCCATAGACAACTTGAAAAGGAGAGAGTTTGGTGGACTTGCTAGGCACTCGATTGAATGCAAACTCGGCATGGGGCAACAACTCATCCCAATTCTTCAAATGCTTCTTCACAAGGACTCGTAGTAAAGTACCCAAAGTCCTATTAGTGACTTCAGTTTGTCCATCGGTTTGGGGATGACATGTTGTGCTAAACTTGAGTTGAGTACCCAATTTACGCCACAAAGTGAGCCAAAAGTGACTAAGGAACTTAGGGTCACGATCGGATACCATACTCTTAGGAATGCCATGTAGTCTCACAATTTCCTTGAAGTACAAGTTAGCCACTTGAGTAGCATCATTAGTAGTGTGGCAAGGGATGAAATGCGCCATCTTGGAAAATCGGTCCACAACTACTATAATGGAATCCTTATTCCTTTGGGTTCTAGGCAAACCCGTAATGAAGTCCAAACTAATATCTTCCCAAGAGGCTTGAGGAATAGGAAGAGGGGAGTACAAGCCTTGGGGCAACGCATGGCTCTTAGCCATTTGACAAGTAGAACATCTTTTGATGAAATGCTCTACATCTCTTGACAGCTTTGGCCAATAGTAGTGTTCCTTCAACATTGCTCTTGTCTTCTCTACACCGAAATGGCCGGCTAGGGCTCCTCCATGTAGCTCTTGGATAAGGAGCTCTCTAAATCCGCATTGAGGAATGCAAAGGCGTGAGCCTTTAAATAGGAACCCATCTTCTAAGTGAAACAACCCATGGGGGTGCTTAGAACACTTCTCAAAAATATCCTTGAAATCATCATCTTTGGAGTACAAGTCTTTCACAATCTCAAAACCAAGTACTTTAGTACTCAAAGTGGAGAGTAACAAGTACCTACGAGAGAGTGCATCGGCTCCTTTGTTGAGAGTCCCCGCCTTATGTTGGATGGTGAAATGGAAGGACTGAAGATACTCTACCCATTTAGCATGTCTAGGGCTGAGTTTGTGTTGTCCTTGAATGTACTTGAGAGCCTCATGATCAGAATGGAGAATGAATTCTCCTCCAACAAGATAATGACGCCAATGCTCCAATGCTCTAATGATAGCATAAAACTCCTTGTCGTAGGTGGAGTACTTCTTCTTGGCATCGTTGAGCTTCTCACTAAAGAAGGCAATGGGTCTCTTCTCTTGAGATAGGACAGCTCCAATTCCTACCCCAGATGCATCACATTCAACTTCAAAGACTTTGGCAAAATCAGGCAAGGTTAGGACGGGAGCACTAGTGAGTTTCTTCTTGATCTCTTCAAAGGCTTGTTGTGCTTGCTCGTTCCAAGAAAATTCTTTGCCTTTAATTACCTCGGTCATAGGAGCCACAATGGTGCTGAAATTTCGGATGAATCTCCGGTAGAATGATGCTAGGCCATGGAAACTCCTTACTTGAGTGATAGATGTAGGAGTAGGCCATTCTTGGATAGCCTTGATCTTGCTATCATCAACTTGAAGACCTTGGGCGGACACAATGAAACCCAAGAATACCACTTGCGGGGTGAAGAAATAACATTTCTCCATATTGCCATAGAGTTGCTCTCGAGAAAGGATCTCCAAAACTTGTTGCAAGTGTTGGGCATGCTCTTCTTCGGTCTTGCTATAGACCAAAATATCATCAAAGTAGACAACAACACAAATGCCAATGAGGGGCTTTAGAACTTGGTTCATAAGCCTCATGAAAGTGCTAGGGGCATTAGTAAGCCCAAATGGCATCACAAGCCACTCATACAAACCTCCTTTAGTCTTAAAGGCGGTTTTCCATTCATCACCTTCAAAGATCCGGATTTGATAGTACCCACTTCGTAAATCAATCTTGGAAAAGATAGCGGCTCCATGGAGTTCATCAAGTAGATCTTCCAATCTTGGAATAGGATACCGGTACTTGATAGTGATTTTGTTAATAGCCCGGCTATCCACACACATGCGCATGCTACCGTCCTTTTTAGGAACAAGGAGGGCGGGCACGGCACATGGACTCAAACTCTCCCGAATTAAACCCTTGGACAAGAGGTCATCTACTTGTCTTTGGATTTCTTGAGTTTCACTAGGAGACATCCGGTAGGCCGGCTTGTTGGGAAGAACGGAACCGGGAATGAGGTCTATCTTGTGTTGGATGGATCTAGGAGGGGGAAGGCCATGTGGGATCTCTTGTGGAAAGACATGATGGTAGGTTTGAAGGAGAGGGGTGAGTAGTGGATGTGTGGGAGATGGTGGCTTAGGTTCCTCTTGTAGAAGAATCAAGTCTTTGAAAGACTCAAATTCATGGTGCTCGGATTTGAGGAGAGTGGTGAGAAAGACATCCAAGTGAGGATTGTCTTTGGGTCTAGTGGTGGAGGGAATTTTGAGAGGAGTAAGGGTAATCTTTTTGTGGTCTTTTTGGAAAGAATAAGTGTTCATCCGGCCATCATGGATGACACTTCTATCAAATAGCCACGGTCTACCCAACAAAATATGACAAGCATCCATAGGGACAATGTCACACCATATCTCATCCTTATAATTTTTCCCAATTGAAAAAGAAACAAGACATCGGTGAGTGATTTGCAAACCCTTGCCTTAGTTCAACCATTGAATGGTGTAGGGATTGGGGCGAGGAGAGACTTGCAGCTTGAGCTTATCAACCATAGTCTTGGAAGCAACATTGGCACAACTTCCACCATCAATAATGAGGGAGCATACCTTGTTTCCCACGGTACACCTTGTGTGGAATATAGCTTCTTTTTGCTCCATGTCTTCTTGAGTGGCAAATCCACTCAATGCCCGGCGGATGACTAGCAATTCTCCTTCATCGGGGCCTTCTTCAACTTCTTCCAAGCTTCCTTCTTCAAAATGTTCTCCTTCTTCTTCTTCATATGCATGTTCTTCACATGCTTCTTGATATTCTGCTAAGGAAACAATCCTTTTGTTTGGACACTCTAAGGCATAGTGTCCCATTCCTTGGCAACGAAAACATCGAACCTTGTCCTTGGATTTGGGCTCTTGTGTGGAGGGCTTAGGAGGGGTTGGAGTGGTGTTTTTGGCTTGTGGAGGGTTTTGAGGTCTAGGAGGGTAGTAGGGAGGTCTTTGTGTGGAGTGGGGACGAGAAAGAGGTTTGGACAAGATGCTCTTTCCCTTAGATTTCTTTTGTTGCTCTACCTTATAGGCTAGAGAACTCAAGTCATCTAGGGATGAATAGGGTTGCAACTCAATTACATGAGCAATGGACTCATCAAGACCGGTCAAGTATCTTACCAAGGTTTGTGAGTCGTCTTCTTTCAAATCACATTTGAGTAGGAGTTGTTCAAACTCCCGAGTGTATTCTTCCACACTCTTGGATCCTTGCTTGAGTCGATGGAGCTTGAGATAATTGTCTTGCACATAGTGAGAGGGAAGAAACTTGGCCTTAAGCTTTTCTTTCATTTTGGCCCAAGTTCTGATTTTTCCCTTTCCATTCCTTGCTCTTTTAGCTCCAAGATTAGCCCATCAAATTGAAGCATATTTTCTGAGTTTAAGGGCTACAAGTTTTACCTTCTTGTCCTCCGGGATGCCCTCATACTCAAAAATTCGCTCAATGGTATGCAACCAATCAAGGAACAAATCCGGGTCAAGTTGACCTTCAAATTCGGGGATGTCAATTCGGACACCACCAATATTGCCTCCTTGCTTTCGTCTCCATGGGGCTTCCTCATCACTTGAATTGGCACGGGAGTGAAGGACTTCCTCTTCAGATTCGACCACCGGTTCATGAGGGTGAGAGGGTGTGGGGCTATGAACCCACCTTCTTTTCTCCTCTAAGAGTTGGCCAAGTTGTGTCCGGAGATATGTAACCTGGGCTTCCAACTCCTCTACTCTTGCTTGATCGCTTCTTGTAGACTTAGTAGACATGTTGAAATGCTTTGGGGGAAGAAAATGCTGCTGGGGAAGGTGGCACGGGCGTGCAGTGAGGCACGAGGTGGCCGTGCTTTGCTTCGACTTGTGAAATGCAGATTTTGAAGGAGGCACGGTCGTGCTCCTTGGCACGGGCGACCGTGCGTAGGTTCGGGTTTGTGGGTGAAGCTGTTGCAGGGGTGTTTTATATTTTGACTTTTGGGATGTATTTGGGTGTGATGTGGGTCACTTAAAAACCTTGGCTCTGATACCAATTGATGTATGTGTGCGTGGAAAGTGATCCAAATCAAACTCAAACTCAAAACAAACCAAAGTGAAAAGAGAAATGAAAGATGGATGAGATGGAAGAAGATCTTCACCACACAAGAAAAGGATAGAACAAGACCTTGTAATTGAGATAATCCTTCACGGAGCCACTCAATGACTTGATCTGGGGCTAATTCTCTTGTCTTAACCGAGGAATCACTCCAATGGAGAAGATAGAGAACCTAGAACACCACTTGAATTTGCCACAATTCAAGATATAGAACTAGGAATTTTAGATGCACTTTTGAGAAACACACTCAAAGTACTTGTATTGCTTTTGGAAATCTCATACAATCTGAATGACAAGCATCACACGCCCCTCCTCTTTTATAAGCTCAGCAAAAGACAACCAAAAGACTCAACAACTCCTAACAATTAAAACTAGCCAATGAAAAGACTAAGTAAAATGAAAAGACTCATCATAAAAGGGGTGGGGGAGGTTACAAGGAATATTCTAGGATTTCTATCAGCTGATTATCTCCATCTAGAAGCCTCCAAAACGTACACAATATCAGCTACACAAACACATGTAACCGAAGACTCTTTACTTTCCCGGAATTAATCCTTGCAGCTGCCTCAACTTCAACAGAGTATATCTTCCAGAATACTTGGCCAAAACACGCGTTCTTGGGCTTGTTAGAAAGTCCTGGAAGTCTATTTTCCAGAATGGGCTCATTTGCTCAATTTGAATAAGCGGTTTAAAAGTTATGGCCCAAATAATGCATCTATCTCAGACTGGACTGGATCAGAATAATGTACCTTTGAGTGATATTTTACCCAATCAAATGACGTCCAAATTAAACAAACTTGGGCTTACTTTAAAGCTGAAATCTTAAGCTTCCAAAGCATATGGGCCCTCAAGTTGTGGGTCTACTTGAGCTTGTCCAAAAGTTGTCACAGAAATTACCTTCCGCAGGGACGAATCGGGCACTAATTCGTCCGGAAGGAATAAAACTTTTCTATAGAGTTTTGCCACGTCTTTGACTTCTTGAAGCTTGATTGGGTCTTCCTTGGGCTGGGCTTGATGGTTTTTGGGCCGTTCATGATGGTCTCCATGGGTGGACGTTGGGTGGTGGTGGAGGCGGTCGGTCCGGGGTGGCAGATTCGATGGTTGCTAGGGTTTCTGGGCTTGGATAAAGGACTTTTTGTTTGGGGGTTTTTGAATGTGCAATGGGGAAAAAGGAAAAGAAAACAGGAAGGGAACGACAAAGATCAATTGCCCTCAATTATGATGTAGGACGCTTTAAGAGCAATTCCTACACCTGAAAAATTCACAAGAACTCTAAAACACTCAAATATTTCAATTAAATTCAATTCAAGTTTGTCTTTCTCAAACATACGCGGAAGTTGAAATAGAAAGTATAGTCTAAACGATAAGGAAGGTAAATGATAATGGAATCAAAAGGATATTATTTGCTTACTAAATGTTAGGATTGAATGATAATGTTTTCTAGATAAAAAGTTCTATATTCCTAAATTTCTATTGTTTCTACAGTATATGTTCCTAGGGCTGGCAAAAAAACCCGTACCCGTCTAAAACCTGCAAAATCCGCCCCAATGGGTATGGGTATGGGTATGGGTATAGGTCGTACCCGCCCATACCCTTTTTATCCATACCCGCCCCGTACCTGTCGCATACTCGCCCCGTTTGTTTAAAATTCTAATTTGTTACTTATACTTAAATATTTTGCTAGTTGCTTTGAGTTGTATTATATTCCAGACTTCGGCAGAACATTTTGGTTATAACTCTAATTGTCCAGTGCTAATTTATTGTTTTGATTGGCAAATTTTCAGTTGTATTTGATATGATATGATATATTGTCGGAAGTTTGGTATTAATGTGGTATATTGAGTATTTGATATCGAATATGGGTACAAAATGGGTTTAATTCTTTTTTGTCTATATGAACCCGAATAAAACCCGCATACCCACTATACCCAGTGGGTATGGGTATGGGTATGGGTATAACTTTACAATATCCTATGGGTATGAGTATTAATTTTGAAAATGGGTATGGGTGAGGGTACGGCTAAACCCGCCTTGTACCCGCCCCATTGCCACCCCTATATGTTCCCATGATATCTGTTTGCATCAGGAACTCTTCATTGTGCCCTGCTATACCCGTGCCAGACATGACACTACATGGATATGACATACTTGCTGGACCCGTATCCAATTTCCAAAGCAATGGGGTGAAAAAAAACAAAGGAATATATAGTTTTTTCACTTATTTGTTCATTGTTTCTTAAAGGTTCTTTAATGCTTAATGATTTGATGGGTAACCAACCTTTTAAATAGTGAGACATCCTTGCAAGATCAATTTCAAAGCTGAAACTTGCACATGTAAAATGATGAGTCCTTATATTTGTGTCCAGAACTCCAGATTTGGACTATGTTCCCGTGTCCTACAGTTAGAGCTTATAAAATTCGGACACTTGGATCTATTCTGTATCTGACACCCCATACCCCCATCCATCTAACATACGTTATTGGTCTTTAATTTGTGTTTGACATGATTCTTAGTGCTATTGTACTCCATTGAGCTGCTTGCTATTGTACTCCATTAAGCTACTTTCTTCCTTTTATTTTTTGCTCTTCTAGTTGAACAATGTGTCTCTTTTTTGTCCTTTATGATGGGGAATCAAATTCATGTTCTGTCAAACTGCCTTCTTCCTTTCATTTTGTGCTTCTAGAGTTGATAGATGTATCTCTCTTCTGTATATTGTGAGGGGTAATCAAACTCATGTTTGAAGGCATGTTTTTGTGAGGCATGCTGTATTGGATAATAATTGCTTTATTAGTTTCTTAACAAGCTTCATGAGTTATCCTGAAGAGACTCTTCTCCTCATATGGCTACGTGGTTAGCACTGTTGGTTTTGTTCTCCCTTGTGTCTGCAGCCTTGTGGCTGTACTCGGTTTATCCTGCTGTGCACTTCTTTTGTATTTGCCTTTTGAGTATTTAATACCCCTTATTCTCCAGGTGGAATTTTTCTGTATGAAACTCTCTTGTAAATAATAATGGTGTTTGTAAAGGTATGAAAGTGTTGTTATTTGAATTGTAACCGTATTTCAGAAGGAATCTGCCGAAAAGGACTTGTATCTGTCATTTGCTGAAAAGGTGAGGGACCATAAGGATTTGGAGTCAAGGTGGGCTGTTTTACAGGAGATTCGTGTAGAGTACTTCAGGGGAAAGGATTTTGTCAGCTTCTTGAAGAATCACCCAGAGATTAGAGATATCTTGGGATCTGACAGGAATCTAGAAGCTGAAGACATTGGCAATACTCTGTTGGTGAAGAACCTTGTAGTACGATGTGACCGTGTTGTGAAGACTGTAAGGCCAGGAAAGAAAAAGTTGTCTACATGGCCAGCACACTTGGAGATCTTTCATGTAAGTTTTTTTTTTTTTTTAAAAAAAAAAAATTCCCCCCTGCCCGTGAGCCAAACTTCTGAATGGGTTTGGTATGTTGATTGCTGTTATGCATACGAGTATTTTGCATGATCTCATGCCAATGTAGGTGAAAGCTGAGCTATACCCAACTTTGACACTGTGATCTCCCCATGCCTGCCAATTAGTTGGCCAACCACTTTATAGAATCCTTTGTGTGAAAAAGCGTGCCTCAGATACATCAAGGTCACTAAGGTGCAAGTTTCGCAGCAACGCAATCTTTTCTGCTCATTGACACCTGAGATTCTAACTTCATGTTCCTCATTGGTATCTTCAGTGAGAGGGAGAGATGTGGTAGTAAAGCCATTGAAGTTTTAAATTCATTTAACTTTATATTTACCTAGGCCATTTGATGTGATTTTGAAGAAGTTCCCTCAAATAGTTGCATGGGAATTCTTCTTGAGAATTCCTATTGATCTAAGCTCTAATTCCTGGCAAATGATTTTTCCATGGAAGCTTTTGAAGGCTTCTATGGAATTTGTTCTAATAGGACAAAATTGCCCTGGCTTCGTGACACATGCACTACAATCACCAGACAATGCAATCGACTTCACTATTTTAATCTTTCTAAAATTGATCGTTCTCAACTTTTTTTTTTTTTTTTGGGGGGTACCAAATCATTCTCAATTTCTCATCATGCAATATAATTATCAGTAGCGCCTCTTTTTTTTAAAAAAAAATTCGTATTTAGAGTTTACTGTGCCTAAGTTTTATGCTCTCTTTCTAGTTTTCCATCAATTTATATGTCAATTGGTTGGTCAAAACTAGAAGATGGGGTAATACTTAATTAAAAATTTTAATTAATTTAATTAAATAGGTGATATATTTATTTTTATAATTTAATGAGCTTGTTTAGGTTCAACCTTCACCTTTTTTAAACAACAAAATTAACAAATAGAATGTGTACACTCAAAGTTTACATTATTCAAAAAAAAAAATCCATTAAAAAATTAAGAATAAGTATATGTTTTTCTAGTGAAATATGATATGACTTTGTATATTAAATTACCCTTTTTTATTCTTGAAAACCTTTATCATAAACAAGAATTCCAACAAGTGGACTAAATGGCTTCAATACTCACATAGTACATACAGTATAGTCTCTTAGTCATCTAAGTAGGTTTCAATATAGACACTTTAAAAATCACTTTTCGTAAAATTTTGATTTATCATTATCATACGATATGCCAACGAGATGGCCAACGCTTTTAAAAAAAGGAAAAATTTACAAACCAAAAACTTAGTAAAGTAATAACTAGATTTATTGTATATACTGTACATAATATAATTTTTTAACTAACGTATGGCAAGTAAACAATAAATATATAAAGTGCCACGCTTTTCATAATGGTTATATTATGTTACTTTTGTGGTTGCTTAGAGCCAAAAAAAAGGTCATGATATGAAACCATAGACTATACATTCATCTATAAATTACTACTGTTTGCATGCAATTAAATATTGGGAAAAACAAAGGGGCAACGTGGATGATACAATACATGGTGTAAACACTGACCCGAAGCGTGATACAATTTTTGGAGGGGGGGTACTTACATCCATTGAACCAAATTTCCATCGAAGCTATGAAAAGCTCCCATGGAAAAATCATGTGCCTAATCCCTGAATGACATGTAGGGAGAAAAATAGCTGACATTTGGACTTCAGCACAATGAGATGATTTCATAGAATTTTTTAGTTGCTTATGTAGTTTATCTAAATTTTTTAATATTTTCTACTGTAGAATTATAAGTTATATCAATTATTTCTTATCAAAAAAAGTTATATCGATTATTTACAAGAGACGTTTTAATATCAGAAGTATAGAACACCAGTTATTATAAGGATTTAGCAAAAACAGGAAGCTTGCATCTGTGGCCTCTGGCTTAACCCCTCAGCTTCCAAGAGCCTTTAAGACTAGTTGTGCTTTGTGTTTTAACAAGCATGGGAGGGTCTTCATGCCATACCAATGATACCAGAAACCTTGTAGGATTTTCAGAATATTCCTCTGAACAATTTAATAATTATTATAGCTTCATTGGCTGATTTTGCAAGGTTCTAAGCTTGATTTAAATGCCCAAAAACAGACATTATGGTGCTATACACTGCACACTAAGGTGCTAAAAGCTGGTCCTAGAACACCCTAAAACATGTCTGGGGTTATTAGGAATATGTAGTCGCCATTGAACTGCTACTTGAATGTTCCCAGAAGTTCATTTAACTGTGTCATAGACTCATAGGCTTTATTTTGGGGTTGCAATTATTTGATCTGGGTACAAAAATTCGTTCTCATGTAGTCAAATGGATCAGAAGGTAGACAACAGGATCAACATCCAGCATATCCCCACAACAGATGAATCAACAGGAATTTCCAATAAATAGTCGATTCTGGCAAATGTAGAAGGATTTAACATCCTGCCAGTGGAAAATATGGACCTGGATCTGGTGACTGAATTTGAATGGAATTAAGAAGGAAAAAAACATCTCTTTTCCATCTGAGGTTATCCAAGCTCTTTCATTTTTCGTGAAATTATAGTGGTATCAAAAGAAAAAGGGGTTGACGGTGCTTCTCTTTTTGTTGAAACCTTTATTTGTGGTCAACACAGTTTTGCAGTTATGAACATGTACGCACATCAAATTTTGTCCGCATCTCTAATAGATATTCATTTTTTGTTAAGCTTTTTACCCCCCCAACCCCCAAATTTAGCCGTAATTTAATAGACATTTTTCCTTCCAGTGTTTATGCGTTGCTTTTCTATTTGCTTTGCAGGATCAAACATTTTCAGATAGTGATGCTTTCTTTGTTTGGACCTTCACCAAGAGGCATCCCTTGTGGCAGACAATTCTCTCATTCTCATGGCCTGTTTTGACATTAGCGATTTGCTTGTTTCCTGTGTATCCCCATAAGGCCAAGCTGGCAGTGCTCTACTCATGTGCTGGGATTCTTCTACTTATCCTGAGCATTTTACTCTGTATGTTTTTTTTTTTTTTTTTTTTTTTTTTTGGTGGGCATCCTCAAAGTTACGGAAACAGTTTTGCTCCACTGGAAGCTCAAGCTCTTCTTGCATTTTTCTTTTTATACTAGTGTCTTCCTTTCGTTTTTAATCTTTTATGATGTCAGTAGTCTTTCTGTAATTCTATCACATCAGAGCCTAATGCATTGGCATTTCTTTCTTATGCCTCACCCTTGGGCTTTCATATCTGAGCGATTTTACTTCTCTCAGTGCCGATGGTCTGGACCACAAAATCAAAAATGTTACTGGATGGTTATTCAGTATCTCATGCTAAGTAAGGATCATATCAGACCGCCTTGTTCCTCGGTGGCTTACATCAATAATCAACATGCTAAGTAAGGATCATAGGTTAAGTAGCCTACTAAGCCTAGTACTGTCTCCTTCCAATTAATCAGATTGCTAAATTTGGCTTTCTCAAAGCTTGCTTAAGTGTTTGGTTTACAAAAACATAAATAAATAGATGTGGTTCACAAAATGTTCAAGTAAATGTTGAAGAATCCAACCATATCTGTCTTTTTGCCTGGGCTCCTTTGGGGAGGGGGTTTATGGTAATATATTGAGCTATTCTGTGTCTCCTTGTCTCATGTTAGTGCAACATGTTCAAAGGAAAAGTTTAGGTTTTTTCTTGGACAAGAACAGATTGGATCTGTATAACATATAGATGACAGCGCCCTTTCTATTTGAGATCTATGAATTGCTGGCAAGATGCAAACTACTGCACTTATTGATTTTGTTCCTTTCATTGGCAGTGAGAGCCGCAGTTTTTGGTGTTCTTTGGATAGTTCTTGGAAAACGTGTATGGATTTTCCCTAACATTCTTGCCGAAGAAGCAACACTGAGCGAGCTGTTTCGATTTTGGCCTAAAAAAGATGAAGATGAGCCACCAAAGTGGACGGCAAGGCTATTCTATGCTCTGCTGTCTGTAGTGATCATATTGCTTTTAAGACACCATGCTCCTGATGAAGCTGCTCGAGCGAGGTGAGTGCTGTTAATTTATTCCTGTTTTCTTCTTATTACCATATAGGCATATGCGCTTGGCTTTTGAAATTTTTCGTGTTATGTTTGTTGGTCTTTGCAACATAGTCAACTGCTGAACTCTTGTTAAATGTTCTTAAGAAGACGAGCGTGATTGGAGATCCTCAAGTTGCCCCTAAATATTTTCATTAAATTGGATTATATGTCCAAAAAGATCTGCTCTTGGCCATGCGGCCCATGCCCCATGCTGCCTGGCAAAGGTGTGGTCATCTGAAGTGTTACCGTGGTCTTGCTCCATATATATGGAGTCCCACCTCATTCACTGTCTTACAAAGATATTTATTTTGGTAGAGTTGTAAAGACAGTGAGTACAGTGCCAAGATATGTATGTCAGTGAGCTGTGACGTAGGTAGCTATTCAGGATTTGAATATGGCCCAGTGTTAACCCACTTATTGTGCCATAGAGTATGGTGTGGGAAACCTTTGTTTTTTCCTCCCCCCCCCCCCCCCCCCGGGGGGGGGGGGATATGCTAGTCCTAGGCCTAATTTGGTTCTTTCCAAGATGAGCAGGGATGAGTTGGGTTTTCCAGCTGAATAAAGGGTCCCTCATCTTCACTGCTCAGAATTTAAAAGGAAAATGTATGATCTATATGGCAAGGGATAGATAAACATCGCCATAAGAACACTTGAATGCAAAAAGTGTAATGAGAAATCTCTTCTTTTCTGCATGGCCTGGTAATAATCCCTGACTTTGAGTTTTCCAAGTCCTTATATTAATTCTGCTTCTCGAAGTGTACTTTTTGATAAGGTACTTCTTAGAATATGCTTGAAAGATAGATGTAGCTGTTTAGGTGGTATATTGGGAACCTTCTTCACGGTTTTTAAAGGATACTGCGTCCAAAACCAGGCTTCAACATGAAGTTAGCATACACAAAGTTTTAAGGATTCCGGAAGCATATGGTGTGGTGGGTGTAGACTGCTCATTATGACATCTGAGACAGTTCAAGGATATGCTGGAAACGTTATGTCAAGATTTGAAGGTAAAACAATTACGGTCTGGAGAGATCCCTGAAAAGGTAGCAGTCCATATTTATCAGGGGATGTATGTTGATGCCTTGATGTTGTTCATGAGATATGATCACTGACCTTAAGAAATATTTCAATGGTATGATAGAAATATTTCGCGAAATATCGGGGGTTCATTCATCCTAGTGTACCTGCTCTGACCTGGGTACATAGCAAATATGGAACATTATCAATTTGTGAGAGCGATGTGATATTCTAGATTTTTAGCAGGGCATCATGACTTGAATTTTGAACACAGGATTGGAAGTTAGAAAATCGTATGCAAGGGGGATGTGGTGAGTTGTTACTGTGGTACAAGGATATGAGTACGTTGTCATTTGGGTCCCAAAAATAGCCAGGGCCCACATTTTTAGGGGTTTTACAATGATGCAGGTAAAGTTTTCACACGATGACTCAGTAGTTTTGCCCCTCAGAAAGCCTTTTGATATTTCCAAGACTGTAGGGGTCCCAAGGTTCTCTTTTAGCGCAAAAATACAGGGTATCACCTTAAATTTATTGGGCCACTTGGGTGGGGAGTAACAGAGAGTGAAGGGAAGCAATACTCCCCTCCACTCTTGTTTGGGAGACAAACTGGGAGAGTAAGGAGGAGCAACACGGGGTACTACTCCTCTTTTCTCCCTTTTAGTCCCCAGTTTGGAGATTCAGCTATATGTTCTTATGATGATCTGGGCGAGGGGTATCTTATAGATATGGCCGTATAATCCAAATATAATATATTTGAATCTATATGGTGAAGGGCATATGTGTCAATTCTTTCATTTATCCTTATTTATTTTCCCCTACTCTTATTGCTCCGCTGTTAAACTCCCAAACTAGTATTAAATTTATTTACTCTTGTTTACTCTCCTTCCAAACGAACCCTGTCTTAAGGATGATGTAAAAGAGGTGTCACTTGGTGATATTCGTGGCTATTTAAAGCGTTAAGTGCACATTATAAATGTTCAATACTATTTCAAGGATATAGTTTTGCCCTCAGAATCTAGAAATAAGGGATTTTACAGGGATCTTGGCATGCTGCCTAGAACTCTAACAGTGGTTCATTGATTGCATATATGTCTATGTTAGAAGCACATTGGATAGTTTTAGTGACATAGTGGTACAAGCCTTTAGAACCTCCATAATAAGTCCATTATCCACAGTTGTTTTGGTGGTGGTAGCATGTTTCCCATACAGTTGTCACCTGGAGACTATATATTAAAAGATATATAAAAAGACACCAAAGGGATATGACCCATGCACAAAAGGGGCAGCTAAAAAAAATAATGCTCTCAAGCTCTCGTGCATATATTATTTACAAAATTCAGAAACATTGCATTTATATTTACAGCAATCAATTACTCGACTCCAACTATACAAAGTTCTCAAAAACTGGAGTTTGAATTCTTGAAAGGACATTTCACTGCCCTCAGAAGTTGGGAGGTTTCTCTCTTTCCAAGTGGTCTACCACATCATCAAAGGAACGATCTTTCAAGCTCTTAAGACCCAGCTCTTCTTTAACTTTCCTGGCCAAGCCATGAAACATGTTTAAGGCTTTTGTGGGCACTTTAGAGTTCCATATGGCCTCAGGTGGAAAATCAAGACAAGTCGATCCTTCGTGAAGAGTATCACAGAAACTCTATATGGTAAAGGACCCCCTAGACCCACGAAGCCAAACAATGGTATCATCACTCTGCGGCACTATGATCCTATTAGCAGGTTAAACCAAAGATTCAAACACTTGACTTTTTGCATTCCTTAGGGCTTCTCAAGAGATATAATTTCTAATTGTGTTGGTTCCCCCTTCGGGACACAACTTCATGCACCATTGCCTTTTGAAACAAGCAGTCTTGGGAAATTGAGCCTTAAGAGGACTATCCCTGCACCAGGCATCATGCCAAAATAACACTCGAGAGCCATCCTTCATTTGGAAATCCACTTGGGAATTAAAGAGCTCTAAGGTGGCTAGAATAGATGTCCAACGACTTATGCCGTAAGCAAAAGGACTCTTGTTGCTCCACCAACCTGGCTTATCAACCCCACATCTAGTGGCCATCACATTTCTCTCGAGAGCATCCTCCTCGTTTGCATACCTCCATAGCCAGTTGGTCTTAATAACATCATTAATCTTGCGAAGAGATCTTATGCCAAGCCTTCTTTGTCGCCTAGTATTAGAATGGTACACTTCATCCTAATTACTTAATGGAGACTTCGATTTGATGGGCCGCAGATGTTCTTAGGTATGTTAGCAACCTGCTAAATATTTAAAGGGCAGAGGGCTTGCGGACTTTAGGACTAACAATGAAAGCTATTATTTCTATAGCTTTTGGATTGCCTAAAACTCTTGAAAAGCTCTTGATCATGATGACATTTCATTTTAGCGATTAGGGGAATTTGAGGAATATTGCAGGGAAACTTTGGGGGTAGTCTTTTGGGGCTACTCTCGTTTTTAAAGCTGTTATCCTCATTTAAATGCTTACAATGATGGTGATGAACTTGTAATGGCTCATCAAAAGGAATGTAACACATGATTTGAGTGTATAGTGGTTTCAGGCTCCTAATATTCATGATAATTTGTATACTTTTCAAGTTCACTCCTAAAGGGTGCACTGGATGGTGTTTGGTGGCAATGGATTGGGTTTAGAGCGGGTGAAACATCATCGTATCTATCACCTACTTTCATCTGCTTCATCTAATCCGTCCATCATCCGCAAAAATCCAACCTAATCTTTCTATCTACCATCCGAGGGTGAAAACCGGTGATGAAAGCTTATATGCGATATGTTAGAATATTCATAAGAAAAAATAAGCTCTACCCTTTGAAAGGTTTAAAAAGATATTGTAAGTATAAAAATGCATATATATCATATTAATTTTGACGACAATTATAAACTTAACAATGTAATCATAAAAAAAATTGGCAAAATTTAAAGGACAAAAATAAAAACTGAACTAATTACAAATATGCGGTAAGCAGGTGGATGAGTAAGTAGGTGATGGATCGGGTGACGGGTCGAATGGTGCATCACCCGGATCTAACCCAATCCGTCAAACCAACATCCATCATCCATCCATCATCGTATATATGAGGTTTTTAGGTTTTTAGCCGCTTTTTCAGGTAGGGAGGAACGGATATCCATCGGGTGAGGGTCAAATTGCGGCTCCCAATAATGCTTCAAATGTATGAGAACTTCGTGGACTTTTGAGGCTATCATCTAGACATTTTGGGTCGCATGCCTAAAGCCTAATGGCGATGAGGTCCTTAGGAGTGTGCTGGAGACATCTTAGATGTTTTCGAAAGTATCATGGTAGCAAGCCCTTCAAAATGACGGTTGTTATGTATAGTTTTTGAGGAACCTCGTAAAGCTTACATATGGTAAAATTTGGTCATGACAATCCCTGGAAATGGGGTATGTAGGATTGACTTGGATAGCTTCAAAAGTTGTACAGATCTATGGATGAATATTAGGCAAGTTTTCAATTATCTTTGTGGATTTTGAATGATGCATGGAAATATGTGAAATGGGCACCCTAAGTTGAGATGATTTCCCAAAAATGGCAAGGGCAGGTTAACAACATCTTGGCAGCTTTAAGGTTTTGTGATTTAGGGCGCAAGAATCTCGCAACTGAACCATATTATCCACAGCTTTTGGAATTAGGATGGTCCCAGACAGTCCTTCAAAACCAGGACAAGTATTTTGGAAACCAAAATTAAATCTAAGATTTTATAAATGACAGCTAATGTCTAATCTTAATCTCTCTAATTTCTTAATGATGCACGGAAAGCTCGCAAGTGGAAAGTGAAGGATATTAGAGCCCTTTAACGTGTACTGAGGAATGTTTTGAATGGTTTTAACTCGTTTGAAGTGATACTGGTGAGGATGGGGTCAAAGTGGTCGCTTGAAATGTTTGAGGGGGTGTTAGAGGCATCCTAGCGGTAGCAAATTTGAGAAGTGTACCAGTCGTAGGCCCCTAGAACCTAAAATAACAGCCATTGTCCTAATGTTGAGGAGTTGTTTGAGAGACATTAGTTGTTTGAGAGAGATTCCCATCGGATTTCTGGAATGCTTCTGTATTCTCCCTCAATGTCTATTTTTTGGAAAAACTTCATCAATATCAGAGGCATTGTGGCTTAATGTGCTGAGTATCCCAATAATAAATGTAATGTGTAGCACAAATTAAGATCTTTTGGGACAGTGTTTAAAGGCTCTCATATCATAACGACATGGTCATGACTCATGAACTAGCATCTTCGAACTGATAGCATTCTGTGTATAGTGTTAATGGGTTCTTGAGACCCCTAAAACTACGAAATTGGTCACCCCCCCCCCTTCATGATCAAGAATCTTAGAACTGTTAGCTTTGTAGGTATCGTATTATTGGGTTCTTATCCCAATAATAAACGTAATGTATAACACAAATTTAGATCTTTTGGGACAGTGTTTAAAGGCTCTTATATCATAACAACATGGTCATGACTCATGATCTAGCATCTTAGAACTGATAGCATTGTGTGTATAGTATTAATGGGTTCTTGAGACCCCTAAAACTACCAAATTGGTCACACCCCCCCCCCCCTTCATGATCAAGCATCTTAGAACTGTTAGCTTTGTAGGTTAGTATTCCTAAAACTACCAAATTGATGACCCGGGGGGGCATGGCTTTGAAGAAAGAAATGGAAGGGTATGTTTGGGAAAATTCCCCCACAGTTTGTAGGGTGTAACTGTGTAAGCGATCCAAGGATGGAGAACTCCCAAAAAATGAGACTGATAGCCTTCCAAGATGGCGTGGAATCAGCCACTGACAAAGTCAGGTTAGGCTGCCTACCAGATGGAAGTTACGTTCGGCCTCAAGAGAGTCGAAACTCTTATCTCTTGAAAAAGCTTTAATATCGACTCTTATGCCATCGTGGCCTTTCACAATGTTGACTCATGTATTAGGGATCTGAATTTTGGGAATATTAATAGTTTGCGGTTCTCAGGACCACAAATAATGAAGCTTATTATCTGCAGCTTGGAGTTTTGACAAAATGCTCAAAATTTTAGTAGATTGGACGCTGGAGTCATTATATGATAGCCTGCCAAAATAGTTAGTGATATGCTGAGTTCACTTAGATAGTGTTGGGAACATTTGGGCAGCACTGAGGATATGTTTATAGTGGTGTCACTGGTGTGTGGCACTTGGATGCCTACAACTGTATCAATTCACAATTCTGGGTAATCTCAGTCAATCTAAGTTTGAAGTAGATGGGACCATGGAGTCATGATAGCCCACCAAAGTGTTTAGTACTATATTGAGGTCATTTAGCTAGTGTTGGAAACATTTGGACAGCATTGAGGATATAGTTGTGGTCCTTGGATACCTACAACTGTATCAATTCACTATTTTCCGTGATTTCAGTTGATATTACATGATGACTGTGATAATGGCACTCTCACAAATTTGTGAGGTTGTGTGAGGAATGTGTAAAAGAAATTTAAGGGTGAAGTGGTTCCAACCCCCTAAAGATTGAAGGGCAGATATCGGCCTCACTTCAATGGTGAATGTGCAGTGATGAACTGACAATACATAGAAATAAGTTGAGCAATTCTCTGACGGTATGGCATTTTGAAGCAACAACTCGAAATTAAATGTTATCATCCATGCTCATGGTCTGAAGGATTGGAGAATGGTATCTAGAAGATGTCAGGTAGTGGTAATTGGATTATGTTTGCTACATTTTTATTGTTCAATGTTTGAGAAAGCCCTGATAATTTAGACTTTTAGGGGGGTTCTATTGGTTTGACGTGCTCAGGACTCCAATGACAAATCCTATTTGCTTAAGAGGGTCAGCCATGGGATCAAAGATCAATATGAGTCATGATGGGGCCCTAGGATGTTCTGGTGAATGTTCTAAAACGTTTGGGTAGCTTTTGGTGTATAATAGATTAATAGTATTAAATGTCACTTGACATTAATTTTTAATGCTTCCCTTTCGAATGTGTTTCAAAAGATTTCACTACAACAAAATGTTTTCTTAAAAGCTTTTTTTTTTGTCTCTTAGAATCAGTCTCTCTACAGTCTACACGGTTGCTTGCAGGGATGAGACCACCTATATCTATATCTCCCCACACCTCTGAAAACGGGACCTACATTAGAAGTTGTTGTTGGTGGTGGTGGTGGTGTATAATGGTTTTGGCAAACGTGACCCAGAAAGAGTCAATGTGATGTGAGGAGTATGGGGTGATGATTATGCTTCAAAATGACGGAGTGTATGTATAACTTCTGCATACAGTTCTTAGGTATAGCTTCCAACCCCCAATGACTAACCAAACAATGCGTTCATTTGTTTTTTTTTGGGGGGGGGGGGGTGCACCGAGTTGTCACAAAAACTGTTGGATGATGGAATTAATGTTTAATGCTTCCTTGTCGAATATGTTTCAAAAGATTTCACTGCAACAAATGTTTTCTAAAGGACATGTTTTATGGGTATCTTGGAACCAGTCTTTCTGCTTCCATGAGTGCTTGCAGGGATAAGACACCTACATTTGGATCTCCCCAAACCCCATAAAAGCGGGATTCACACTAGGAGTTGTTATTGATGTTATTGGTGTAGGGGTATAATGGTTTTGGCAGCCACGACCAGAAAGATGTCAATGTGATGTGAGGACTATGGGGTGACAATGACCCTTTAAAATAATTGGTGTATGTATGGAACTTCTGCATATAGTTTCTAGGTATAGCTTTCCACACAATATGACTCTTAACCATGAAAGCCGTGGGCCAGTAGTTGGGGTTTCAGCTAGTCGCCACAAAAAACGGTTAGATGATGGCCCTAGGCGGATGACAGCTTCTTAAGAATTCACAGTGGTTGAGCAACATTTGGGCTAGTTTTTGAGGTATACGTACTGTTGGCTCGTAGACCCTGAAAACGAAGATTTTGTCCACACGTAATTGGAACTTTTCGGGGGATACCCCAGATGTGGTTATATATTGGCTATTAGGCCATATGGTGGTCATGTGCGTTATTATTATCCCTTAAAATGTTTAGGGATGTTTTATGAATGTCGCATATGGTTTCAAGTCATTTGTAGTTCAGGATATTAGGCAGCAAAGGTGAAGAGAGTTTTCATTTTTGGAGGATTTTTTGTATCGGCTGAAGTGCCTTCTAGGATTTGTTTAATATGCTTCTCATACAACTCGGGTTATGAATCATTCTGAATCTTATCGATACCTAAATTTAAGCGTCTTATAGCCATTTTTCTGGGAGATCTCTAAATGTATAACAGTTAGGGGCCTTATGACATTTCTTAGGGTCTAAGCAAGTGTGCAGAAAGTGTCCAAATAGTTCCATGAGTTTATGATGATCCCTTAAAAAGTTCACTGGCTGTAAAGCCTGTGCAATTCTGGGATATGATGGCTCACAGCTTGGCACTCTTACTATTGAAACATATCCACTACTTTTCATGGTTTGCCCATGTCATGTCTGAACAGCTGAATATGTCAGAAAGAGTTTATGATTCCTCAAACCCCAGGAAAAAATCCAAGAAAAACCTCAGGTCTCAGGGATAAAGTTTTCTGAGCCTCTTGGGACCCAAAATTGAAGTCCATGGCCAGTTGTTTTAAAAGTAATGCTTGCCAACGTGTCTCGTTATGACTATTGAGCTTAAATAACCTTTCAAGTTGTAAGGATTTATTTGGGAAAATGCTTGAAATTTACGGTTTTGAGCCATCATATGTCCAAACTCCAAGGACAACCTCCCCCCCCCCCCCCCCAAAAAAAAAAACCCCCAAAAAAACCCAAAAAAAGAAAAAAGAAGTCAACTTACTAGGGCTTAGTGCAGTGCCAGAGAAGTTGGAAAATGGTGACCCTGGGATCATGGCCCCCAAATTTCCACAATCATGTTAACATTAGAGGATTCTGGTGACTGTGGGCCAATAGTGATCCAGCATCATGAGGACTCTGAAAATGAAGGTTACTGTCTTTCACTTTTGGAGATCTTCATGTTGATATGTTAAAACTTTGTGATGTGTTACAGTTACTCAATGATTTCTTAAAATGGGCCCAAAGGCGCATTAGACTGGTAAGTTTTTCTAACACCTTTCAGGGTGTGATGTTCTGAGACACCTACGTTCCAAAGATGATGGCTACTATTCACTGTCTTAGATGGTGCAGTGATGTTTTGAAAGGTTGTTAGTTGGTGATTTGGAGAGCATGGAGTGTGATGTTTCCTCAACGTGCTCACTGGCACTGCTGGTGGTATAGCCGATCGAAGCCCTCAAAAATCAAAACCACCGCAATGAATGCTGTTATTCATCAAATTTGAGGTCCTGAAATGATACATGACGGAACTCTAACAGTGTGTATCGGCTCATGATGGCATTCCTCCCTATTTGGAGCCTCTGTCTTCAGACTTCAGTGGGAAATTGGATTGGGAAATGGGAAGTGGGAAATGGGAAGGAGCAGGAAAGAATGTGAAATGTGTAAGAGGAGTGGGAAGAAGGGGGTGGGACCTAGGAAGGAGTGGGAAATATTTTTTGATTGAAAGAATAAGAGTGGAAAATATTTTCATGGAGTGGAAAATTCTTGGAGAAGTGGCAAAAAAATGGGGGGTGGGAGGGGTTGGGAAGCCATGACAAATCCAAATTTAACCACGAAAGAGCAGGTCCTTCGTGGGCATAAGATTCCTGAATGCCTGCACAAAACTTATCTCAAGGACCCAACCACTCTCTCCCCCATCCCCTCTCCTCTTCTGTCCTCTCTTCCTGCATATAAGAACCCAACCAACATGATCGGATTTGAATCCTTAACTTGGATGGTAATTAGGTGAGTGCCCCACTTGTGCATGGGTGTTCCCTCCAGAACTCAACCATTTACAGACGAAAGGGAAAATAACATGGTGCACACTTTCGATAAGAATCCAGACACTTTGCATGTGACTCCAAGACACTACTCCACATCTGATGTTGCAGCATATTGCCTGATTTATAGTAGCAGCTCTAAAGCCGTTGATTTTGTTTTTTCAGATATCAGAAGCGGGTATCCAATATCATAGATGATGTCCTTGAATGGTCCCCGAAGCTGGCTCTTTCAGGAATGATGAAGCAACAAAGTGACGTAGCTAATGTGACGGACTTCCACAATGAATCTGCCAGTGCTGGTGATGAGCCAAGCTCTGAGGAGATTCCTCCACCACCAGGTGACATCAATATGGATATTGGAAATGATCAGCCAGAGGATGAAACCCCAGAGGACGGGCAGGATAATAGCAGACATTCCCAACAAAATCGTGCAGATTTATGATTCAGTGATGTTGCACTCACCTTTGTTCTACACATTGCTTTTGAGTACCACATTTTGTTTCACCCTTCCCTTCTTCGTACAGGCTGTAGAATCGATGTATTTAATGCGGTATGAGAATAGAATAGTGGTGGGGTTTCCATGTTTGATCCTTTGGCGTTCGATGCTCAGCTTTTGTTTCATTGGCCAACATAACGTTGGCATTAGCTTGCAATATTCTGGAGTTTTGTCCGGAGACGAACAGTGGATATTCGTTGAAATATCTGAGACATATCTTCCTCTCCGATTGCTGTGTAAGTTCGCCTAGTCCAGCACCCTACCTTCAGATGGCAATGGGATCGGTACGGTGCAGGTGGTGTCGTACCGATCCGTTGGGTATTAGAAAATAGCCCCCATATCCAAGCCCATACCTACCGGATTTCCTATATCAAATCAAATTCAAATATTTTGATCAATGTGAGTGTGACCCCCCCAAAAAAAAAGTGCCGTAGCTAGCAATGACACATTGAAGTACGGGTTTTATAATGTATGAAGGATCAATGTGAGTTGGACACAGGCATGGGACGGACAAAAGGATGCAGAGTTGCAGATTGCAAAGGGAGAGATTGACGAACAAGCAAGACAGTAGCAAAAGCTAAGAGTAATTGCGATTCCCCCCCCCCCCCCCCAAAACCAAAAAAAAAAAATGAAAATTCTATCATAATTGAAATTTTTTTCAACTATAACAATTGACAAATCTTAACCGTTACTATAGAGCAAATAAATCTAAACCATTAAAAATAAGTACCTTTAACCTGCACAGCAGGTTCATCCGCATCTCTCTATTACAGGCTTACAGCCTCCTCCCCCCTGGGCTCTGGCCTCTGTTATACAACTAATCTCTCCCTGGCTCTTAATTCGAGGCTTTTCACTTCTTCATTTTCCCATAAGCATCTTGATTCTCTATTTTTTTGGTGCTTGAATTGCTCTTTATTAGTTTTTATTGTAATTGGATTTTTCTCTCTTCCTTCATGTTGGAAAAACAGACAAATATTATGCAAAACAGTCAAGATTTTTGGACAGGGTTTGCTTTAAATTGGGGACAACAAGAATTGTTGGGGAAGGGAAAGAACTACAAGGGAAAGCAGAGTTCAATAGGAAACCGGGTTACTAGAATTACGGTGAAAAAAAAAAGTTCTTGAATAAGTGATTTGTGATGAACACCATGAGCAAGCATTACAAAACTGAAGGAAATTGTCCATTAACACCTCACAAAACCAAGTCCATGAAAACAAAGAAGACATACAGCCCGCCCTCCGATGTTTTCTGTGACAGCCGTTGAAGGGGAGGATAGAGACTTTCATCACCAAAGAGCATTTGAAGTGGGCATAGCTGATACTTGATATCGATGGCAGTAATAGAGGGTCAAGCACTCAGACCCCCTAGAGAGGGAGGGGTCACTATTACACCCAACTGGTCAAAATCCCATTTGAGTTCTCTCCATATGATGTGATCATATATACTTTACCAAATTTTTTATTAGAATGAAAAGATGATGACATGAGATGGTTAAACTATTTACTCAGTTTTGGGGGACTCAAACCTAGCAGTGGACAAGCTCAGAAACCAAGAATCACTGGCCTCAAAATACATGATTAGCTCTATTGAAGAACCCCCCCCCCCCCCCAAAAAAAAAAAAAAACCCCCAAATTTATGATTTAGAGGATTTTGAATTGTTTACCTTGTGCATTGGTGGGTTTTCTCTTTCACCATTATATTTCTCTTATTTCTCAGGTCTACTCCTATGTTTTTTCCTTTTTATACAACCCCTGTTTTGCTTTCCTTTCCTTTGTTAATCGAACAGTCATTGTTTCTCGATGTTCTTGAACACATTGAGAGCAATCACCATGCTTATATTTTATTACAAGTATTTCACATGCCTGCATTTGCACCTCCCATCTTTTTCATGAGTCCTTTGTCAAGTTCCAACCTGAGGCCATCACCATGGAGATTATGTCCAGGTTTGGCACAAACTTGGGGGGGCGGGGGAGAGAAATGGAAGTGAGACTAACAAGGAGGGAGGGGCGGGAAGAGAGATGCTTAGTGGGGTGAAAGAAGTAACTACCAGTAACTCTGAACCTGTTATAGTAGGTTGGCTCGGATGAAATGAACGGTTGAGATGTTTTAGGAGTATATTAAGGGCTATTAGCAAATTCAATTAGGGTAATTGAATTTTTTTTTCAATGATGGTAGAATCTTCGAAAAAAATAATGTGTTGCACCATTGCTTTGTTCGGACAAACTTGTTGCATGCCTTGACATAAAATAGAAATGAATCTGAGGTTTTTTGTATGTAATAGGAAAATTGGTAAATTGGTCCGAGCGGGTAAACCCTGTACACGTACCCATACCTATTCCTTATCCATTTTTCTTCAAGTCCGCCCAATACCCATTTTTGCCATATCCATTTTTTTGAAGCCCGCCCAATACCCATTTTTGCCTCCCAATAAATGGGACGAATTTTTCGGATTTCAAACGGATACATGTTCTATTATCATCCTTAGAAGAGAGGAGTAACAACAGAAAGGGCAAAGGGTGTTCCTTCGTATCTGCACTAGGATTTAGACCCTATTTTCTCGAGCAGAGACAGCTAAGGTACGTACCACAGCAATAACAGTACATTCTCACACGGAATGGTGCGCATCGTCAAATAACGTCAATGCCTTCTCTTAACTTTCCCACGAAAGACACGTTAACCCTAGAGATGTTGCACCATGTCTCTCCAGAATGCAGGCATGTAACATCAAACTATGGCTTAAACATCTCTGGACCATGAATGCTCAATAATTCAAATACACGCAAGTTTTTAGGGAACACGCGGTTTCATTCCAGATACTACTAGAACTAAATCATAAGCTATTATCCCACATGCAACCGATATACAACGTACCAATATGCACAAAGTTGGGGTTATAAAGTGCCACAAACAATATGTCCACCTAGTTGTCTAATCGTCAGTCTCCTGAGACAAACCTGGAACACAACTCCATCATACCTAAAGGCTAAAAAAAAACTGTACATAATCGGGAGGCTGAAGACCGATTAGCACAAAAGGCCCCTTCTATGATCAACATTCTCTACTCTCTCCCTAACTCTTCACACTCACAAGCCAGCCAAGAATGATTTGCCGCTTGGCTTTATCAAGCCAAGAGAAGGTTGATCAACCATAGATGAGACCAAATGTGTAATATACATCTTCCAACCATTTACCAAATCCTTCAGAACCCCTCTCGCTCAACAAGCTCAGGATAATCAAATGGCGAGCGCACACCGTGGAGCCTGATCATTGGACATGCCACCCCATTGCTGGTTAGACTGCCCTTCCCCAGCTCTCTTTTCCTCCAAGCCATTTGAAACTTCTGCATGCTGCTCACGGGTGTGGGGCTGGAACCCTCCTGCATCTGTTTGAGCATTAAAAGATGCCCATGATCCACACACGCAAACCAGCAGCACTTCAAAAGCTGAACGCTAAAAGTATAGGAGAGGGAAACCTAACCTTGAGCTTTGTTTTTCTCATCAGCAGAATGACTGGAAGCCTCTACTTCACCCTTCTTCGCAAAACGACCTCCGGAACCCCTCGCCCTTCTCAGAGCATGCTGATGTCGAGATTCATGGAGATATGGCTACAAGGAATTAAAGTTGTCACAAAGTATGCAACGAAGAGGCAGAGAAAGAAAAAACGAAAGAGACTAGGCCTTAATTAGCATCAAAAATCTCAGGCCGCAATCATTTGGTTATCTTAAAATCCAATAGTGATCAGGAGTAACTAAGTTTGGAAGAACAGCCTTTGAGGTAACTAACGAACGCAATTTGCTGTCAAACTATACTCAGGAACTTACCTTCCTGACTTTGATCAGTTTCTTTTCTAGCTCTGCTTTGGCACGGACCTGTCTTCTTCTCAGAATCCCATGATATTGCTTAGCATTAACATAGACAGGTTCCGGTGCCATCTCAATAGGTAAAGCCATCCTCGGTTGATGCATCCCATAAAACTGGGGTGGAATCTGACAATAATATACCAGCTGTCAGTCCAAGAAAACTCAGAGAAGCAGGGTGGCGGAGGAAAGAACAAAACCCCCACCCTCTTCAGTAAAGAACAAAGGACGAGTAAAACAAAGTTCACACCAAGGAGACTCCACCATGTGGCGCCTACTCCTCGCAATTATAGCCTGTTATCAAGGAGCTTAATGGAAACTGTAAGTCTAAAATGACCTATTATAGCCTTCAAGCTAATAATGCAAGTCCACAAACCAACAAAGAGAACAAAGTAGTCAACTGTTGCACAATCCAACGGAAGAAAAGCAAAGGATTTCCAAGCCTCGAAAAGCATTAGAGGGGCTGGATATAATATACTCTTGGACAAGCTCACAATCCACATCTAAATTAATATTACAGATAATTAACATTGGAGATCAAGAAGTCCACAAAGTAATATACAGACGATTAGAGACACAAGAGTACTGCACAGCTACAACAGAAAGGAAATGGCAATATCTAGCATAGTCGATTGCATTTGAAGGAAGCTCCAGCAAATGAATATGATATCTTCAATCAAATGACACCTGAGTAAGAGGGATCCGATCACAGCTAGTAACAGAGTCCCTAACCACAGTCACTAACCTTAACATTATTGTGATTGGAAAGGGTCGAGTACAGCAAAGACACTCATTTGACAAGCAACACTATCCTACTCTTGAAAAGAGATTCAAGGATGAATGATGCTGGTCTCTAGCTTCATCACAAAGAAACATTGAAAAATCAAGGGATATACTTGATTTAGGCCATTATAATATGGAGTACAGACACTACTGCAGCATGCGCTCTCGGAAGACATAGTCTAGATTTACAACTTAACCCTGCAAATAGATTCAGCTAATTTAATTCAAAACTGAAATAGCAGCCTTTTCACCTTTACGAGCAATGGAATATGTCCTTTGTGCTGCGCGCTCTCCTACACTCGAGCAAATAAGCAGGAACAGGATCTGGTTTCTCAAATCTTACACTCAGGTTTCATATTTCACCAACTTATCAAGGACTATAATTGATTTCACAGTTCCAGAGTGATATTCATGATGGCAACCTTGTGTAGGGAGCTCTTTTGCCACCACTTGATGAAACATTGTGGATATTCATCCCGGCAAGCTCATAATCAGAACTTTGAAATTCTCACTACTCATCATTACTTCCTGGATTGACCAATACTAGATGTAAGACGACAGAAATTAGCATGACAGGAGAGTGAAGTTTTTGGCCTTCACCTACAAATCTTCACTGAAAATAACAAAAGAGGTTGATGTCCATAACTATTTTGGCTCCGCATAGCAAAGAGCACCCTCTTCTGAACGTCAAATCTGCCTTTTTTTGGGGGGGGGGGTACCGTTACAGCATGAATGAAGTCCTATGCAGACACTGAAGTTTTTGGCCTTCAACCATAGATCTTCACTAGGAAATCTAAGCGGGATCAGAATGACATACTAGAAAGAAAGATACTGAGAACGATACTCCCGCTAGTTCTAAATCACATATATCCAAGACAGCTCCTCTCCTCAAATGCATTGATAGTTCCTCCTCCCAGAAGCTTACAAGTTACAAGTAGGCATTGTGAGATATACACGTAAGACATATTGAGATGAGCAGCTTGTGTCACACATACAGGAAGATCCTACACATTGACTTACAATAGCATCACAGTTGCAACAGTGGAAAACCCTAAGAATCATGTTTCTGCTTGTCATTTTCCATGTTACCAACACGAATCTAATTGGTTACATACCAAGGGCTGATGTCCGTAAGCAGCCATCATTCCTCCATAGTACAAATCAGGAAAAGCAGTTGGTGCACAAGCCTACGGAGGAAAAGAAAGGGAGTTAAAGGGTGTCCATTTAGGCATGCATCACAAAAACAATCCACACGAAAAGGAAGAAAATGCCACAATCACTTACAATTGTATGGCCTACAAGCTCTAATGGCGGATGCTGGTGGAAGCAATCAACATTGGACATATTTGACTCACCATATTGTGATTTTTGCAGCTCAAGTCCAGAACTACCATCTGCATATAACAAACTCCATAGTCCATAAGCGTAGCAAATACTATCAAAGATTGTGATTTGTAGGTAGAGACAAGAAACAAACAAGACGCCTCCATTGATGCTGCAATCGCAAGAAATTGAGTCCACAGAAGACCCATTTCTAGTTCCCCCCCCCCCAACCCAAAAAACACACACACGAACGAAAGAGGGAAAAGGGAAAAAAACGCACACACCCTCTCACGCACAGCCACCCAATGACACAGGAGTGAAACAAAACAAAAGGCAAGGGAAAGCCGCTTTCTTCAGTGAAGTTTCATCCTCTACCAACGTGACACATACTACCAAGTGCCCGGGGGGGGGGGGGGCTTAGAACTACACCTTGATGTGTAGAAGTAGAGCCAGTGGTTTCAGAGTCCTTGCTGGTCTCATCATCATCATCCCCAGCATTTGATAGCGAGTGGTCATCTTTGGACGCTGCCATCTCCACTGGATGATCAAGTGATGGATGTTTATGGGCATTCTCCCCTGCATCAGTCACACCAATGGGATCGTATCCAGCAGCTCGCCACCATTGTTCAGAACAGATTGTTGATGGAGGAATACTTAGGGGACTGGTGCCTGATTGGTTCCCCACAACAGATTTTGATGGCATGCTTCAAAGTAACACTCAGAAGGACATCTGGAACTGACTATTGAAGTGCAAGCCTGCAAATATGCTGAAATAATGTCATTAACCAACTGAAGCATAATAAGACCACTCCTGAATAAAAGACAAGAGATCTTCAATTGCATAATTGAGACAGAATCTTCAGGAGCAAATCACTAGTTTAAAATGTGAACCAGGATGTTGGGAAAAAGTCTGTTGCATACGCAAACCCTGGACTTCATGCAAAGCAACAAGGATTAAGATGGACAAGATGGAAGCCAAACTATCCAGAAAGTTGCCATAAACAAACTCTCTACGCAGAATGACTATACTGACGATAATATCGAATATAATAAACATGAGTACAAGACACCAACCAACAACTACCAAATTGCATTTTGTATGGCTTTTTTATGGCATTTTTTGACAATTATTAAAAGAATAAGACTGCATTGTACACCACTATAATGCCACTTATCTCTACTTTCTGGAGTCATTATTAAAATATACAAGACAATGACGATGACTTTACGCTCATTTAAATTGTTCAAGGGCATATCAAAATGTCCTTAACGGCATGGAGTCTCAAGACCTCCATTATAAGGCAATTTTCAGAAAAATCTCGTAAAAGTTGTCATGTTTTAAACCCTGTATAGTAAGAATGAGTGAATCATATTGTGGGTAGATATTCATATTTAGATTATATTTTAGGAGATTTCAAATACAATGTGCTCAGAGCCTCTGCACAGCCCCAACTTAAGGATATTATATACAAGATTCAGCAAATAAGAGGGTTCAAACCTTGGATTCTTTATGTAGCTCGTCCGGTAGTAAATTAAAGTCAGCTTACTTTTATCCATGGATTGGTGGCTTTGCCTTAAGATCATTGGTGGTGAATTTTTACCTGTTGTTTAGTTTTCTTCTTTTTCTGTTTTTTTTTGGGGGGCTTGGGCAAAACCCGTTAAACACAAGAGCCAAACATATCAGTTTCTTTCAGGTAAGATGCAATTTGACATGCAGAATGACTACTGTGAACACAATCAGAGCAACTGACCCACACAGACGTATTCAATAACCACAACAACAACAGCAACAAACAGGGGCAGTTAAAAAGCAGTATGACAAATTACAACTTCAAAATCTCAAAGCACACACACACACAAGTCAAACAGAGTCACAGCTCAATTTCCAGATTTAAACGCTAAACCTCAACAAGAAACACAACAAATTCCAAACGAGAAATATAAATAAACTAAGCAAGATTGAATTCTCAGGGGAGCATAATCCAAGAACAGAAACAAACCCATAAAACAGCGACATGCAGAAACCCTAAACAATTAGAAAACAAGACCATTTACAAACCCCTAAATTCAGGAACACCCAAACATTTACAAAATCCCAAACTTAAATATAATCCTAAAATGGGGAAACAGAATCTGATTAGACCAATCCAGAAGAACAGAAAGGAGAGAGAGAAGAGAAGACTTACTTGAATAAGAATTAATTGGGGACAGAGACAGCGAGAGAGATAGAGAGAGAATTTGGGGAGATTAGATCGATAATTAGGTTGGTTGATTAAGATTTGGGAGAATCAAGTTACAGGTAGTGAAGTGGGGGGGAGCGAATACGAGGACGATGAGGATGGCAAAAATCTTTTTCTCTCTCCTACACAAGTCGTTGCAAAGTCTCCGGTGGGTGTGGGTGTGGGTGTGGGTGTGTGTGTGAGCTTTAAAATGACACCTCGACCACCACGAAACTTCGAGTCCGTGCCACGTTGCTTCTCTCTGTGTCCTCGTGTAACGCAGCCATTGCACGCAGCCTTACCCACTCTCCTTCATCCGCTGCGCTTCTTTTACCTTTCTTTTTTGTTTTTTTTTCCTCATCCTTTTTTCTTACCATTTCTTAAATTTTAATTCGTTGTTGGTAAAAACTGTCTCCTCCGAGGCTCACAAGTCACATCCATCATGATTTTTTATAGACTTGGGTTAATGGATCCGATCTCAAAAAATTATAAAAATAGGAAGTAGGTTTTTTTGGGGGGGGGGGGGGGTTATCGTTTATAGTTACCGCATCTATATACTCTAGAGTTGTTAAAATTTTGAATTTTAGTTGAATTCACATCCGCCTAATTAGATAATGTTAAAATTTAGACAATAAATTAATATCTAATATTTTGTTTTTTTAGGTCAGACAATTTAAATAAGGTTAGATTTGGATTAAAATCGGATTCAGGCAATAAAAATATAAAAAATGTTGTATCCGAATTCAACAATCAGAGAAAAAACTTTTGACAGTACCCGATTTTTTTCGGGTTTGACAAATTTGGGCATTCAGAGCAGACAATTTTTTGTCTGCTCTATATCCAACACAACGACACACCCTCTAAATAGACTTAACAAACAGATCATTTAGTTGAATTTTTAGCCAATCATTTAAGTAATTTGTCATGTTTCAGCCAAAGCAATTTTAGTTTGGGTTTGGCATCAATCAACTCAATCTTTAGTTTGGTCAATTTGGATCAATTAATATTTAGTCCAATAAAGTTGACTTTTAACGAAAAGCATCTTTGGGGAAAAAAATAATTCAAGCCAGGTTTAATTTGGTTCTGCTCAATTCTTCTTCGGATCAAAAATGATTAGCATACTTCAAGGATCAATTTAATTATGAATCCAAGTAATTCAAATCAATTTTATCCGTTCAAATATGAATCCAAGTAATTTAAGTCCAAAGTACCTGTTCAGATATCAGCATAAGAATGAATCCAAATAATTCACAAAAGTTTTTTACTAATTAAGCTAATACTAATAAAGTCTTGATTGATCTAGTGGCTAAGATTGAGATTTGCGTGTATTAGATCTCATGTTTAATTTCTCCTCCCTATTGTATTGTAATTGTGTTGTAAAGCTCACTTTGCTAAACCAAAAAAATAATAATAATTAACGTAACTTGCATCCATTATCCCACTTAATTCATACATAATAGTTTGATTTTCATGTTTAACTAAAAGCATCTCGCACATTCTTGTTAGGAGAAAAATAGCATTATTAAAGGCTAGCATCTACAAATATTCTTTTATGGAACAAACATTGCCGAAAAATTCTCCTATGTTAATGGACCTAGTAAGAGGGTCCAAAATCTGCCTGATTTGTCATTCCTTGACCCGCAAAAATAAGGATTAGGATCAAGTTTCTTTTACATCCGACCTGCATTGTCTCTTGGATCAATACTATAAAAAAAAGGCCAAATAATGGAAAAGTCACAGAAAAAGCAGACTTAGCTTCAATGAGCGACGAAACTGGCAACGGATCACTTGGAGTCGCTGATTTGCTCATCGTTAAAGTGCAATTGACACTAGAGTGAAGTCTATAAATAATAGTGCGCAAGTCAGTGATGGATAAGGTTACATCACTGCTAGCGACAGAAATGACGATGTTTTTGCTATTGCTATGTAGCTGAGGATTCATAAATCTGTCATTAGTTTGCACTTAAAAAATAGCTTGATAAAAACGGACTTTCCATCATTAATCCATATGTACGTATGCATATATATATATATATATATATATATATATATATATATATATATATATATATATTTATATGAACTCTGCTTTGCCAACTATCCCTTAGTACAATATATTCCTTGTTTACAACTACCAAAAGTATTTTCAACCAATTCGAAACAAACACATCCCTCAAAGAGTGTTCTCAACAAATCCCGAGGCATATAAAAGTAGAATATCCTAAGTAAACCAAATGATTTTCAAGCAATTCATCACAACTCAAGTCACAAGTTTGTAGAAATAGTGCCTGCAAAGGGTAGTTTTCAACAACACCAAGAGATCATTGTCCGTCACTGAGTCTGCCGTTAGTGGTTACATCCGTAATATATATACCTTGCAGTCTATCCCAATTTCCGTTGCTGATAGAGATGTAATTTATGTCCGTCGCTAATTTTCGTCCTATATCACCTTTTTTTAGTAGTACAAGTGTACCTGATTATGATGAAGGTGTGATCAAGAAGAGGTTTTGACCTTGTAACTGAACTGGTTAACCCTTATTAAAAAGATGACCCTAAAATTATCACACAATTGAATATTTTCAGTTTGAATTTTTGTCCCATTGTTGAAATTGAAATAATTTCGCCCTAAATTGTCCCTTTATTAGTATGTTTTGGGTTATTGTTTCATTAATTAATGAACTGATTTTCTACATGTAACACCCGTATTCTTTATTTTTCGTCAAACTGAGTTTATTGCCTTTTTAAGTTATAAATTCGTATTTTTATTAACTATATAAGTTAAATTATTATTGATGTGCTTATGTGACCGATAATTTTATTAAAAAGAATGTTTTCGTCGCTATTAACATTATTATTATTAGTTTTGAAATCTTTCGATGATTTTTAGTGTGCGTTAATATAGATTATTAATGAGTACTAAATCGATTAGGAACCCAAACGCAATTAGGTTGTCAACCTTAGATATAGTTCGATATTTATTAAGTCAAATCTTTACATATTCAGTAATCGATGAAAGATCGTATTATCAAATCGGGTTCAGAGTACTGGCTACGAATTAGACTAATGGTGTAACTTGAACAAGCTTGAGACAAAAAAAACAAAACAAAACAAAAAGGGGGCCGAAGGCCCCTTCCTCAGACAAAAAAATCACGACCGGGGGGTTCTTGTAGTAACTCGACCCTACCCATATTTATTTATTTAAATTATATTTATTTATTTAATTAATCATGTTTATTCATTTAATTTATCATGTTTATGAATTTAATCACTCATGGTAATTTATTTAACCAAATCATATTTATTAATTCAATTACACTCGATTTGTATATTTACCAAATTACCTTATGTCATTTAAATTTTTCGCATTCATTTACCGTATTTAATCATCCCGATTTGAGGATAATTCATTTGGGTCCTATTTTGCAATTCAAGTTTCATTGATTGTTAATTCAAGTTTCGTTGATTGATTAAATTTCGAGTGAATCGATATTAGGCCTCGATGATTATGATTGAGCATTAAATTATTTTTCACAATGTCACAAAAAAATTTAATGTTTAGCCATGCAAAAATATTTGAGCTCAAATTCATTAAGTTCGACCCAATTCATCTGGGCCCGATTTGCGGCCCGATTCATTTTGGGTTAAAATTTTGACCCGAAAATTTTGGTGTGATTAAATTAAGTTAATTACTATCATTTATGCCTAATTTTAATTAGCAAAAAAGATATTTTGGACGGATAAAATTCAGCCAAGTATTTTTGAGGTCATTCTAGTCAAGCAAACATAACAACACATACACACCCTCTCTCTCCTTTCTCCCTCTTCATGGCCGCCGCTGCTGGCAGCCCTTCATGGGTGTTTTCTGGCCATCTTTCCGGCCAGCCCTGGTGGTTTTTTGACCCCCCCAACATCCTAGTACCTCAAGCTATCATCCTCCCCCTTCAAAACCCTTAAACCTCATCTCCATCTCAACGTATTTGCAATCAAAGTGAGTAATCTTGAAGTTTTCATCTTGTTAGTTTTGATTTTTTATTTTAGTTTTGATTCTTGTTTTGATATTTATGATCATTGATCATGATGTTTTGATAAGAAATAAGAGTTATTTTGGTGTTGATCATGGTAAAATTGAGCTTGAATCATGCTAGGGTTTAGGGATGATCATGTTCATGCAAGCTTAAGTTAACACTATATTTATGGATTGATTATGATGATTATGATGATTATTTTGTATTTGATTTTATAATATTTAGTTTTATTGATGATTATGATGATGTTTTTGGTGATTTGGAATGATTTCAAGTGAGGATTTATGTGAAAAAGGAAGAGAAAACTAAACAAGTGAGGGCTAAAAATTTCAAGAAAATAGGGCAGATTTTGGCAATAAACTGGTAATGCACGGCCCAACAAAAATTTATGATTTTTGGTGGGTGGATAGTTCAGAGTGTTAACTTTCAAAAGACTCTTGAATCACCTTAATCCGAGGTCTGTGAAAAACGTTATAGTTATTTTACCAAAACTGTGCAGATTGGACCAAAAACTGACACACTTGTGTTTTAACCCCATTTTGGGAATACTATTATGGGAATCACGTTTTGTGTTATACATAAAAGTTTTTCGGGACTTCTTAATCTTTTCATATTGGGGTTTTAGTCTCCATTTGAGGTCTAGAGTGAAAGTTATGAATTTTTGAAGTGAAATGACCTGCTTTGGTGTAAATTGGGCTGTTATTGTAATTTCTGTGCAGTGTATACTTGGAGAAAAATTCTGAAAATTTTATTGTAGATTGTCCATATTATTTTCAAATTTCCTATAAGATATCATGAATTTTGGTTGAGTATTTTGATTTTGGTGATTTTTAGAAGCATTTTGAGTAATTGTGTAAAGAGCAATAATAAAGATTAAGTGAGATTGATCATGCACTCATTTCGTGTATTTTGGGCCAAGCAAAGCAAGGTTATTTAATGGAGAAATGAATATTCATGGACTTTCATGGAGCTTTTGGCTTGATTAATGAGAAAGAAAAAGATAAGCATATAATTTGGGAGTTTGTTTATGAGTTTTAAATTATTTATGGATTTTACAAAGAAAATACCACGTTTAGTGAGCTTAATAGCTTCGATTGAGTTCAATGATTCATTTGGGGTGGAATTCTATATCTAATGGATTTATGAATGAAATATGAGAAGTGGGGAGAGTTGTGACTCAGAAACTATATTTATCAGACCAAGTTATTGCTCTTTATGCTATTTTAAACCAAGATATATCTCTCTTGGCCTCAAACCTTTGTTACGTACTCACTTTAGAATATATCAAATATATTTATCATCAAGCCAATCTAGTGTACTCGCTGTTATCTTGAACCAAGTTATACATCAGTAAGCCTTAAACCCATATCAGTAACCTATTTCAGAAAAGGCCACAACTACTCTCTTAATTGTCACCATCAAGGCCTTTTCCTTTGTAATCTCATTTATCTCATTGTGGAATATTTTACTTCTATTTACTTTATATTGGATTTAATTACTTTCATCAATTCAGTTTTGAAGTTATATTAAAGTACCCACATTATGTGCACCATTTAATTACTCAATTTCTATTACACATACTTTTACTTAATTATGCGAGTAAGGATCATTCACTAACTACACATACTTACAATGACATTTATGAAACAGAGTTGAGGTCTAATTATCGTTCCCCATTATGCATAAGTGTTATCAAGTTAGAACATATTTATCAAGTCAGATGACATTTATGAAACAGCTAATTTGTATCAAGTCAGATGACATTTTTAAAGACTCAAGGTACGTCCATTGTCTGTATCTTCAGAAAGCAAAACATGTTTATCAAATTACAACTCTTAATGAGTTTATCAATAAATCAATTTATACAGTGATTTGTCATTTAACTTGTGACCCCGTTAGTTATCATCTATAGGGCATCAGCCCATCATTTACCCGCGCGACTTCAGGCCAACTCTTGATGGGATTGGCAGATGTACGCCTATGTATAGATCATATCACTGCAAGGGGTTCACATCCAGATAATAATGAGCAATTCAGTTTCATATTACTCTCTTATTTTCATTGTTATTACGAACTAAATGAATTGCAAAAGTGGGTACGCATTAACAGTGTTTCTATGCTTATTTTACAATATAGGAATGCATGTACTGAGTTTTTACTTACATTTTCGAATTATTTTCATGTTTTCTATTTTAGGTAATGAAGTATCCCATGTTTCTCCATTTAGCAAGCCCTTTTGGAAGTCAACAGATGCTCACAGTGGATTCAGCATAGCATGAATGTTGGAATCGACCTCAGGGTCAAGTCGGGTCTATATTTAATATACTTGTGTGGTACGGAGTGCAAGTTAACACATGGTATGATTAAGTCGATGGTATTGAAGTTGAACTATTATGGACTTTGGTCTTGAAGTGTTTCAGTTTAATAGATTTTGTGATTGTGAACATGAGTTGCAAGATTAAATAGTTTCAGTGAGCCTTGTCCTTATCAGGACGGCGGTAGTGTCTTCTATTATTAAGTCTTCCACTGCAATTTTCTGTAAATCATATCATTAGCATTTTGAGGGCGTTACAGTTCTCTACCCCATTCCCACGAACCACAACCAAAGAGAAAGGAGGAGAGAGGCGGAGGAGGGGCAGCGACGGCAGAGGCGGCGCCACCCCGGTGCGCACGCCAGCCCAGTGTCTCCTCCACCAGCCCGTTCATTGCCGGCGAAGGCAGAGAGAGAGGAAGAGAGATTGAGAGAACGAAAGAGAGAGAGAAGACGGGGGGTCGGGCAATGGCGACGGTAGTGGCAGCACCACACTGACGACTGCCAGTCTGACAAGCAGCCATGACCCCTACGCACGGCTGGTGACAGAGAGAGGGGTCGAGTTAGGGTCACGGTTCAGGGGGTTAGGGTTTGAAACCCTTGGCGCACCACCACCAAGACCGCCACTGACGGCGATTGGGCGTGGCTCCAGCGAGAAGCAGACCGAGTCAGAGGGCTAAAAATGGGTTTGGGCATGTTGGTTCGAGGATGACATCTGGGCAGCGAGTTAGGAGTCGAATTCCGGATCTTAAACATCCACAACAGCACCCAAGGGCCCTTAGAACTGGTCGTTAACTTGGATTCGAGGTGAGTGTTTCTCGTTTCCTAAATTATCAGTAATTTCGAAAATGTTTTAGCCTCAAGTTATGGTGCACGTCAGTTTTAGGCTAACTGAAGTTGTGGGAGTGAATATGCATGTTTAGTTCAATTGAAATCAGGCTTAGACTACGCATGTGTAGGTTGCTCGAGTGTTCTTTACAGTTGTAATGATTTTCACGCTCATTTATGCATGTTTAGTTCGACTGAATTTAGGCTTAGGTTAAGCGTGTATAGGCTATCCAAAAGTTACTCAAGATTGAACTGATTTTAGGCCTGGAATGATACTTAAATTAGGTCGGAATTAACTCCTTAATTGGGCAGAAAGCATGCCCCGTTTAATGACAAGAATGTCTGATTATCATGTTTAAACGAATTGGACATTATGGGAGTAAAGAATGCCTTAATTCGATGCATGTTAATTTGGTTATTTTATGCTTGAAAGTAGTTTCGAAATAACCTAAGAACTTTTCGAATCGATGTCCATTAAGTTAAATGATTCGTGCTTGAGAATGATTTCGAAACGAACTAAGAATGCCTATATCCGATGCATGCTAATTGGGTTAGTTCGTGTTTAAAAGTAGCCTTGAAACGATCTAAGCACGCTTCAAATCAATGCATGTTAAGTAACTAACTCATGTTTAATAGTAGTCTTTGAAATGAACTAATAACCTTGGTTAGTTAAAGCAGATATGTAAGCCTTAACGCAACTAAACTATGCTTAAAAAATGACCCAAATTGGGCATGCTTATTGCTTTGAATCAATGCCTGTTAAGTTAGTAAATCATGTTGAGAAGTAGCTTCTGAAACGGCCTAAGCAAGTTTGAATCGATACTTGTTAAGTTAAGCGAAATTATGCTTTGAAAATGACATAAGTATGGCATGCTTATTTCCTAAATGTGAATTATGAATGTAAGCTAGCTTCATGCCTTGCTAGTTCATTTCAGTTCGTCGAGTACCTTACTTAAGTTAAGGAAATGTATGTATATGTTTATATATGCCGTAATGTGCCGCTGGAAGGATGCTGCTCGCTCGGTAAGTTTATACGTAACTATTTCATCTTGACTATTATGATAATATGTTATGGTTATAGAATTGAAAATCGAGTTGGTAATCGGATGGCTTGAGGATGAACTGATGAGGATTTTGAGGTTCTCTGTGGTCGGTGTTATGAGAGGAGGGAGTCTGGGTTGTGATTGACTGCAATCATGTAGATTATGAGGTCATATGTGGCTTATTCTACTGAGTTGATTATGAAGTGTTTGAAGGTATTACGTGCAAACTCCTTTCCCTTGATGTTATCAAGTTTCATCTTGTGAGTGAGGGTGAGTTTGAAAAAGAATGTTTTTATGGTTGTGACTAATAGTAGCCATAACTATTAACAATCGATGACCTATTTTAACTATACGAATACAGTTTTGGGAGTGAACTCGCTAGAACGGGAGAATCCCTAAGGAATTTAAATACAAAGAGAGTGCATTGTATGAAAAAAGGATTTTGCTGTGAGAGGCAGCAAACTTATTAGCCGTTATGATCACACGCTTTAAATTGGCTAAGATATTGTGCTTAGGGACAATAAGATGGGAGTGAACCTGCTTGAACGGGGGAATCCCTAGCCTAGAGAGTAATCCCAATAGTGGGAAGCCCTAGAGACCCTGACGAGGGTTAAGGTCCAAAACTTAGTTGTCATCCCAGGAGTAAGAGCTTAGCGTGAGCGATAGTCTCACTAGGGGTTGAGAATAGATCTCACCCAATCAGCACATTATGATCATCTTATACCCAGAGTATTTTCCTAATAAGTAAGAAAAGCAGTCAGCGTTTTGCCTTTTTAAGTATTTCAAAAAGGAAGTTTTTAAGGGTCATTATAGGACTAATACGAAAGAGATTCTTTTAAGAATATAAGCCTCAAAGAGGCTAAGAAAAGAGATTTATGAGCCTAAAGAGGCTAAGTAAAGTGTTTTCAGAAAAAGAAAGAAGGATTTTTGTGCATATCACATGATTAAGATTCTAACTGCAGTATAAATGAAATTTCAAGTACAGCATGACCATATTCTTATAATGTATCGAACATATGAGTTTGAATGTGCATGTTTAGCTAAAGAAAGCTCCTTACATAATCTCTACTTCATATGTTTAAGCATCTCGTATGAGTGAATTAGATAGATAAAGCATAAATCACGAATTATATCACATAACCTATGAAAGAAAGTTCTGTGCTTAGCCTTGTTGCTTGCTTATGTATTTGACTGCTTGTTAATAAAGGAATTTAGTCATTCAGGGACCTGGAAATAGGTTTGAGTGGTTAGAATGAGGTTTATGGATATTGATCCTTTCTTGGGGACTATGATTGCCTGATATAATAGTAAAGTATGAATACGTGATATGTGACTATTAAAGATATTACTACCTGCAATGGTTTTGGTTTTAAGGAGTTAGGGAATACTCACTAAACGTGTGGTTGCTCATCCCATCACTCTTTCCCCTTTTTCCCCAGGGTTGCATTATAACAAGTAGAAGCCAAGTCACTTATGTCAAGATGGAGTTTATCGTTGCTTGCAATGTGTCATGTGTGTCCATTAAAGGGGCTCTTACATGTTTAACGCAGTCATGTAATGTATTCCTAGAATTATAAACGTTTGTAAATAGGTATTCTAATTTATGTAGTGCATTCGATTTAGGAATCGCTCTGTATGGCCATGTGAGCCAACCATCTAATTTGTCAGTTGTCTTTTTAGCTGAAATTAGTTACGTTTTGGGATGTAAACCCCAGGACTCTGGTTGTGTGAACCATTGGGTTATATCTTTCATTTCTCCTGTATTAATAAACTATATTGTTTGATGTACTCCGAGTGAGTTGCTCGTTGAGTTATGAACTCCGGCGTGTAGCTGTTGAGTTTGTTTTAGAATGTTTTATGCTGCTGTTGATTGCAGAGGTTTATCATAAGGCTTTTAGCCTAGAAATGGTCGGTTTTTAGGAAAAACTCTGTCCGTTTCGCCCCCGGAAGTTTAGCAGGAAGTAAGCAAGCGTAACGTTCCTGGCCCTTTGCCGGGGCTGGGGGTGTTACTTTACATCTCAAAAGTAATTGTTTTCTACTTCAACAGGGGTTCTTGAATTTTTGGATGTATTATGAAGGTTTGTAAATTGGGATATATGTAGAATTATTAAATCTGTTGATGTATAGTGGAAGTGAAAGATGAACAGGTGCCAAAAGTTGAGGTAGGTGTCAAAAGTTGTCTCACTTAATACTATGAAATGAATCTTATTACCTTAGCGAATGTTCAACACTACTAGCCTAAATGCTAAGCACTACAAGCTTAAATGCTTAATACCCTATCCTTGTGTTTTAACAACTAGTGCTAACATAATGAAGCTAAATGCTCATCACTTTTGTCTAGATTGCTAAACTTTAGCTTGAATGCTCAACATTTTAACCTTGAATGCTCGGCCGTCACAGCTTGAATCTTGAATCTTGAATAATCAATTGCGAACCTTTAAATTCTCAACAATGCATGCTAAACTGGAATACCCATAATATTCAATGACAACATAATAAAACTTGTGTAATCACCATACACTCAACATCTTTTCAGCACATACTATATATCTATCCCTCTTCTTCTCAGTTTTTCAATTACAACACAAAATCAACAAAAGTGTACAATCGAAACTCCAAATGACAGAAGAGATTCCACCAAAGCAACAAAAACCGTGACCCTTGCATTGCCCAGTGCAAATTGAAATGAGAAGATGAGAAATCAAGAGTAGTGAGCTGAAATAACGAAATTAAGCACAGATCAGGAGAATCTGAAGAATATCTAGTCTAGAGAAATATGGGGTAGATATATAGATGTCAATTTTGCACAGAGAGAGCGAGAGAGAGCAAAGGTAGTTTCACAAATTGACATATGGTAGTTTCACAAATTTAAGAACAACAACGGAATCTTACGTGTGTGCGCACGATACGACAAAAAATAATGATGTGGCAAAGCCTTGGTCTATAGACCCGAGCATATATTAGATAAATTGTAATAAAAAAGAGTAGTATTACTCCACAACTCAACTAGATTACTTCACCAATTAGTTGAAACCCGACTTAAACTATTAAAATAAATTTCCTCTTCAAAAATGTATTTCACATAAATATGTGCTGAAAATAGTTTTAAAATTGACAAAACAATCAATTGCACAATCAATACGTGCTTATTAAGATTATATGAAGTTGGATAGAAAAAAAGATTACTTTACGTTTAATTTTCTTTCCCTTAGTGTATTGTTATAGTTATACTATTGTTGAGTGACTTGTCCTCTTAAAAAATTACCCAAAAAAAAAAAGATATGAATTGAACGAGTACTTTTATGCACCTCAATTTATAGCTCAATCATCACAAGATGTGGCATGAGGTTCTATCATTTGCAATTGGGAAGAGAAGTTTATTCAAGCATAGCATTCAACTGGAAAGCACCATCAGTTTTGGTAGCGGAGACAGCATTTATGCGGAATGGAATCAAAGCAGCAGTACAAACAGACTTTAATTAGTAATATTCAAATAGAAGGAGAAAACAAAATTCTTATTCAAGCAATTTAGGTCAGATTGAACCACCATGGGAGATTCAAGTCCTTATACAAAACATTCTCACTTACATCCAGTTTTACAACAAGGTTTTTATCCATCATATTTTTAGACAAAAGAATTGCATAGCTGACTGATCGGTAAAATTTGGGTTTTCCTTATATTCCACAGTTGTGCGAAATGAGATATTTTATAAGGACTTACTGTGTATCTAATCTAGGAAAAACCCTTGGATGATATTACATATCTTTCTTTAAATATAAATAAATAAATACCAAGTAGTCTCAGAAATGTAACTATCACAAGATAGTGCTCTGGAATTGTCTTATTGTCTTTTTTTAATGGAAAATATAAACATGGATACCACATCTGCAATCAGCTCTTGTCAAATGCGAATATGCTCCTTCGTTGGTGGTTTAATCAACTGGCTCTACTCACTTGATTTTTGACAATCTGCTAATTAAATAAACTTTTTACTTTGATTACAAATTACGAGGGGTGATCTGGTCAAATAAGTATAAATCGAATTCGATAAGTCGGTAACAAAATGTTTTGTTCGACGATGGTTTTTCGAGTCAAATGAATCGATTAAGTCTTAATTCGTATAGATTTGGTCAATACAAATAAGAAATTCTTTGTTTCAGGGTTTAAGATTAAGACAAAGTTTATAAATTCGATTTGTTGCACGTTAGACAAAATTTTGCAGCCCTATAAGTAGGTTTTTTTTAAAAAAAAAAAAAGAAAAGGAATACGAGATAGGTTAAAAACTTGATTTTCGACAATACAAAACCTTTTTGGTGAAAAGCAAACGTGAAGACTGATGTAAGCAGAAATTAGAACTTCACACTTAGATGGAATTCATTTTTGTTTAAGTCGGCTTTAAGCTCCAGTAAACTTGGTCCTAATTAGAGTATACTTGATTGGGCTAGCCCAAATTTGAGGCCCAACAGTTGGGTTAGGCTGACTGAGCACCGCTATATGGCCCAACAGTGGGTTTTCCCATTGTGTCACCCAACTTCTCAGAAGACGAAGTAGGATCAACAAAAGTCTCTCACCGGGAGCCCAAGTGAGAGTGAGGCTCAGTGATCCAAGTGGAATTAGAAATTATTATTTTCAATTTTTTTATTTTTTAAAAAATTAATTAGGTGGTAAGTACTAAACTAGTTACTAACGGACAAATACTTGTAGTTTTCTAGTCTTTGGACCTTTGTTTTACTAGAGTTCAGTTACTATTAGCTCATAAATTGATTATGCTTTCCTACCTATAGTTGGCTTATAAATTGATTACGCTTTCACATGGTGGCTCTCTCACTACATATCAAAAACTTATTCTTAGGCCCTATTCTTTTCGTAGATCCTTTTGAATTTACCAATCTCAACCCATTTCAACCTACTTTAACCAACTTTAACCAATTTCAACCCACCTGAAAAAAATACCAATCTCAACCCACTTCAACCAACTTCAACCTACCTCAACCTACTTCAACCCACTTCAACCAACTTTAACACATCCCTTCATAATTTTAATAATTTGTAAAGTGTCATGTGAGACTTAATTATTTTTGCAAAGTAGTATAATTTAAAAATGGTGCAAATTTATAAGTAAATTGGAGTGGGTAAAAGGGTAAAGTAGGTTAAGGTAGGTTGAAGTAGGTTGAGATGGGTTAAAGTACATTAAAGCGGGTTGAATTTTTTACGTGATAAATTAAACTTGATTAAAATAATGAAAGTAGATTGAAGTGGGTTGAGGTTGGTATTTTAGAATTGACACACGAAAAGAACAGGACCTAAAAAAATAAGAAAAAAAAATATTCCGTCTGCAACTATGAAATTTGATAATTTTTTATCATGATCAAAATCCATACCTTTGAGAATCATTTAATTTCTAATTACAACTTGTAAATGTGAGACACAGATGAAGACATTGAGATAGGAAAATGATTATAGAAATACATCGCACAAATTAAACGACGCAAAATATTTAAGCACGTATCAATGCCACCTCCTATATTTTACAATTAACAACAAATGTATATTGCTGATATATTTTATAATAATTACGATCATACTATTTTCTTATGTTATATCTGAATTTTTTGAATACAGGCCTGTTATTTTCGTAGGTAAATTGAGGTGGGTAAAAGGGTGAGGTGGGTTAAAGTAGATTGAGGTGGGTTGAAGTAAGTTAAAATAGGTTGAATTTTTTTAATGTCATAAATTAAACTTTAGTTGATAGTAGAAGTGAGTTGAAGTGGGTTTAAATATATTGAAATAGGTTGAAGTGGGTTGAGATTGGTATTTTTAAATTTACCCATAAAAAAAAAGTTCCGTATATAAAAAGTTATCATCAATAAATTTTACAATCCAAATTGTCAAAAATAATTGACAAGTTGTGCTGGCCTCCAACTTCTAGAAAATAGTTACAAAATTGTGAAACTACCATTCTATGAAAAAATGTACTAAAAATTACACTAACTTCATAAATTATTATACATAATTACATTCTCATTATTTTAACCCACTTCAACCCACCACAAAAAAATATACGAACTTTAATCCACTTCAACCTACTTCAACCCATTTCACCTTACTTCAACCCGCCTCAAAAAAAAAAAAAAAAAACTAATTTCAACCCACCTCAATTCACCTCAGTCAATCTCAACCCACTTAATCCTTTTACCCACCTTAATTAATCTATAAAAAGAACAGACCCTTAGTTATGGTTTCCTGCTTATAAAAGATTTGATGACATGAAATTTGGTGTCACTGGAACCCATAAGACATAATTATGGGCAATATTTTGCAAACCAAATTAACACAATTTATACATTCATACTTGCCTAGTTGAGTCATATCAAATTTCTAGCTTTTTCCCGATTAATTGTTTCATTCTCTCTCTTTTCCTCTCCTCTCTTCGCTTCCATAGGAATTAGGATACGACGCATAAACAAATGTAACATACATAATTTCATATATTACCGTTTCTTTTTTACGCTCTAGATCCAAGGCAGAGACGGTCATTAATTGGTACAAGGTAATGACAGAAAGCAGCAGAGGAAATGCAGCATTTTTTCACCCCAAAAGCTTAAATTCAGAGTTAGCCGATCGATAATAGACTTGACCCAAAAGCCAATGAAAAGCAAGGGGGGGTTTGCTAAAGAGGCAAAGAGAACCTCGGATTCCAGTTTCTAGATACACAGCTTTGCTCGTTGTTACTCGTTAATGCTTCTCTGTACTTATTTTAATTTTCTGACTGACCACTACATTTAATAATCGAAAGCTAAAGCAGCAAAGCATTTCATTTTGCTTTGGGAGAAGAGAGAGACCAATGCCTAGTTTCATTGTTTATCAACCCTCATTCCAAGAAACTAAACTACTGACTATTTCATCACTTGAAAAATTACGTAAAACACATAGATTACTCCTTTATCCCACTACGCGTTTTTAGGTTGAAAACTTCCATTTGTGACTTTTGTGATTCTGGTAAGTACTAAACAATCATCTTAATTAAAGAATTATTTGGTAGTTTAAAGAATCAGAAATAATTTTATATTTTAATATGTCATTTTATATGAGTGGTCTTCGGGTTAGAAGAATGCATATTACAAAGGTTTTGTAGCCCCTTACCTCTTACAATAATTAGATATGAAAAGGATATTAAAATTTGAACTTAAGACTTTTCACTCAAAAAAACTTTAATATTGTATTGAAAAACTATCTCGATGAATTATTTGTTTATTTATTTATAAGAAAGGTACGATTTCACTAATTAAATGCTAATAATTGCATATTTAAAACATAAAGACAAAATTCAACTTTGAAATATGTAATACAAATATGTGGGTGTCAATTAGCTTAATTGGTAAATTTGAGAGTTGCTACCAAGAGATTTATGTTTCAATTTTGCATACATTGCCTTTTGCGCGTCGTTCGCACCAAAAAATTAAAAAAAATACAAATCTTGTAACATAATAAATGTCTTCCTACAAGACATTTCTTAAGTGACTTTGGGTTTAAAAATTATATTATCACATATTAAATTTTAAAAACATGGTATAATAGAATAGTGGCTGGGTGTCACACCTTACATATTGAGTAAAATCATATTTTTATCCATATTTTTTCACGAATAGAAAATTACACGTGCGATGCTCCTTTTCGGATATGGTTGATCCGATTAGGTGTTGTTTTGTATCTGCCAGCGCAGCTAATGAATATCAGGGCTTTACAATTCATAATTAAGTCAAAATTTTGTGTTTTAAAATTATTGAACATGTTAACTTTGGCCAAAGTAAGACGTGTAACAGGTGTCTTACTACAAGACATATATCATCATCCTACAAATCTTATTGACTTTTAGTTTCAAAACCATGACAATCTTCTCATAGAAAATTTTTGATAACTTTGCATCTTTATGGTTGATGGTAGACCTCACAATTCATATTGTACTGATTTAAGAGTCAATCTTCATCTAATATCTTCGACCACACCAGCTAATCATAACTCTCAAATGAAAAGAAACTAGAACTCCCATTAATGGTAAAAACGTACGAAGAAATGTACTTTGTCTTGTACAAAAATTAAAGTAAAACTGACAATTAAATACAGAAATCAATTATAATGTATAGGGCTTTGGAATTAAGTTGATGATAAAGGTTTGAAAATAGTTTTATACTCTAACAAATTATGCTGAAACAAGACATGAAAAATACTTAGATATAAGTAATTTTATTCGTGAAAGAAAAGATAATATTAGCTTTGATGAGGACAAAATATTTTCCCTTTAAAAGCAAAGGCTTATAACATTTTTACACTTACGTTTATTTATTTTTTTTTGGTGTGACACTTATATATATATATATATATATATATATATATATATATATATATATATATATATATATGTGTGTGTGTGTGTGTGTGTATATATAACATGTGTATAGTTTTAATGGGGTTATCTTCAAACCAGAATTTGTAAGTAGGCAATATATGGTATAAACTGAAGAAATAATAAAGAAAAAGTTAAAAGTAAAAAGTCAAAAATGATAGAGTAGTAAAATAATCTACAAGTTTTTGTTCAACAATGTCTTTAAAAAATGCGGTCCGTTGTTTATTTATCACAGTAAGTAATGACATGCATAAAAAGTATGTGTTGTTTTGCAATTTTACTGTCAATAGGCTTGATGAGCATACAAACGAAAATGAATATCAGAGCAAAGCATGATATGAATGTTACGCCCAAAAATTTTCTATTTATATTCTAGAAATTAACGGGTTTATTTGAAAGCAATTTTTTCACACCTCAAAACTACTTTAGAGTTTCTTACTTAAAAAAAAAAAATCAATTTTCTTTTTGGGTCTTTGTATCTCTGTTTTATTAAGGTTGAGCTATTACTAGCCATAAACGAGGTAGAGCTCTTCCACGATTTCCCCGCCTCATTCATAAGACTCAAATCCGATGCCTTATATAAAAGAAAACATGCATAAAATCACTTAAACCAACTTGTGTTGGTCTGGAAAAATAAAATAAAATATAGCACTAATTTAAAGGAAAGCTTTTTTTTTAAGTATTGCGCAACAATCAAGATTAGGGCTCACATGATTTTCTTAATCACCCACAATAACTTAAAATGTAATTAAAGACCCCAAACACCCCAAAAGTGAGCTTGGGTGTCATATGCAACGTCTATAATAACTTAAATAAGATTCTATATTACCTCTAGCTTCCGTCCTATATTAATAGTCAAATTTTGAAAATATATCAAAATAAATATTAAATACAATTTATATTATGAAAATGATTTCTCAACCAATAAACATATTTATAGGTCAATGAAAAAGATAATTTTGAGAATATAATGTGACAATGAAACGAATGTTTTGATATTAAATATAGGACAGATGGATTACTAAGGACATTAGGAAACATATCAAAAACACATTCAAAGTTCATCTTTAGAGCTCAAATTGGGCCTCAGACAGCCAATAAACCAACATTATAGTAGTACTTGCAATTTTTCTTCATCAATGCTAACACATCGTCCCTAACTTTGAGAATGATTGTGATCTTCGCTTTCAATTCGACAAATTTGTAAATTCTGAAAGGGCACATAAAACTTTTCCGTACAATTAAGTTTAAGTTTATTACATTCATCTTTTAATTTTTTGAGTTATCCTATGAATTGAAATTGTTTTCTAACTTTTGTTTGACAGGCGGCAAAGCATGAGAGTTGCACGCTTTTGTTTTTTTTTTTTTTTTTGGGTCTTGTCTTGCATATTTAATTGAATCTATTATTGTCTCTGCACCCAAAAAAAAAAAAAAAATTCTATTATTGTCTGTTTCACTGTTTGGATATTAGTGTTCAGTGTAAGCGGCTGTCATGTTGTACCCACTTTTGACAAACATTTTTTTAAAAAAAAAAATCCTCAAAATATACTTACAAATAATTGAATACTACTAAAAGCAAAAAATGTCAGCTATGTATGAAGATTAGCTTTTTTTTTAAAAAAAACAAATATTAAATCTTCTTTCAGCTATAAAGAGTAATTGGAACATATAGTTTGGCACTTTTCCAATTGACTTTGTAACTATGGAGATAGTATGAATACCAACAGAATACTTTCGTTATGATAGATTATTAGTGTAGGATTGATCTACATCAATGCATTGAAGAAGGGGTAAGCAGTTTCGGATACCTAGCCCGAAACCGAAACTATTTGACAAGTTTCGATTCTGAAATTGGACTCGTTTGATCAATTTCGGTCAAGTTCCAGGGCACCCAACATGCTCACCCCTAGTGTCCCATTAATAATTCAATTGTAAACCATCAACCCATAAGAATTAAAAAAAAAAAAAAACTTTTCATATACATATGATAAAATAGAAAGCATAAACAAGAGATTACAAAAGAGTTTTTAATTCATACTCCTGTAAATAAAGTAATAGGCATTTCGAAATTAGTAGCCCTTGTGAAGTACTGTCAGTGTCTGGACAAATGTTTTTAGCTTTCAGCTTGGGAGGAAGAGATAGATATAAAAATTTCAGAGGTTCTGTCACAGGTAGCACGGATTCTTTTCATTTGAGAAAAGATTGGTGAAATTTCATGCTAGAAGACACCTGACATTCAGTAACTGCCTGTCAGGATGCAGATACATGTATGAAGAGCTACTGGAAAAAAATGACTCTCATTAAATGATGTAGTCAGTGTTATATACATCATATGCATGATACGCATTGGTAGGGGCGTAGGTGTTGTATATATTGTAATCGGAAGATTACATACTCCTATATATACTGCTAGGTGTATGATATATATTGTAACGCACATTGGTATGACCTATTGTATATAACTCCGATCAAAAGATTGATATAGACTATATGGGTAGAAACGAGTCAAACCAAGTTCAAGTCTAGTAGGCTCAAGGCTCGACTCATGATTTATTTTGTAAGTTTGGCTGGGCTTAGTTCAATTCTCATCACAAGTGTCCTCAAGAGCCAACACTTTTTATGTTCCATCCAGTTATTAATATGATTAAAAAAAATTAAAATTTGAATTCAAATATCGATGATATGAAATCTAAAATGAATTTGATTATTTTAATGGATTATATTTAACCTAAATAATGATTGATAAATAGTAGCAATGAGCAATTATTAAAAAAATAAGAATACTATTGCATCGACAAATATGAACTTAATTCAAGTTACATTGATTGGGAAATTTAGTTTTTCAAATTGGATCATAGTCCAAGCTTTATTTGATTTTCCTCCTCATATGCAAGCCTCACGAGCCAACTATAAAGTCGAATTTCTTTAGCTCAGCTAGGCTCATTTGTTTGATGAGCTCAATTTGGATCACACTTGTGCTTTTCCTGAACTGAGCTAGCTTAAAGTTTCCGCTGGAGATGGTTCGCAAGCAGGGGCAGATGCACCTCATATTATGAGTGTTCGGGAGCACCTGATGACTTTGTATAAAGTTTCTTAAAATTTTAAAATATTTAAATAAAGGATATCTACAAAAATTAATCAATATTAGTTAAATTCTACGAAAGTTGAAATGGGACATCTATCTCAAGAAGTTCTAGGTCTGGCATTGATGGTTGCGTGCCTTCACGAGTTTGCTCGACTCATTTCTATCCCTATTCGCTACGAATTTTGTACGTACAATGCCACTCAAATCTAGCATATTCAGTTCTAGCTAGAGAAAATCATAACATAATCACGTAATAACTTTCGATAATTTACCTTTTACTAGACCACGAGTACCCCCTATCGTAACATACTAACATATACATCAATAGATTTTCGCAAATTGACACCAAAATGAATTTAATTCTAATTAATAATGTCGAACACAATAAGTCTAAATTAAAACAATATGTACTAATTAATATTGGCATTACTTGCATTGAAATTGTAAGATAAACTTATCAGATCAAGTATTTACTCAGCTTTCGCGAAATCATACATAACTGAAGACTTACGGGCAGCTAATGGGTTGCTGCAGAGCAGACCCTCAGGAGGAAATTCTTATCATCGAGGACAGAGAACGAGCAGTAGGAGAGAGAAAGAGAAAACACGAGAGAGAGAGAGAGAGAGAGAAGGGGCGGGCACTTCTTGAGATTCTCTACTAACTACAACTGTGTCTATGACAAATTGACAAATGATCTCAACCCGCACGAGTCACTTCCCCTTCCTTGGATTCCCTTCCCTCCTTATTCACGGTCGCCACGCACAGAAAATCGATCGGACTCCAATAATATACAGACATTATTTATATCACATCATACTAACCCAAACTTTATGCTGTGCCCTTTTTATTTTAATAATCTAATTTATTAATAAAGTAATCCAAATCAAATACGGCGCTACGTATGTAGACAAATTATTCATGATGATCGACTGACTCTATCATGCCCCACGCTCGCTCTAATTACCTAAAGCCTTGCACCACTTGCGCTTTCATCACCCCAACCACCCCGACATAGATGCCCATACTAAGTACCAATTGAAGTTGCATAGTTGATAAACGGTCATTTCTTAGTATATATTTTTATCATATATTAATTTTTAATATATATTTATTGATGTAACTATTAAAAGTACGTATTTCTAAAAATATAACATCCATATGGTTGATAAACAATGGGTACAACATTGAAAAAAGAATTTTTTTTTTTCCATTTGATTTTTTGCTATTAATGTGAGAATTATGTTGATGAATGATGTTTAAAAACTTTTATAGATGCTCAATTGATTCTTAAAGCATATCCTATATCTAATGTGATGATTCAACTTCAAGCTTAAAAACTTATTTATTTATTTTTTAACCAAAGAAAAGAGAAAAAAAATCATTAGCATCAATGTTTTTAATTTATAGTTCTTATAGAATGATAGCACTTGTCATAAAATCTTATTTGATATATGCATATAGAATTGACTTAGTGAATCCAACACTTAAGACAGTTTTTAATTTAGATTTATCTTAAACCTTGTTCACAAATAGGTTGAGAAAATATTAAAATTTTGATCTAGTTTAGATCACGTTGATTTAAATGCAATTTCTAATGCAAATTTTATGTAAGTATATATCTTACATAAAAAGAAAAGCAAACGCAATCAATAATCATCTGACACAACTGAATTTGATTAAACCAAATTGGAATTAATTCATCAAACACTTTGATCAAAATTTGGAGGCCGTTAAGTGGATTAATTGCAAATTTGAGATGACACTGAATGAATGTGGGTAATTAATTAATCAGCCAAAACCTGAATGGTCGGTCCACTGATTGGGAGAGAGATTATATATGGAATATATTGGTTGAGAGAGGGAATATTAAATATATGTAGAATATCTGTGATCAATCATCATAAACTTCCAAAGCAAAATGGGGGGGCAAGGGGCAAGTGCAAACCCCGTGTGGGGATCACCAGAATGCTGAAAGCTGAATTTAAGCTTATGCATATATATGTACTCGATTCACCCTCCTAAAGTAGCACTCTTGACTTAGCCACTTTTTCTGCATTGTGGACGCCCTTTTTCACCCAACCCAACCAAAAAAACAAACAAAAAAAAAAGAAGTAGAAAATAGATGGCCATACACACTAGACAGCATTTCTCTACCAGCCACCGCAAATTAGATGCCTCTCTATGTAACTTTGGACATTCATGATAAGCGGAGTATATATTCACACTGCATGTGTTTTGAGCATGAGTGAACTTCGACTTTTAGGGATGAATTATCGCCGAAATTCTTGGTGTTTTCATTTCAAAGGGTTTGTGCATCGTGATACGATTGAAAAGTTGAATGAGACGTCGTAACATAACTATCCAATACTATACCGATATATACGCTGATACACTATTCAGATGATTCATGATTCCACAATGCAAAGCACATGACAATCCTCGCAAAAGTACGTATTTGAGACTTTAAGGTGTTGAGATTGAACAGCAACAAAGTTGATCCTTTCATTTTCCGTTGTTATAACATACGTTACGTTGAATAGGAGGGCTAGTCTTGTCCTAATCCGATAGCTATAGCTAATATTAATATTCCACCCCACACTCTATATATAATGTAGATGATGCTGATATGATGGAATATTACCTTTAAACCTTGGATTCTGTCTAGAGATGCTATTATATGTCATGCATTGTGTGTCTTTTTTCCCTCCTTGGCACCATTATTTGATTAAAACTTAATTGGCTTTATTCTGCCCAATTGCAGTGATGTTTCTATCACTACCATTCAAACACACATTTGGACTGTTAAAGCTTTGATAACTCTTTCATACTGCAATCAAAGCCAAAGAGAAAGAAAAAGGTCGTCTGAGCTTTAGAAGCACACAAATCGAATGAGAACACAAAAAGAACATTCAAATGCCTTTTGCTTAATTCTCTGATTTGACCACATGACTAGAAATAGAATTAAAAGTAGGAAAATTCACACATTCCTCCAATCAGTTTACACAGCATACTCGAAGATGAAACCAGAAATGTAAAAAATAGAGTAGTATATAATAATTCATGACAAAGTGGGAATTTAAAAAACAAAAAACATCAAGAAGCTAAGCAAGCCCTTTGCTTGAAGTAGTTCCTAAATGTTAAAACTTCCCCAGAAAAAAAAAAAAACAAAAAAAGAAAAACCCTTTTCCCAAAAAAGGGTTTTTCTGCTAAAACAAACTTCACACTATACACATACCTAATCAAGGGAAAACCCTTAATATTTTTCTTAGATTTTTAAAAAGCCCTCTCTCCGATTATATCCTAGGAAATCCTATAATAAACTAAAAAAACAAACCAAAAAAAAAAAAAAAAACCCACACTAGTTACTAAGATAAGGATTTCAAAAAACAAAAAAAGGAATCAAACCTTGATATCTCTCATGGCAAACATGAAGAATTTGTCTAAATCAGGATGGGCAAAAAAGGAAATTGGCCTCCTCTGAAGTATGCAATTACTTGTTGAAGGAGAAACTCTAGGCTTCTTTGGGGCTGGTGGGCATGTCATAATCTCAGGAATTTTATGCTTCTCTGACTTTGGTGTTGTGCAACCTTCATCAACAAAGCCCTTATTGGTTGTTGAAGGACCATCATCATCACCACTTTGTTGTTCATCAACACTCAAAGTTTTCAAAAAACAACTTTTCTGTTCTTCCTGATTCATCAGCTTCTTGTATATACTCCTTGTTACAATCCTCCTTGTTGCTAATATTTCTTCTGTTGCTAGAGCTGTTTTTGCAGTTTTTGTTGCTGTTGTTCTTCTTGTTGATATGGTTGTGGTTTTCTCCCTCTTTCTTTTGCTTATGGGTGCCATGGCTGGACTCCGAATTTCTAGGCAACTGAAAACACACAACGAATATATATTGGTGGGAAAAACAAACCACTTTTTTTTTAAAAAAAAAACACACACACACACAACATTTTCTTGAAAGATGAGCATGAAAAATAGATTAAAAAGAAAAATAAAGCAAGCAAAATAGAACTAGTTCTTTAGGGGACATATATTATACCTTTTTTCAAACTTGAAATCTTATGTTCTCTCTGTAGATTGCTTTTGGTCTCTTGAAATTTTTTTGATGAGGAATCAACATCAGTTGAAGGCGCAAAGATATTCCATTAAAGAAGGTTTTTATGTTCACAACTTTTCCAAGGAATCCGAACTAACCCTAGAAGAGCAGAATATGAGAGAGAAAGAGGAAAGGTAGAATGAGATCGAAGAGACTGAGAGAGAGAAGCTGAGGGTTTTAGATTTGTGTTTATCTTTGTCCCCACCATATATATATATATATATATATATATATATATATATATATATATATATATATATATATAATCTCATTCCTTATATGTTATCATGATTAGGTTCCCCCCCCCTGATCATATCTTATCTCAAAGATATAGTTTTTGAATTTAGTAGATGGAAATGAAAGGCTGATGTATTACAAGTCTACAAATATTCCTTTGTTGTTTTTTGAAATTCGGATTAAAAATGAGAAATTACCATAATTTGATTTAAGTGGGAGTTAAGAATTTACCTAAGTTGGGTGCTAAGAAATAAGTAATTATTTGTGGAGATTTCACTCAGATGGCGAAGTGTGGCGAGCAAAATGACGGATGTGGACAGAGGTTTCTTTCTTTCACTGCCAGTTTTGTCTCCCACAGTGTCCCGCTAGGCCTTCACTGCCCATGCCTATATTCATATTCCAATAATTCTGCATCGCCCTCTCCTTTTTGTTTTGGGGGAGGGGGTTGCTTAAATTTTTATACCCCAAAAATCATTGTAGCTCCTTTTCTTTGTAATTGTTGATTAACATATTTTTAATTTAGATGAAAATTGATATGGGGTATGTGTAATCTTTTAAAAATTATAAAAGAAGCCTATGTTCGTTGTTTTTATTCTTATCATTCATTTAACTAATATTGAATTACTGTTGATCTAACCATAAGAAATATAACTCTCACTTTACTTGTTATCCTTTTTTTTTGGGTACTAAGTTCAACATGAAACCCTATTTAAAAATTATCGATGTCAAATCATTCCAACCAACATGTGTTAATGAAGACCTCATATGCATAATTTCACCTATAATATTTGTCCTACAATATTTTCGTACATCACACCTCCTTTTTGAAAGTTGAACTCAAATAAGTTTCAAACTATTTAAATCAATTTATATTAGCAAAAAATTCTATATATATAGTGTGTCTTAGCTTATGCAACATTTTTATTCTAGATTATTTCTCATATTTCAATCAATTTAAAAGGGACAAATAATTAAACACCCAACTTATTTAAAAAAGTTAATAAAAAAACACCAAAGTTACTTTTCAGCAACATCAAGTATTAAACTTTCAAATCGAGGTAATTTAGAGTACTTGAAAGCTAAAATAAAGTGTACATAGTTCACCTCCTAATTAATAATATATTTATAATTTAATGCATTATAATTCTTGTCTCAATTGATAAAAATAAATTATCTTGATAAATTAATTCTACAAAAAATCAACATAAAAGTGGAAGAGCAGCAAGTGGTTATAAAATTAATTAGGTCCATTTGTCTACTTAGTTTATCATTTAATTTTCAAAAACTGTTAAAGTCAAAAACTTTGTAAATTTGAAAAAAAGTAAGTAGTTATGATTTCTTAAAAATTCTCCTTTGCATTGTATAAACTAGAGAATTAGGAACATTGCATATTTTCAATTTTTTTATTCATACTTTTCATATCTAACATATATATGATATATGCCTCGGATAAATGATTGAAGAAGTAATTAAAATAAGGTGAAATAACTCAAAATGGATTAATAAATCAACTTAAAAATGTAATTGAGAAACAATAGCGGAGTTGAACATAATGTTGGAGTTCAATTAAAATTACTCTATTAGCGAGCTTGTATATGAAATTAATTTTTATTAATAGGTTATAATATATATAATAATTAAGATGTGAATTTTTGAACTATTTATGCACCCTAACAATTTTTTTAAAACAACAAAAATATTTCTTTTTAAGGATGCTCATCTACTGTCGTTGCAAGTGTATGCAATCCATTTGCCTTCATAAAATGATTTATAATGCCCCAAAAGTTAATATGAGTTACGTTTCCTGGACTATCTACATAAAAATTGGTGTTGTAGATTAACTTTTAATAAAAGTTAAATGTATAATAATTATTTTTTTTCAATTAAAAATAGTGATAAAATTAATTTTGAAAAATTAAAGTAACTTTATATGTAATAAACTGGTGGAGTAACTTGACTAATTAGTGTTTAGAGTTTCTAGAGTTTTTAATTTAAGTTGTTAAACTTTTTATATCATAACTTTTAGCTGGCTTACTAATTATTATTAACACTATTCAGAGCTCGTCTTCTCTCTCTTCATCCAACTTTTTTCTATTTACAAAAAGATATGATAGGTTTGTTTAATCACCAAAAAAATATAATGGATGGCAAAAAAAACAAACGAAAGAAATAAGTAGTAGATCGTTGTTTTTCTTTGAGATCGATCGGTAACAGTTCATTATAGAGGCATCAAACTCTTAATCACATGACATCAGTGGCGAAGCCAGGAATTCAGGGGATGGGTGTCGAAAATAAAATGACAATTGCGGTTGAGTGATATCGTTTTCACTTTCTTCATTCAATAGTGAGTTTTCAAATTTAGAACTTGAAGGAAATGATGATTCTTTAATTATCCTTTTAAAATATCTATACATTTTGAATTAGAATTTAAATTAACCTACAAGTTAAATAACATTAGAATTGGCAGATGAAACTCATAAATTAAAGCTGAAAAAGTAAATTAACCTCAAATTAAAGGATTAATCAACGAGTTGAGCCACTAAGATCAATTAAAGTGCTATCCTTTTGAAATATTTATATACTTTGATTTAGAATTGATACTAAACGCATAAATTATACAACTTTACAATTGTAGTTCACAAATTAAACTCATAAATAAACTTAAAAAATAAATTAATTAAAAATTAAAAATTGAATAACAAATCGAATTCAATTAAAGTACTAAACTATAATTAATAGACTTTGAGTTTTAAATTGAGAGATGCTACTAACCAAAAAAAAGATAAAGAAAAAGCGATGCTACTAATAGAAAAAAATAAAGAAAAAAATTTGAACCCGCGAAGTCCTCGACCAGAAACCCACAATGCATGCGGTTCCAAAAATAAAGAAAAAAATTCAACAACAAGCCTCATGAGAATTCGAACCCACGAAGTCCACGACCAAAATCCCACACCAGAGGCACTCCCACCACCAGGTTACTAAGATTTTTATTAGCCAGGTCTGCGATACTATTTATTTATCATATCTCCCTTAATTTTCAGCATACTACTTTTCTTTTCCGTGGCAGAGGAGGGGTGCCAGTTGACCCACTGACACCACGCTTCCTCCGCCACTGCATGACATCCATAGGAGACACTGATTTGGCTTGAAGAACGATGTGGGATGCTGAGGTATTGTCAGTCATTACAGGAATTAGCTCAATTAGCTAATTATTTGACCTAATCAATTAGGTTGCCTAGGGTATATATTATCATTATCAGATTATGCAAGCAATAATCAAATTCATCTGATTGACTGTAAATTGATGTAATTGTATATATATATCTCCATTAAAAGAAAATTTTCTTCTGTGCTTCCATCATCTTCTCTTGATATGTGGCTCTTGATCTCTTGTTTCTCACAAAATAAAGATAGAGAGAGGACGGAATGAGTCTTTTATTGCAAGATAGTAAAATTTGGTTTCAATTTCAGAAATTTTTACATACTTATTTCTGTTTTTAAGGAAAGAAAATTTTGAATTAATTTAATTATCTTTAAGAAAAATTATGATTTATCAAAAGGATATTACATCATTACTAGAGAATATTTCATTAAATTCTGACGACATTAGATTAGCCAATTTGAACTTTGATAGAAAACGTTTAACAATTTAAATTAAAAATCTTAGGTATTTTAAACTCTAATTAGTTAAATCACTTTAAACTGATATAATCATAATTAAATGTATCCAGAATTTTATCCCGCATCTAACTCATGCTTTTTGGCCAATATGTGGGTACGGGACCAATGAATTGCCTTTTTCATCGGTGGTTAATTGGCTATTATCTTCAACTATTTTGATTGAATATCCATATGAATACTTAACTACTCACATATACCACAAAAAATTCACAAATTTTAAGGTGAGACTGTTTTATATAAGAATTATTATGAGACATATTTTTTTATGAGTAAATTTTTAGAGGTTTTGCATTGACTGATAATACATATGTTTTGAAATAACTTTTTAATTCAGGATAATTAATAGTTCATTGAGCTGTAACTTTTACTACAATCATCTCTAAATAAACTATTAGTCACCTCAACTAAATCACCACGAAAGCATTCGTCTCATGATATGTTTTATGCGTAGGGGTGAGAGGGACCGGGTTACAGAATTTTAGGAACTGAAATTGGACCTGGTTGGAACCGAGTCCTAAAATTTGAAATCAGTCCAATTCCGGGTAACTTGTTCCTAAATAACATTTTTTTTGTCCTCATTCTTCCTTAAGAAAATAGGGGGAGAGAGAGAGATTGATGGAAGTTGAGAACTCTTATCTAAAGTCGCATTCCTAAACATCAAATTTTAAGGCTAAATCAAATACGCAATAAACAATAAAGAAGATTCATGCACTCTAAAATTAAACTCAGAGAATTGGAGACTATATTAATAAGATTCCTACAAATCAAGATTACAAATGAAAGAGAAATCTAAAAATTATTTTAATTCACTTGACATAGAGAGAGAAACTGTCAAAATAATATAAAAACAAATACGTAATAAGCAACAAGGCGCATGATGAGAAAAAGCAATGCTTGAAAGAAGAAATCCCTCGAGGTCAAGATACATACAAAATAAGTCAAGAATAAATTGAAAGTAAAAAAGAAAAAAGGTTCTAGTAAGATAGTTGAGAGTTGAATCTCGATACAAAATATACAACACTTGAGGAATAAGGATTTACTTGTTGTATTTTTTTATCAAAATTCTTTAAATTTTGACTGGATATCGGATATTGGATCTGGGTTCAATTCCAAAATTTCAGGACCCGACACCAGATCCGGTTATAACCGGGTCCGGTTCTATACCCATCGAGTTTTTTAGGTTCGGAACTTAGTACTTTGTTTTTTGTTCACCTCTATTTATATGAGACGATATCACATAATGTAGCAATTTTTTTTCGTCGATTTTTTTTGTGCGGTATAATCAGAAACCATCACCAATTTATATAAAATGGGTAATCACTTCGGGGAGGGGGACGCGTATCTGCTGGTGACTAGTGTTGGGATCTGTCAATGTAGCTTCAATTGCCCAATGTAGCGTCGGTATCTTGTATGCCACACTTGGTGACTAATCTAAGTAGTTTGATGATGACGGGAAATGAATGAAGATCAAATCATTAACAAAACCAGCTGTACTGTCAGGAAAGGGGGCAAGAGGGAGGATGTGAGCCCAATTGAGTACCTGTCAATTCTAAAATGAAAATTTTATCCCTAGAAAATTTAGCTTTTTTCTTTTTGTGAGGAGTGTATTTTATCATAACATAGTGTTAGGATTGATAAAAATTAATGGAAGGACAAAAAAAAGGAAAAGACAAAAGAAGTTTTTAAAAAAAAAGAAAGGAGTTTTGTTAACGGAAGGTAGGAATATTTCAAAACTTAATTTCAGGGAAAGTTTAAGAGCAACGTGCATTTAGGAGTAAATATTTCTTTGGTTGAAAACTTTCCTGCACTCCTACAAATAGGGGTATTGTTTGTCTTTGAAAACAACACATAGAAAAAGAGTTACACAAGACACCACTGGAGAGCATATCAAGAGGGACCTTGGTGAGAGTAGGTGAGTGTAGGGAGCAACTGGTAATTAGTTGCAGGAAAATACATCCGAATAGAGGGTGTTGGAAGGGTCTGTTTATAGGTGTTGGTAATTAACACTTGTAAATAGGGAGAGTTGTTTGTATATTGTCTAGGAATAGTGGAAATATAATTTTTCTCTCAAATTCCTCTTGTGTCAGTTTTATTTATTTTATCACGTTCTTGATAATTTTTCAATCTTACGTGCTTAAAACCCAATAGTGGTATCAGAGTGAGGTTGCCTTCGGAAGGAGGGTTCGGTAGTAGTAAGAAAAAAATTGGAGTAAAAGAACGTGGGATGGCGTCGGTAAAAAGCTCGAGCATTTCGATCGAACTTTTTGATGGCCGTGGTGATTTCACCTTGTGGCAATAACGAGTGAAAAGTTTGCTGACATGAGAAGGGACAATTAAAGCCTTGAAAGTGAAGACTCGCAGGACTGAGAAGATGACGAACGATGAGTGGGTGGTACTCAGGGAAAAAGACAAATCAGAGAAGATGTCAAACGAGGAGTGGGAAGATTTGAAAGACATGACAACGAGTACAATATTATTGTATTTTGTAAATAACACTCTTCGAGAAGTTTTTGGCTTAACAGATCCGATAGATATTTGGGACAACTTGGAGAGCCGGTATAAGTCAAAATCATTAACAAGTAGGTTATACTTGAAGAAACGATTGTTTGGTCTCCAAATAATGGAAGAAGCAGACTTCAGTCGACATCTAGACGAGTTCAACAAGATAATGACGGAGTTGGATTTTCTAGAGTTAAAGATTGAAGAGGAAGACAAAGCTTCGTTTTTGCCGGCTTCGTTACCTTCATCTTTTGAGAATATCGTGACCACTCTTTTGTTTGGAAAAGAGACCTTGAGACTTGATGAGGTGATTGCTGCTTTGTTGATGAATGAGACTCGGCGGAGCAACAACAGATTCTCAAATGATGGTCAGGTGGTCATGGTTACAAAAGAGTCTAGTCGAAGATGAGGACGGTTAAGAGAGAAGCAGGAAGGGTCCCAATGTTCAAGATCAAGTAGTCGGAAGTTCAAATGCTACTACTGCGATGAGGAATGTCACAGGAAAAGGAATTGTCCGAAGAGAAAGAAGGATCTAAGAGATGAGAAACCATCAGTGGTAGAAGTTGCAGAAGGTTCGCACCTAGGTGATGAAGGTGACGTATTTTTTGCAACTGCTAAAAGTCTAGAAAAGTTAGATTGGATATTAGATTCTGATTGTTCGTTTCACATGTGTTCAGTTAAAGAGCACTTTGATACATATCAACCATGTGAAATAGGTACTCTCAACATGACAAATGGTATACAAAGCCGGATTGTCGGGGTGGGAACAATACGAATTCGCATGTTTGATGGGGTAGTGCGGATAGTAACTGGGGTTGGACATATGCTAGGTCTAAAAACAAATCTGATTTCTTTAGGGACTTTGGATTGGAGAGGCTATCGATATTCGTCTCAAGGTGGAGTTTTGAAGGTCTCCAAAGATGGTATGGTAGTTCTAAAAGGAGAAATGTCTAAAAGTTTGTACAGACTTATAGGGAATGTGCAGACGGGTGGAGCTACAGGAAGTGCTACTACGAGTGACCCAAGCGGAAGACAGGTAGCAAGGACGAGCGGGTAACGTTCGCTTCTTCGACTAAAGGTGGCGATGACCTTAGCGGATCGAGTTAGGTGGAGGCGTTCGACATTGATTTTTATCAAGGTGGAGATTGTTAGAATCGATAAAAATCCATGGAAGGAAAAAAAAGACAAAGGAAGTTAAAAAAAAAAGAAAAAAGATAGGAGTTTTGTCAACAGAAGGTAGGAATGTTTCAAAACTTAATTTCAGGGTAATGTGCATTTAGAAGTAAATATTTCTTTGGTTGAAAACTTCCATACACTCCTACAAATAGGGGTATTATTTGTCCTTGAAAACAACACACAGAAAAAGAGCTACACAAGACACCACCGGAGAAAATACCAAGGGGGAGTTTGGTGAGAGTGGGGAAGTGTAGGGAACAACTGTTAATTAGTTGCGGGAAAACACATCTGGGTAGAGGGTGTGAGAAGAGTTTGTTTATAGATATTGGTAATTAAAACTTGTAAATAGGGAGAGTTGTTTGTATATTGTCTAGGAATAGTGGAAATATAATTTTTCTCTCAAATTTCTCTTGTGTCAGTTTTATTTATTTTATCACGTTCTTGATAATTTTCCAATCTTATGTGCTTAAAACCCAACACATAGTAACATACCAAGATTAAGAAAGATATTAGCCAACCTATGTTAGAAAAACAAAAATCAGATCCCTTAATTGGACAAAGAAAAAAAAAACTAGAAAGTAAAGGAAAGGAAATGAAAGGTAATACCAACATTTTTCCCAATTGCCCTAATTTAACTTGTTCTTGGTTCTAGTGTTGTAATTTTTTTGGAAACTTGAATTGGAACCAGAACTTATAAATAGGCTCCTCATTTTTGAAAACTGAAACTACAATCTTTTTGATGGTTCCAGAGTACCTGAAAATTGTGCTCACTCCTAAATCCTAATGCAAGAACTTGAAAATTGGTGACTATAATTCGTTCATACAAAGGGCCCTAATTATGTAATGTACAAGTCAGATGGATAAGCTGGGTTGTTGCCGACTGTCTTGAATTCAAGTTAAATTATATTTATACTAATAAAAAGTACACTAACTGTATACCAATATATTGTGATTAGTTTGTTTTAATTTTTATTCTTCAATTTTCTTATTTTTATGGTGATGTTTTCATTTAATTATGTTGAATCATATTAGTGTCAATCGATCCACACTTTGTTAGTGCTTTAGAATGGTTGTAAATTTAATTTGTTGAAGTGATGAGGCTCTGCTGATCAAGTGGGCTTTGTTTCTATTATAAGAGATGTTGAAACTTGTACTTATGAAGCAGTGGTACATTATAATTTATTGTCATCTCAATGGTGGAAAAAATGGCGACAAGCATCAGGCGTTTTTTTTTTTTTTTTTTTTTTTGGGTTTAATAAGAAGATCCCAGCCAAACTGAAGGGAAAATTTTAGTGAATGGTGATCAGGCCGACCTTACTATATGGCTTAGAGTGTTGGTAGTGAAGAAGATTCACAACCAAAAGATGATGACAGTAGAGATGAGGGTGATCCGTTGGATGTGTGGACGTACGAGATTGGATCGGATGAGAAATGAAGTGATTAAAGAGAAAGTGGATATTGCTCCAATTGATGAGAAGATCGGTGATGCAAGACTTCGATGGTTCGGTCACATTAAGAGGCGAAGTTTAGATGCTCCTGTAAAGAGGTATGTGAGGATTCAAATTCTAGAGTATAAGCAAGGTAGAGGTACGCCTAAGAAAAATGGCGATGAGGTTATCAAATTAAATTTTATTGAATGAGATTTACATGTTTTGAATTGGATAAATTGACTATGGATTGTAACACTACATATGCAACTATCATGGTGATATTCCTTCCAAGTACAAGTTGTCACGTCAACACAAATATATGCTCCATGGAGTTGTATATCTCACTGATGTTCCAAAAATACATAATGATGTTTAATACAGTTAGTGATGAGAGAAGCGTTACAAATTTAATTAGAACCGTCCAATCATACATTTATTATAACTTCTTAGAAATCAGAATTTATTTTAATGTTCTAAGTTATTATGATACTGTTTTTAGTTATTGTCTCTTCAAACTTATCAACGATAAAAGAAAATTGTAGTGTTTTTTTTTTTTTAAAAAACAAAGAATGGTAGCACCTGGTAAATCAATGAATTATATGAAGTTAATAATACTTTTTTTTTTGGGAGTACACGAGAAACAAAAGTCAATGTAAATGAGATTCAAACTAGGGCTGTCAAATAGGTCAGGTCGGGTCGGGTTCGTGTTTGGGTCGAAGTTAAACGGGTTGAAAATATCCCGACCTGAACCTGACCTGTTTAATAAACGGGTTGAAAAATCCAACCTGAAACCGTTTAACATTTAAACAGGTCAACCTGATTCTGACCTGTTTAACCCGTTTAAGTTAAACGGGTCAGAATCAGGTACCACTTACCTGTTTAACCTATTTAACCCACTTAAATTTCAAACTTTAAATGAACATGTGTGTGAGCCTGAGACTACAATTGGACACTTTATAAACAATATATGATTACACGAATTCTTGGTATACCAACTACTCAACAAAACGGCTTCTAAGGAGATCAGTAAGTCCTAGAGATCAGTAGTAAGGAGATGGGGCGAGGGGAGTGGAGAGGAGATGGGGAGATCGAATCAGTAGAGAGGAGATGAGAGGGGCAACTGAAGGCTGAAGCAACTCAAGCAAGCTCTAACTCTGTGTGAAGAAGTGGTATTGCGAATGAAGAACTAAAGAAGACAAGAAGCCTTTTATATCTAGGGTTTTCACTTGATAGGATGGACTTTATGGGCTTAGGAACAAAAAATGTGAAAAATATAAAATTTGAACTCCCCGCCCCCCAGTCAAAAATCTGAAAATTAAAATTTCAATGGCCTCAAAAAATGTTCAAAAAAACTACACATAATCATATATTGATAAATAGGTTAAACGGATTAAATGGATTACTGTAAACAGGTAAACGGGTTGACCTATTTAACCCGTTTATTTAAACGGGTCAAATAGGTATTTTTTCGTGTCGAAAATTTCAACCTGAACCTAACCCGTTTAATTAAACGGGTTAATCGTGTCAACCCATTTAATTAAACAGGTTGAAAATCTTTACCCAAACCCGCCTAATTTCGTGTTCGGTTCTGGTCGGTAATCGTGTCGGGTCAACTTTTGACAGCCCTAATTCAAACTAAGATCTCACTAACAACTTCGAAAAATTTTACCAAATACTAGTTACACTCACACTGAAGCTAAGTATAATGACCAAAAGAAGGTTCATTTGTTTTGTACTTGAGGGCCTGAAGAGTTTATGGGCTTATTCTGGCTAATGAACCTCATTTGGACCCAACGATGAAGGACGGCTGAACATAGTATCGTTTGAACATTGATGTGAAGTCTGATAAGACAAAGATAAGAATGAATTCCCTTTTCACTACCTCTAAGACAATGAATATTGTATATACATAAGCATCTTTAAACCGCGCCACTCTGCCATTTTGATCAGCAGGTGCAAAGTTATGAGCTAAAATGACAACAATGAGACCATACAGCAAGAAATTGCTAACACAGAGCAATGAATGGAGGCACACAAATGATGATAATGTGAAAACCTCATCCAACCTTCTCTGTGTTTGTGTCATCTGATGGCCATATAACTGTCTCCATAAGCCTTTCTCTCATCAATTCCAAGTTTTCATCTGACATCTCTTGATATATCTCAGCATGGTTACATTTCTATAATCAAATACAGGGGAAACCAAGTTAAGACAATCGAATTTTTCGTACTTCTTTATATGCAAACATAATTATGAGAGAGATGGAGGATGAATTGCACACCTTAACCCACTTTCCGTAGAGATGAAGGCGGGTTGCCATTACTCTTTCAGCAAGGTCGTGTTTCTCCTGTCAATTATAATAGTTCTTCAATTTATACGTTCAGATTTTGAGATCCAAGGCTGCTTTTGTAAATGAATGTAAAGCAGTCATTTCGTAACATCAATTACCTTCCCAAGGTTGCGTATGAAGAGCTTGCCATCTCCAGGCTCGTTTGTAGCGACAAAACTGCATATGTGAAACCAAGTTTATCAAACTGAGAACTGGTTTGAAGCTCTCACTCATGTTTTCTCTATGGCACACTAACAGCAAAGAGCTCTTCTGTCCCCTAACCCTAAGCATAATCTGGACTCCGAAGACAAGGATCTAGTATTTGACGACAGGATTGGAGAAACAATTGTCATAGTAGTAACTAGAGTGAAATGAGATCTCCCTCATATGATAAGTAACAATTAAATGGGTTTGTCACAGGTTTGATGCTGACGTGACATTGAATCATCACAAATTTGTTTGTATTAACATACTGATTACTGCATCCAACCAAATAAGCCAAAAATTACATACTGATGGAACAATTTCAACCAGGATGAAGTAGGATATACTGCAATATAGATTCTTGACTCCTTGATTTAGATTGGGAAAAGGCAAGTATCTTAGAAAATGGCTAAATTTAACACCTAGTCATGTATCCTTGTCAGACATGCACTGTATTGGTACCAATGGGCCCTTGCATCCACATGTTGAAAAAGCCAAAATACCGAGCCAGACCCCCTAAACAGAACTTCTCAGGCTATCAACATGTAGGCACTAGGAAGAAGATAGAGAAATGCAATAGCACTAGGGGGAAACACCGACAAAATCAACTTACTTATATAACCACATATGCTGAGGCGGGTTCTTCTCATGAAGCTGGTTTAGAACGGTTCTCACAGCTTTATATGTGAAGTAGTTTAGTAGTTGCTGCAGATGGTCATAGAAGAGATCTTTATCAAACAAAATACACCCAGGAGTGAGAGATTAAACAATAGATAACATTGGGCAGCAATGTAGAAAGACATCGGCTCCTGTTTTACCATTTGATAATTCGCTAAGATGGTTAGGTTAATTCAACAAAGCTGTGACAACATATAATACATTGATCTAGTATTTGTAACATTCATTGGCACCTCAAAAGGTTTTGTGTTCCAACATGTCTCAGCGAAGCGGGATCATAACAAACTAAGAACCAATATAATGTGACTCAACTACTTCCTTGATCTCTGCATTCACACAATAATCTACCGTATCGGTAACACAGTCCTGAATACCAAGTTCCCAACAATCTACCGTATCGGTCACAAAGGGCTACATTCACACAATAATTCATTTCACTTGTGCTTGGATAGATAACCCATTAGATGGTTATACATATATATGTATACTTTTTAACAGATCAATGGAATCAAGATTATCAGATATAAAAACTTCTATAAACGATTACCATTTTGACATCCTTGAAAGTATCTTCATACTGGCCTCCAAGTTCATTAACGATCATGGAGCGGTGAACCTTCCTTTGCATCCTTAAACCCCTGTTGACAACACGCAGCGACTCTTTCCCAGAACCAACAAAAGAGTTGCTGAGTTCCAACGATCCAATTTGCCTGTATTGCCTTTTACCCAGTGATTTTCTGCGAAATCCAACATCCCCACCGCTCTTGAGATTCATAGAAGACGAACTTAAAGTATCTAAACACAAACATGGGCAAGTATGTGCAGAATCTACGACAGGGGAACCTAGAAGAGACAAAGCACCCACCATTCTCTAAACCAAAACCAAAACCTCCCAAAAACAATGGAAAACAAAGGTACCCAGATAGCTAAAATCCGCAATCATAAATCAAATGAGCAAACTAAAGGAGACCCAGCAGTGGGGTAGTTCAACAAACAGTTTGTGGGCGTAGGAGAAGGCTGCAAATTGAGGGTTGAATCCAGAGAATAGTGAATAGGGACGAATTAAAAGAAGGTTTGAAAAACAGGAAACGTGCTGCAACAATGAATTAAGCTCATGGAGACAGCCGTAGTCACAGTTGAAGGTGTACAATTGTGCAGCCTATGCAAATTCTGTTGGAATTCTTTGTCAATTCTGGACGGTTGATTTTGATGAGGATTCCATTTCCATTTTCCAACGTTGTGTGTGTGGCAAATGCATTTTCTCTGTTTCTCAGTCCAAATACGTGAACGAATCCAAGTTTGGGTTTGGGTTTGGGTTTGGGTTTGGGTTGGGTACCTTTTACAACTTACCAGTCACCAACTCTTCTTTTGCTTTCTTGAACGGCAGTTGTTCTACTCGCGCGTCTTATTCAAATTACTTGGCCCTTTTCTTTTCTGCATTTCTTCACTTGCGGTTAGTCCAAGCCTAAAATGAGAAAACAGATTTCTGCTCCTTATGTGTAGATTAAGGGGGGTAAAGAGTGAAAATTTGGTAGAAAGTTTGGATGATGTAGCTTCCTTCAGCTGTTTAATTTATTTGTTTCAATGTGTTTTTCAATATTTGGGTAATAATGGTCACTTTTATAGTCACCTGCTGATATCTAACTTTAAAAAAAAAAAAAAATTCTTTCTAAATCAAAAGGAAAATAATAGTGGAGAAAATTCTCACCAGTGAATATAATCAATTTTGTTAACCTACTCAAATTCAATAGATGATGGATGAAGTAATTTAATGGTCTATGTGCCCATTCAATGCAATTTATCAATGTGGGGGAAAAAAAAAGAACTTCTATATGATAAAAAATGGCACAACTTTGATAGCTAGGTCTATGAGCAAGTGTTATTATGTTGACTTCATTGTCAAAAAAACAAAAGAAAAGTCTTGATTAGTTTTTGATGTTATTCACCCACATTTTCGGTACCTTTTGGGTTGATTGTAGATACTTTTTGAAACATTAGTTTGCGAAAGGTATTCTTATTTACTAGATTCTTCAGAAAAATCTAATCTAAAATTTAAAAGTATCTTAAGATGTCTTCATCACTATTTTAGAGGAAAATAAGTTTTGCTATGCATTCGTGACATTTCTAACTTCAAGTATTCTCCAAAATTTATACACTTTTATTCGAAATAACAATACCATAAAGGTAATTTTCAGTACAATTATTTCATATAATTTGAACACTTCATATTTTGCCCCAAAAAATCCAACAAGTTTATATCCTAATTGGAAAAAAGAAAATTGGTGCATAATTTTAACATAATTATATTTGCACAAATAAAAATTATATAAAAATATTTTGACTAATCTCGATTGGTACATTTTAAGGTGCACCTTTGTAATTCTCTATTCAAATGATGAGCCTTTTCATCCTATTAAGTTACATTGAATTGATGTCAAATTGGTGTAAATTTTATCGATATATCAAGAATAATCGTAATTTTTATTAAAAGAGTCAAAATGAAGGATGATTATTCTCTAGGAGAAAAAGTCAAAGCGAACTTTATTTGACTATTTGCATTGTCATGCAATGGAAATTCATGCCACATTTCACGCAAAAAATGAAAATAAAAGGGGTCAATCTTAAATAAATTCTTAAAAAAAGAAAAACACCAAAATCACATGTCATTGCATTTGATTTCCACACTTGTCGATGAGCTTCACTCCAAGCCCAAAACACTTGTTGGGCCTTGGCCTTACCAAGATTTGGGCCCAAGTATTTGGATGTGCTAAAGTCAAGCCCTTACCCTTCCACCCTCTCACAACCAAAAAAAAAAAAAATAAAAAAAAAAATCAAGCACATACGCGGATACACCTAGACCTGTAAATTCGGACGGGCGGGTCAAATAGAGGTCGGGTGTATACGGATTCGGGTAAAATACGGGTCGGGTGTATTTCAGGTTTGGGCAAAATACGTGCGGGCGTATTTCGATTTTACGAATTTCGGATCAACCCAACTGGTTTGAAGCGCCTTTTTAATGAATTATGTCTTTTCTGTTAAAACAAAAAATTCGACATATTTATTACTTAAAATTATCAGCATTTAATGAACAAGCATTGTAATTATAATTTTTTCAAAGAATATCAAAAATATCCAAACTTTTCAACATGATATATGAAATTCATGTGCAGGTGTACAATGAGTCACGTTTGGATGGGTTGACCCGTATGTTAAAATATTAATAATTGATCGGGTCATTCACAGGTCGGTCCATCTAAAGCATGTTAACGAGTCAGAGCGGTTCGATCTGTTAATAGTCCGTTTAATAATTTGATATTTCGTTAATTAACTTAGCATTACCTAATAAGGCATATTTTATTAGTGCGTCGATCCTAACACGAATATAAGTTGGTCTATTGCTCAACATTGCATTAGATTTCAGACCAATTAGAAGGAATCCAATTGAAAGAATATTATATACGCGTAAGATATTATAATCACCTATTAATTATAAAATCAAAATTTTAGATTATTATAGAATAATCTTATTTAAAATGCGATGAGACGCATTTATTTTACGAAGAATATAATGGTATGACTCGTACATTTTCAATACTTATTTAATTCTAAATTGTTTTGCTTAATATTAGAGTTGTTTCATGGCCATTTTCAAAAATTGTACAATTTATAAGTTGTATATGACGCTGTTTTATTGGAAAAAAGGAAACCATTGTCTAATTTGCGAAGGAATGTCGGAATTGTATAACGTCTTTCTAAACGATTCGTTATAATAAAAAACTATTATTGTTAAGTGAAAAAATTAAAGAAAATAAAAAACAAGTATATAATATTCGGGCTGAGTAGGCGGGTTCAGGTTCGGGTTCTGGTTGGGTCTGACCCAAAAATTTACGGGTTTTTCGGGTTCGGTTTATTTCGGGTTCAAGTCAAGAAAATCGTGTTCAAAATCCAAAACTTTCAGTTGGGTTCGTATCGGGTTAATTTTTGACAGGTCTAGATACACCTTATAGAGAGAGAGAGAGGGGAGGAGGGTGGGAAGTCGCAGAGGAGAGAGAAAAAGGGTTTTCGAGGAACACTGTTGGAAGAATACAACTGAGCTATGTTCTACACTGGAGGAGGGTAAGTGGAATTCATAGCTACTTTTTTTTTTGGGGGGGGGGGGGAATTTTCAGTTGATATTACTTATTTTATATGAATTATTTATGGTTCTATCCCTAATTAGAGTTGATCTTGTTTATTTTCCGTCTCTTTTTATGTTTTTGGATCGGGGTTGATGGTGTTAATTCCCTGTTTTATTGATGTTGTCACCTCCTGGATTTGATTCGTCGAATTCATGTGCGAGTAAAGTAGGAATCACTTGTTGCAATGAGTTTGGTCGTAGAATTAGTGATTGAATGCGGGAGCTGGAGAAAGAATATATAGGACATGTGATTTTTTTGGAAATTGAAACATTAGTGTTGGTTTATAGTTTAATGATTTGGTTATGGTGCAATATTATGTTGCTTCAAGGTTGAGAGTGATGCGGAGAAATAAGAAGCTACTTCCACTTATGTCACGATTGATTTCTAGCCAGAATTTTTAGTTTCAGGGCTTGATTTTTGTGAGGTTTAGGCTCGGACTTCTCGTTGGTAAATTCACTTTTACCAACTTTTATTAATTCTTACTAACTTCTACTAATTTCTATCAACTCTTAAAAAAAATTCCAATCCTTTTCGTCTCTAACCAACTTCTACCAACGCTTACCGACTAAAATTTTTACAAAGAAATCCCCACTCATTTATATTTTTTACCAACATCTTTTAACTTCTATCAATTTTCACCAACTTTTTTCAATCTTTCCCAACTTTAACCAGTTCCTACCAATCATTACCAAAGAACACCAGTTTCGGCCAACTTCTATCCACTTCTATAAATTTTTACCAACTTCACCCATTGACCAATTCTTATTTACCAACGCAAAGAAAAGACCCTTGGAGTCTCATTTTTCCAAAATTGGTTTCTTTGGATTGAGGGTGTGGTTGGGGTTACTTGATGTGATAACAAATTCAATTTGGTTTAATTTTCTGTTGGAAACACATCCAGCTTAAGCAGTGTTTTTTTAATATGTCGTGGTTCACATTCACATTTATTCTGTGTTTGTTGCCCAAGGCTTTTGTGTCAACATAGCGTATTAATCTAACTGGGGAGAGTGGGTTTGAGTGGGGTGGCCAAGTCGGTCATGTTTCCGTTTTTACTGGCAACTACGGAAGATGACAATGCCCTTATCTTATGGTTCTTTAGCTGCTGAATTGAATGGAGTGACATTTCTGAGTCAGGAGTCCTTAAAACTAATTTTGTGAACTAAAGTTACCTGATCACAGATCACCTTTGTAACAAAGTTGTGACTAGAAGCTTGGTTTTGATTTCTCCTGTTTATACTGCCTTTGAATCGATGAGCAGATACGGGGATTATTCTGATGGAAGCGAAATGGGTCCAAAGCGACAACGGTTGATGGATTAAGGGTCTTACGGGACTTCATCAGGCTATGGGCCCTCACCAGGTTCAAGCTTTATGTATAATCCTTCTTCACATGCTTTATGTATAATCCTTCTTCACACGCTGGATATATTGGCCGGTCTCCTCCTTTTTCTGTTGTCCGGCTTCGTCGTCTCCCATTTGACTATACTGAGGGTCTGGACATAGTTGATGTCCTTCTAATCCACAAAGGTGGTAGGTTTTCTGGGGAAGCCTATTGTGTTTAGGGTTATCCTATGCAGGTTGATTTTGCACTCCAGAGAAGCAAGCAAGATATGGGCCATGGATGTACAAGAGGCATGAATATTATGAGGCTATTGCACATGGAGTCTCAGATGCTCACAGCGGTTCTCCACATCGAGGCGCTAGAGCAAAATCTCATGATGAAGGGAAGGATTTGTTGGAACACACGGGGATATTGAGGCTGAGAGGTTTGCCTTATTCTGCAAGGAAAGAGGATATCAAGGACTTCTTCAAAGATTTTGTGCTGGCGGATGATGTCATTCGTATCACCTATACTTCCGTAGGTAGACTATCTTGTGAAGCTTTTGTTGAGTTTGCCAATGCAGACGATTCTAGAGCTGCAATGGTTAAAGACAAAATGACCCTAGGGAGTCGGTATATTGAGCTGTTTCCTGCCACACAGGAAGAGATGGATGAAGCAATTGCTAAGGGAAGGTCGATCTCTGTTCATTTTAACTGCATTCATCCCTTCAGACTTGAGCATGTGTGGTTTGCTATTTTACTTGGTCAACGAAGGGCCGATTATTGTCAGGATCTATAGTTATGAGGTCTCACCAATTAATTGCTAATCTTGCCTCGATTAGGTAGTATGCGCGCTGCACCCTTAAACCTGACTCTTGATGCCCCCGGTGGGCCCTACACATGCGTACAAAGAAAAGAAAAGAAAAAGAAAGAACAAAAGAAGGGGGGCTGAATAGAGTTTTGTTTGAGTTCAAATAGGTGAAAATATATGCTATTATTTTTCATATGATTGATTGTGAAAGGCTATCTCAAGATCTAAAAGACCTTATACTTAAGCCGCTTGTGAATGTAAATTACAGGCCAAATTTTGACGACAACCAAAGTGAGCCAGTGAAACGTACGGGAACGTTGAGGCATTTGCCTTATTCTGTGACGAAGGAAGACATACTGGAATTCTTCAGCGGATTTTTCTTGTCAGAAGATTCTATCCACATTACATTTACACTTGGTGGAAGACCAACTGATGAGGCATTTGTGTAGTTTGCGAGTGCTGAGGATTCGGAGGCTGCAATGGGAAAGGACAGGAAGACCCTTGGAAAATGCTACATAGCTTTCATTCATCTAAGCAAGAGCTGAATGAAGCCCTTTCAGAAGGACAATGATTCCACACCTACGCAGTTCCAGAGCACTCTAAAACACTCATCTTTAACTTATTATGTGACATTGAGTAGCACTTTTTTTTTGGTTCAGTTATTGTCAATGTGGATTTTGTGCTATAGGGCTATTATTGTGGCAAGTTGTAGTCTACTCAGAATGTTATTCATGTATTTGCTGACCTTATTCACTACTAATCTTTAGTTTAGTTTGCCAAATTATTAGTGTTTCTGAAGATCTGTCAATAAATTAGGTGTGGTTTGAAGTTCCACAGGTGGAGAATGGAGATGGTACAGAACTGGCAGGTGCATTTCACTAGAGGAACTTTTAATATGGCATTGACCTAGCATTGAAGGTTAACGATGGTGCGTCGCATTTGTTTTGATGTCCAACACCCTACACGAAAGGGTCTACACTTGGAGGCAACGTCTCCGCCACCTCCCCCCCTCCAACCCCCACCCATGAGCACACACATCCTAAGCTAGCATTGGAATTTCATGAGTTCTGGTGAGATGGTATGTAACGTCGCGTAATGCGAAGTCCTCTATGCACCAAAATGGGGAAAGGAGATGGATAGGTCTATATAGGATAAGTAATGATCTTTGAATGTTTTGTAAATGTCAACCGTGTCATTATTGTAGTTCCCCACCCTTGCGCAAACCGTGGGTTCGCCGTGGTATAGGGTTGGATTTCTCTCCCTGTGTGTGCAGGGTGCTGATAATTATTGGCGATCCTTTTTGCTTGTTTTCGGGTTATCCTAGGGTAGGCTTGTGAGTTGTGTACCTGTAGTGATTTTTAGGTCCTTTATGAATAGAGTCTAGTTTGGAGGAGGCCTGCAGTATGTTGGATATTTCAAGAGTTGGTTTTCTAACGGTTCTTATCCGGTTTGTTGGATAAATGTGCAATGTTAACTCCTATCCTATCCTTTGTGGTGCCTCTTGGCATGGTGTCTTTCGGCATGGTACCTTTTCCTATCATTTGTGGTGCCTCTTGGCATGGTGCCTTTAGACATGTTATAAAAGTCATGGATAAGGAGAAGAGAAATGTAACAATAGGATATAATAACAAGATGGGAATAAGATGTACAAAAAAAACACATTCCTATGAGTCACTTTCCCATGGTTCAAACTCGAGAAAACATGAACAAATTCACTTGTCTATCAGCGTTTTATCCCGAAAACTATTTGTGGTACACAGCAAATAAGTCTTACGCAAAGTGATGTCGTCCACGACTCGTTGGTATATCCGGTACCACAAAGTTGATCTGAATTCCTTTCCCCAACAATCGTAAGACTTATTTTGGTGGACAACGATTTGTGAGATGTTAACCAAGTTTTCAGAAGTTGGACAAGTTTATGGATATTGGATTTAAGCAAGGATGTGACAAATTTGTGCTTTTTCAAAAGACACTTGGTCTTAATGCATCCTAGAAGATCCAAGTTGGTGCATAACTCGATTATGCCGGTGCATTGGAAAATAATAGGCATGCTCACTCAAAGATCATGCCACGGGATAAGTTCAAGCATCTTTTGCTTTCTCAGTTATATACATGCATGCATATTGAAAAGAGAAAATAATAAAATTAAAAAAAATTATCATATGTTTAATTATTTAGAATTCCATCGTAATTCATGGATGTTCGAGCCAAAGGAAAACTGATGTTATTATTTGCCTAATTCTTGTTTGATGAAGACATGTGGCAGAATGCAAAACCATAGGGACACATGAACGTAGTATTTTGAACGTAATCACGTCTCTCTCATTCGGTTGCACATGCAAATAATTTATGCCAAATTTCATCAATTTTGTTTTTGACCATACATACAATGATTATGATCACGATGATTTTTAAGTGGCATAGGAGTAACTAATTATGATAGTTATGTCATCTTCTTCACATAGAGTAAGGATGGTAGTTCCCTTTGTCAAAAGAGAAGTGCATGCCTTTGTTTATATGCCTTATATATATGGCTTTGATCATCTCTAAAATGGTAAGCGTTGATCATGGTTTGATTGGTCATATAGGGTAATTATAATTTAAAATCATGATATATTGTTTGGTAGCATGATTTCAATTTAGGGAATAGTGATTTGATATTGCCGGTCACTAATTCATTTGATTATGAGGATCATTACAAGTAAGTTGACTTGTTTATAAGTGTCTAAGTGTATTGCTATGTTATTTTTTGGTGGTGTTTGATAACTATCCATTTAATGCAAAAATTTAGAAAGATCAATATAATATGGCAATGTGAGTAATAACCATGTAAATGTCCTATTTTAGGTAAATTGTCAAAGTGAGGATGATGGTTTTATAATCACACTTTTATGTGACGGTTCAAAAGTTATTTGATGGCATGTTAATATTATTCTCAATTATGATTCAAGTTTGCTATTGTAAATTGATTCACACAAAGTTATAGCTAAAACCTAAAAGTGTGATTCAGTATTTCTTGGGTATAAATAAATGTGCATGGATATGTATATATCATAAAGTCCATGGTTATGTAATGAATGCCAAAGTTAATATGATAATTTAATCATATGTGAGTTTGTAAGATAATCTATGAGTTAGGCATAGATTATGGAGGAAAATCCTCAATTTAAAAGGTGCATTGTGGATATGCGTATGATTATAAAATTATATGTTTGGGAATAGGATTTCCATGAAAAGTCAAAATTTTGATTTGTAAGTGTAACCTGTAAAGAATCCAAATTTATTGGATTAAATTATGGTTATATGCATGATATTTTTATGATATATAAGTTGGAAATTGAATGTAATTTCCATGAAAACCAAAATATTTCGTTTTGTAAGTATGCATAAGTTGGAAAATAATTTCCATGAAAACCGAGGTAATTTTTTGGTTTTATGAGCATAATTTTTGTGAATTAAAACCATATGAATAATCCATAAGAATTGCATAGATATTATGGTTATGAACATTAGCAACTTTGTAAATCTTGTGGGCCTAAATATTAAGATTTACAAAGGGACATCGTATGAAATTTCAAATTTATATGGATCCATTTTAAAAGTGTACATGCTATATAGTGTGATTTTACCCATGGCTTATAATACTATGGTTTAGTCGTATTAATGGTGGGGGTATAATTTCTTGAGAATTCAAAATATTCTACAGTACTAACTAGTCTAGATAGATCTGATTATGATCATGATGTATTCAAGGTCATGGAATGATATGTATATATATATATATATATATTGACCTTGAATGTTGTATAAGCATTGACTAGTTCGGACAGACTTGAGCATGACTATCATATATCTAAGGTCATGGAATGATATATTTTTATCTAGTGACCTTAGTAATAGGGATGGGTAAGTGCCCGTTATCTAATCACCAATGATAGGCACCCAACTCACACTTGGTAAGATGTCAAGTCTTGAGTTCAATGTGGTCGAGCTTGTCATATGGACGGTTGCAAGCACTATTATGTTTATCTTCCATCCCAAAGTTTAAGTGCTTGAAATTACCCGTATGTAAGGAAAAGAGTGAGTGAAAGCTCTTAATAGACTCTTCAATAGTAAAGTTGGTTTGCCATAATATACGGGGGCATGTGCTTCAAAGAGTATAAAGAGTCTACCTATGTGAGTGTGAAGTGTGGCCACTTCGAGAGCCAAATGGGGCATGGCTTGGTACACTCACTAAGGATATGGACACGTGGCCCTAAATTGTGTCAAAATTCTAAGTGTATTTTGAGGTTTACATGTAAGATGTATCCAATTAGTCAAAAAGGATGTATAATTCAAAGGCTTGTCCACTATGACATTCAGACTAATTGAAATTATGTCCACTAAATGAAAGTTCAAATCGCATGATACTTTCGTGATGTATAAATCTCCTTGTTTTCTTAAAAGTTTGTCTTCTCTCATTATTGGTACAGCAGGGGATTGATACGATTTTTCTTACTCTTGAAATGGTGGGGGAGTGTTGGATATTTCAAGAGTTGGTTTTCCAACGGTTCTTATTCGGTTTGTTGGATAAATATGCCATGTTAACTCCTATCCTATCCTTTGTGGTGCCTCATGGTATGGTGTCTTTTGGCATGGTACCTTTTCCTATCCTTTGTGGTGCCTCTTGGCATAGTGCCTTTTGGCATGTTATAAAAGTCATGGATAAGGAGAAGAGAAATATAACAATAGGATATGATGACAAGATGGGAATAAGATGTACAAAAAAAAAACACATTCCTATGAGTCACTTTTCCATGGTTCAAACTCGAGAAAACATGAACAAATATACTTGTCTATCAGCGTTCTACCCCGAAGACTATTTGTGGTACACAGTAAATAAGTCTTACGGAAAGTGATGTCGTTCACGACTCGTTGGTATATCCGGTACCACAAAGTTGATCTGAATCCCTTTCCCCAACATAGTAAACTATGGCTAACGGAGGAAGAGACAGATGCATTGGATTGGGATACAACAACGGATTATCGGGTTCTTTCCGCAAGTTGTATACCAAGAATAACTTCAACCCAGAGGCATTAAAAAGTACCCTTCAGAATGTTTGGCATCTAACCAAAGGGGTGTCGTGTCACTTAGAGACCTTGACAAGAACCTGTTTACATTCCAATTCTATACTCATGCTAACAAGGACTTCTATTGAATGAGGGACCTTGGACTTTTGATGGTCACTTATTACTGCTGAAGGAAACGAATGGTACAGAGCAACCATCCGAGATGATGTTTGACACAGCTTTATTTTGGGTTAAGTTCTATGATCTCCCTGTGAAGATGAAAGACTCATGCCTTAGCCTAAGCATTGGTTAAGAAGATTGAAAATTTTATTGATGTAGATGTGGAGCATAACCTGGCGCCATCTAAGACCTTGAAGGTTTGGATTGATGGGTTGACGGAGAAGGTTAGGGTGAAGCCTGAATGGATTAAAGTAAAATACGTCAAACTTCTTGCCTTTTGCCACTTTTGTGGTTTGCTTGGTCATGTCTATAAGCGTGTGAGCATATACATAGGATATCTTAGACTCTAAACTGCAATATGGGGCTGGGTTAAGAGAATGCGAAAAAATCATTGGAGCTTAGAGGAGGAGAAACAACGAGTATGGTGGTTAAGAAAAATTTGTTGCTAAAATTCAGAGGGGAAGATCCTACTTGGAACTAGAAGAGGCAGGAAGCATGTGAAATAGTTCAAACATAGATCGACGAAAACACGATTGTGGAAGGAGTGGGGGAACTAGTGAAGAGGGAAAACGTGACTAGGAAAAGGAAGATCGAGGTAGAAAGGAAGGTACGTTTGGTAGAGGAAGGGATTAATTATCTCAAGCACATCAAAGATGAAGGTTGCACCTACCTATTCAAATGAGTCTACTTTGTGTAAATTGTTGGGGCCTTGGCAAGCCTCAGACAGTTAAAAATCTGCTGCGCCTAGTCGGAAGTCAGAAACCAAGCTTGGTTTTCTTTTCTGAAATCAAGTTATCTAGTTCTGAGGGGAGGATTATTCTTCCTAGATTTGAGGGGTTGATGGTGTATTTGTTGATTCTCGTGGAAGGTTGGGCATCCTTACTTTACTTTGGAAGACATGAGTGCACTGTTGTGAGCTGCAAACCACATTAATATGGCAATTCATTGGAGGAAGGATAGGGATGAATGGCACTCTTCTGGAGTGTACGGTTTCCTGGATACTAAAGAAAAACATGTGATGTGATCCGTATCTGAAACACCACTCTTCTTTACCTTTGCTAATTGGAGGCTATTTGAACAAGATTTTTTTCAACTTTGAGGAAAGAGATGGTCCTATGTAGGCTGGCAAAAAAATCCGTACCTGCCTAAAATCCGCAAAACCTGCCCCAATGGATATGGGTATGGGTATGGGTGGTGAAAATAGAAAAAAAATAGGTATGGGGCAGGTATTGCTAAAATGGGTATAGGTGTGGGTATGGGTGTAGGTTCTACCCGCCCCATACCAGCCTCATACTCGTTTTATTAATATTCTCCCTGTACCCATCTCATATCCGCCCTATACAAAACTCATACCTGTTTGTTTAAAGTCCTAATTTGTTACTTGTACTTGAATATTTTGCTAGTTGCTTTGAGTTGTATGATATTTAAGACGTCGACGGAATATTTTATTTAAAACTGTAATTGTCAAGTACTAATTTATTACTTTGATTGGTAAACTTTTAGTTGTATTTGATGTGATATGATATGTTGTCGGAAGTTTGGTGTTAATGTGACATATTGGATATTTGATGTCGAATATGGATACAAAATGGGTTTAATTCTTTTTTGTCTATATATACCCGAATAAAACCCGCATACCCGCTATACCCAATGGGTATGGGTATGGATATAGCTTTATAATACCCGATGAGTATAGGTATGGATATCGGTATTAATTTTGAAAATATGTATCGTTAAGGGTACGACAAAACCCAACCCATTGCCACCCCTAGTTCTATGAAACCTCAGAATGTTTTAGATGCCTTCAAGTATATGTTAGAGGTGTGTGATCTATTTGATCTGGGTTATACGGGACAAGACTTTGCCTGGCGGAATGGTCATGATGGAGATCAATTAGCCGACGAATGGTTAAATTGGTATTGTGCCTTGGTGGAGTGGAGTTTCCCTGTTCCCTGCAGCAAAACTGTGTCATGCAGATGATGACTTGTCTGATCATTTTCCCATTTAACCGAGATGCTTCGAACCTTACCAAGTAAGGAAGCATCTTAGACGAAAGCCTTGTGAAAATATGCGGGCTTTAGATGATGCCTGTGAGGATGTTATTGTAGGCACTAAAAATTTTATGTGCCGTAACAAAATAAAATCAAATTAATTAATTAGATCAACCCCTTTTAATTAATTTAATCAGGCCCAAAAGACTCATAGGTCAGGTCCAAAAGACTGACAAATCAAACCCAAGATAAAGCCAAATGACTTCCAAGTTAAGACTCAGTCAAAACTCAAGTCAAAGCCCAAAGCGAGGCTCAAGACGACTACCAAGTCAAGTCAAAACCTAAAGCCCGAATGATGTCCAAGTGAAGGCACGGTCGAAACCAGGTCAAGGGTCAAAGTCAAAGGTCAAGACTTAAATCGACTCCCAAGTCAAACGTCAAACGACTCTCGAGTAAACACCCGGTCAAAGCTCGAGGCAGCTTCCAAGTCAATGCTCGGCCCAAGTCAGGAAGACTACCCAGTCAAAGTCAAAGTTAAAGTCAAAGCAAATAATTCTTAAGCTAAAGCAATCCAGGATGAGGCCTGATTGAAAGGCCCATGATCCAAGTCAAGGCTCATCTTGATCTTTCAAGGGGAAGGGGAAAGTTTTTCTATAAATAGGCCTCTACCCCCTTGATTCAAAGGTTGAAAAATCCATACAAAGGAAGCAAGAATCAGAGGATCATACTCATTGTATTCATAAAGATTGTACCCATACATTCAAATCAATATAAAAATTCAATCTTGTATCTAAATTCCTATCTAATTCGTTTTAGACTTCAAATTTGTGTTTATAAATTTGGCACGCTCGGTGGGACCTCTCTACCTCTCATTTCTCTCTCCTAAAGATTAAGACTTACAAGTCACAAGAACACCATCTTCAATGAAGACATGGCTACAAAGAACGTTGCTGTGCAAGCTTCGAGGAAGAAGAACATGGGATCTTCATAGGAAGATTTCGAGTTTTAAATTTATAACCCCAAGTGCAAGGTTGTACCATTGAATACTCAGGGTGTTGTCCACTGGAAGTTGACTTTCAAGTACCAGGATTAGCTTAAGTGTTCAATCTAGGCCAAATGAAAGGAAGGAAATGAAATCTAAGCTAAACTAAACTAATGAAAGCAAAAGAGGTGGCTTGAGACTATGATTTAACTAATCAATTAACTAAATAGACAAGAGGAGTCCTAACCTAATCAACCTCAATTGAAAACAAGAGATGATCGATTGTGCCATCAAAGATCACCGAAGTCCTGTCAAGGGTCATGAGCTAGCCTAATTAGCCTAACCACCTATTTTTATGGGGTTAGTCCAATTAGACTATAAAATTAGCAACCCTCAAACCTAGCTAGAATCAGGATTATTTTCATGTCCCAAGCCCCGCTATCCCCTCACCCACGCTAGCTAATCGACCTCACCTCTTGGCTTAAGTCAATGGCACAAAAATAATAATGAAAACTCTCTCAAGCATTTCATAGAACACTTGGCAGGCATGAGGAAAAACTCAAAGTTCTAAGCAAGAATTGGGTGTGGTTAGGTCCAATACAAGTCTAATTGGCCATCAAAGGGCTAATCACAATCCAAGCAACCAAGATTAACAACTAATTATCCACAAAACACAAAAATCTCAAATTAAACCTAAGCTAACAATTAACTCAACAAACATGAACAAAGGGAAAATTAATCTACTCTAACATGGATTAAAATAACTAATGAACACAAAATCATAATAAGAACTACACATTTAAGCTAAATATAATTTAAACTAACAAGATTAAACAAAAGGAAAACAAGAACGAACATGAAATAAAGAGAGAGAGAAAAGGGAAACTTAGGCTTGAATTGATTGAATAAACTTGAAATCTACAAGCTTGAATCCCAAAATACAATCTAATCTCCTAATTTAACCATCATATTGAGGTTTTTATTGGGTAAAATCTAACCTAACCTAGTCTAGAAAATCTCCAAAAAGGGCCCCTAAAATGTCCCGAAGCTGCCCTTTGAAAAGGAGAAAAAACAGAGTAAAATGCAACAGGGGGCCGCGACAGCCGGCTATTGCGTTCGTGACAAGCTAGCTGTCGCTAGCCCCTGGCTACTGCTGGCTCAGCTAACATGGCTGGGGGCGATGGTCGTCGTGCAGTCGACAGGCCCTAGTCGCCCGTTGTCCTGTTTTCTTGTGTTTTTGCTCCATTTTCGCTCCTTTTTGTAATATTTGCTCGATGGGATTTATTACCTACAAAAGTAAATAAAACAAGTAAAACTCTTAAAGATTACGTTATGTTATGAGTTAAAATTAGGTGAAAGAGGCACGTAAAATACGACAAATTATCGCATAACAGATCTCTCTCTCTCTTAGATGCTGTGAAGCCAGCGTCACTTCTAGCAAGCGCGCTCACATAATGAAGACCACAAATATGGCGAAAGCTGCCGCGTCGACTGCTGCTAGGCAAACTGCGCCGCCCTCATCCAAACTTCAGGACTCGAAGACGCAATAAAAGGCGTTATCTTGGATGGATGAAATTCAAGACCTCCAATTTCAATATTCAGTCTGCGAGGTTGAAGACTACTGCATCAGTAACTCTTCTTCGCCCTTACCAAAGGGGGCACATATATTAGAGACTGAAGCTGAGTCCTCCAAAACTATTCTCATGCCAACCATGACGACAGACACCATCACTCTGAAAGAGGAACTGGCTAACATGAAGCCCATCCTAGAAAAACTCACCGGGGAGAGCGCATAAAAGAAAGCGCGCATTAAGTTTTAAGAAGAAAAGATTGCTAAGTTGACCAGGAAGTTAGAAAAATGGACAGCTCAATCTTCTTCGAAGGACTCAGAAAGTGAGGACTCTAAAAAAATGTCAGTCCACACTGAGGCTTTTGACAATGAGAAGCAACCAAAGAAAGACATTACGTCTAAAAATGTCAAGTCTTCTGGATCAATGACTATTGAGCAAATCCAAGACTTGATAGCAAATACTGTTAAGGCGCAGCTAGGAGAAGGTTCGCATAGAACTCACTTGTATACCAAGCCTTACAACAAGAGGGTTGATGCTCTTCTCGTGTCTCATGGTTACCAGCCCCCTAAATTCCAACAGTTTGATGGGAAAGGTAACCCAAAGCAGCACATCGCACGCTTCATAGAGACATGCAATAATGCTGGGACTGACGGTGGCCTTATGGTGAAGCACTTCATTAGGACATTGAAAAGTAGTGCTGTTAACTGGTATACTGACTTAGAGGCTAAGCCCATCAACAGTTGGAAACAAATGGAGCATAAATTCCTCAACAGGTTCTACAACACTCAGTGCACTGTCAGCATGACTGAGCTGACAAATACAAAACAGTGGAAAGATAAGTCAGTTCTTGACTACATCAACTACTGGCGCGCACTTAGCCTTGAGTTCAAAGATCGGTTGTCTGAAGCTTCTTCTGTTGAGATATGCATTCAAGGCATGCACTGTGCCTTGTTTTACATCCTATAAATGAGCAAGCCTAGGACCTTTCAAGAATTGGCAACTAAATCACATGATATGGAGGTAACGACAACTAGCCATCGTTGAAACTCTTCCTATCCTACCGAATCAAAGAAGGACAAGGTTGAATTCAAGAAGAATGTTAAGTTCTCCAAGAATACGACCAAAGAAGCGATGTCCACCTCCACAAGTCAGCCAATTCGAATTAGAGGAAAGCCTAAATTAGAGGACAAGAAGAGTCCGTCATTCAAGAATGTGACAAAGAACTGTCATACGTTGAAGAAGTTGTAGAAAAAGAAATATCCATTCCCTGACTCAAACTTGTCAGGAATGCTTGATGATCTCCTTCAAAATGGGGTTATCGAGCTTCCAGAATTAAAATGCCCTGAAGAAGTTGGAAGGGTTACCGACCCAAAATATTATCGATATCATGGAGTGATTGGTCACCCTCTTGAGAAATGCATTATGCTCAAGGAGCGTATTATGCAACTTGCCAGGGATGGGAAAATAATATTGGATTTGGATGATATTATCGAGACAAATCATATCTCCACCTAGCTGGAGTGTTCTTCATTGCCCTTGAAGTAAAAGCATACTCGACCTCATGGTAGAGTAAACACTGAATTGATTTCCTCCCTTAGGGAGAAATTAATTACAATTCAGTTTGGAAGTTTGCAGCCTGTGGTGGTTCCAATTAAAAATCCGAAGGACCTTTGATAGAGACTGATTTTTTGTAGATATTTATGATAAACCTGATGATGATGAAGGGGGATGGACTCTTGTCACTCGCCGGAGGCGAAAAAAGCAAAGCTAAGTGCAATCGCCACTTCTCCACCGTAAGAAGAGACAAGGAAGAAAGAAGAGCCATCGTCATTCAAAAGGTAAAAAGAAGTCCAAGAACGTCAAAAGGCACGAAATTTTGCCTATTGACCTCCTTGAGCAGGAGTCGCTTGTCCCTGTTACACCTGAGGAGTTTTTCCTAATAGGCTTCTTTGAGAAAGTCACAGTCAATATATGTTCTAACCTCGAGGAAGAGGAAGACGAAGGAAGGACGAACAAGAGGAGTCTCCTAGAGTAGCTGACAAGACCTTGTCTATCCTGGAGGCTTTGCCAGCTCGCATGGCCTGGGGGAAAATATTTTGTTTGCTTGATGAGGTGCGCCAATATATTGTTGCTACCTTACAACACCCATAACGTTATGCTGACAAAGTCAAGGATGTGGGAGGATCAACAGAAATACCTATTCAGTGCGCCTCTTGTAACACCACAGTCACTTTCACTGACGATGACTTATTGTTGGGATCCAAACCTCACATTGTCCTTTATTTGTGACTGGCTACATTAGTGAGTAGAAAGTCAGGCGCATTCTCGTAGATGGAGGGTCAGCCATCAACATCATTCCCAAGTCTACAATGAATAACCTAGGCATCACAGTGAAAGAACTTTCTAAGAGCCGGGCGATGATTTAAGGCCTCAACCTTGAGGGCCAACGTGCAATCGGCATGATTCACATTGAACTGATAATGAGAGATCTGTCAACATCCTCAATCTTCCATGTAGTCGACGCTAAGACTTCCTAAAGGTTATTACTTGGGTGACCATGGCTTTATGAACATGGGATAATAGTTTCCACTTTACACCACTACCTTAAGTACTATCGAGATGGAGATAAGAAAATAAATGAGGATGTCAAGCCATTCACTAAAGTTGAGTCTCATTTTGCAGACGCGAGGTTCTTCGAAGAAGGTACTGCACCTGAGAAAACTATGCCATCAACTATTTCTTCCACAGGAAAGGGTGGCACAAAGAAGGCCCCTCAAGTAAGAAAAGATTATGCACCTAAGCAACAACTTGAGAAAGAAGCACGTAGGCAAGACAACACCACTTCTCTTATTCAACAAGTTACTAAACGACCTGCTGCTTCAACAGGATCAATGCCACAAATTTTAAGGTACACACCTAAGTCTCACCGTAAGGAGGGTGAATTGCCCTTTAGCAAGTGCACCAGTATTAGCATCAAGTCCAAAACTACTAAGGATGATGGAGCTAGCATAACCTCCCTAAAAGGGGGTGTGATAGTTCCAACCCTTAAGATGTGGCAGGCTAAGGTGAGTCGGCCCCCCATTTTGGGGTTTGTCGTTTCTTCTAAAGAAGGCAATGACTTGCTAAGTGTGTGGACTAAGGAGGAATTTGATCCTAATGTATACAGGCTTATGGAGAGGGCTGGTTATGACTTTCAAAATCCAGCTACCTTAGGGAAGGTAGTCGGAGTCAAGCCTCATGAACGTACTAAAACTTAGAGAAAGATTCAACAGTAGAGAGGTTCAGTAGGTGTCTTTAAAGTTGGACTGGGTTTCACACCACCACAGCCAGTCAAAATCTATGGGCAACGAAAGGACAATAAGTTGATGATTCAACACATCTCAATTGAGGAAGTAGATGAGAATGAAGATGAAAGTGCTTCACCTAACCCAAAGCCCTTTGTGTTCGATAGGCTACAACCATCCACTTCGAAAAAACATCCATCAGTATTCACCGGCATAGGGAAAGGGAAAGACCCCAAAATCTTTAACTTCAACAGAATCAAAGATGTTCCCAGCCAAAGCATTTAGTTTTTGCTAGAATAAAAACTGGTGAAAAGTCTTTAAACTCGCAACTTCAGCAGGAGAAAAGTTCTGCATTTAACCGCTTATGAGTGATAAATAAAGTTCAAAGCTCTATTCCTTCTCGTATGAAGCATTTCTCCAGCTTGGATGTTAAGAAGGACGGTTTATTAAGAATAAAGAGGCGTACTGTGATCTTTACAGGTCAACAAAACAACTCTAACTCTAGCAGGGGGGCGGAGGAAGAAGAAGTTGTTTCTTCCAATCATATCACAGTCCACGAATGTGATAACTCAGACTCAGAGATAGAGCTGGCAGAAACTCCTGAGACTTTTGAAGATGGGGGGGCAGGCTACAGTTGATGAGTTGAAAGAGTTGAATCTTGGAACCAATGAAGAGCCTCATCCTATCTACATAAGCTCGTCACTTACACCCGAAGAGGAAAGCCAGAACTTGGAACTCTTGCCAGAGTACAAGGACGTGTTTGCCTGGGGCTATAAAGAAATGTCCAGATTGGATCCAAAGGTCGCAGTCCACCGCCTATTTGTCAAAAGGGGTATTTCGCCTAAAAAGCAACCTCAGCGACGTTTTCGCCCAGAGTTGGTATTAGAAATTGAAAAAGAGGTCAACAAACTCATAGAGGAAGGATTCATACGTGAGGTCAAATACCCAACATGGATCGCAAACATCGTGCCTGTCAGGAAGAAAAATAGGCAACTTCGTATTTATGTGGACTTCCGGTATCTCAATGACCCTTGTCTAAAAGATGATTTCCCGGTGTCTATCATAGAACTAATGATCGACTCGATTACAGGTAATGAAGCATTGTCATTGACGGATTTTATAGCAGGATACAATCAGATTCTGATGGTGCCATAAGATCAAGAGGCCATAGCTTTTCGTACATCTAAAGGCGTTTTTTGCTATAAGGTGATGCCCTTTGGATTTAAGAATGCAGGAGCAACTTACCAAAGGACAATGCAAATAATTTTTGACTATATGCTCCACAAAAAGGTGGAGTGCTATGTCGATGATTTGGTGGTCAAGTCCCAAAAAAAGGCGGATGATATACATGATCTTTGTCTGATCTTTGAGCGGTTACAGAGATGTCAATTGAAGATGAATTCACTCAAGTGCACATTCGGTGTCACCTCTGGAAAGTTTTTGGGTTTCATTGTTCATTATATAGGGATTGAGATCGACTAATCCAAGATCAAGGCAATCCAAGAGATGCCTGAGCCTAAGAATCTCAGGTAGCTTTGTAGACTTCAAGGTCATTTAGCATATATCCAAAGATTCATCTCAACTCTTATAGGACGTTGCCATCCCTTTAGCCACCTTATGAAAAAAAGATGCACCGTTTGAGTGGGATGAATCCTGTCACACGGCTTCAAGAAAATAAAGGAGTATTTGTCCCATCCTCCGGTGTTATAGGCACCCATCCCTGGCAAGCCTCTCAGACTGTACATTGCAGCTCAGGAAAAATCCTTAGGAGCATTATGTGTACAGGAAAATGAGGAAGGAAAAGAAGTCACCCTGTACTACTTAAGTCATACATTGGTTGGCATTGAATTAAAGTACTCTTTCATTGAAAAGATGTGCTTGGCGCTCATCTTTGCCATTCAAGAACTTAGACATTACATGCAGGTTTATATAGTGCAAGTGGTCTCCAAAGCTGATCCCATCAAGTACATCTTATCCAGGCCAATCTTAAATGGGCGACTAGTAAAATGGACTGTAATCTTAAAACAGTATGACCTTGTCTATGTACCATAAAGAGCGGTTAAGGGGCAAGCGTTGGTAGATTTCTTAGGAGATAATCCAATTCTTGATGAATGGGAGCTAAATAATGATTTACCAGGGGAAGATATGTTCTTCATCGATATTCTCCCTCCATGGGAAATGTATTTTGATGGAGCAGCTAGGCAAGATGGCACTGGTCCAGGAGTGGTTTTCGTCTCTCATGAAAAGCATATTCTCCCGTATTCATTTGTGCGTACTCAATTATGCTCTAGCAATGTGGCAGAATAGCAAGTGCTCAGCTTAGGTCTTCAAATGACTATTGAGATGGGGATTAGAGACCTCAACATATATGGTGACTCGCAATTGGTCATCAATCAACTACTTGATCAGTACAAGGTTAAGAAAGAAGACCTTGTTTCGTATTACAAGCAAGCATTACGACTGCTAAACAAGTTGGACATAGTCAAGTTAGAGCACGTGCAAAGGAGTGCCAACAAAATGGCTGACACACTTGCAAGCCTCACAGCCACTTTGGCACTGGGGGCAGAAGAAGGAATGACCATTCTAGTATGTAGCTACTGGGTTGTTCCACCCAATGATGAAGACTCCGAGGAAGATGTCAACATGATTTGTATTCTTAAAATAGATGCGGAAGATTGGCGTCAACCTATGATTGAGTACTTAGAGCATGGAAAACTTCCTAGTGACCGAAGGCATAAGACGGAAATACAGCGGAGAGCTCTGAGCTTTCTTTACTACAACGGAATGCTTTATTGAAGGTCTTTTCTTGGCCTTTGGTAATGATACTTGGATATGGAAGAAGTAAAGCAAGCAATGGCGAAAGTTCATTCGGATGTGTGTGGAGCACACCAATTAGGGCCTAGGCTACATGATCGCATTAAGAGGAGGGTTACTACTAGCCCACTATGGTGCAAGATTGCATAAATTATGCAAAGAGGCGTGATGCTTGCCAGTTCCATGCCAACTTCATACATCAACATCTAGAACCTCTCCACCCAACGATTGCATCTTGACCCTTTGAGGCATGAGGGCTTGATGTCGTTGGACCAATCATGCCTAAATCATCTGCTGGTCACTCCTACATCTTGGCGGCCATTGATTACTTCTCCAAATGGACGGAAGTAATTCCACTAAGGGAGGTCAAAAAAGAAAATGTGATCGACTTCATAAGGACACACATTATCTATCGATATGGTGTGTTGAGGTACATTATCACCGATAATGGTAAGCCCTTCGTCAACAACCTGTTGACTAGCCTGTGCGAGAGGTTTAAGTTTGCCCAACACAAGTCTTTCATGTACCATGCCCCTACAAACGGCCTGTCTGAAGCCTTTAATAAAATACTTTGTAACTTACTCAAAAAAATTATCGCAAAGTCTAAAAGAGATTGGTATGAAAGACTAGGGGAGGCTCTTTGGGCATACCGAACCACATACAAGACGCCAATACAGTCGGCCCCCTTTATTCTGGTGTATGGAGTTGAAGCTGTTCCACCATTGGAGCTCTGAATCCCATCACTCCGCATCGCCATACAGGATGGTTTGATGGAAGACAAAAATCATAAGCTTCTCTTAGCTGAGCTGGAGGCCCTTGATGAGAAAAGACTTTAGGCACAACAGAAGCAAGAATGCTACCAAGCTCGTCTATCAAGAATGTTCAACAAAAAGGTTCGGCCATGCTCATTCTAAGTTGGGGATCAGGTGCTTGCGCTGAAGAGGCCAATCATCATGACCCACAAGATAGGAAGCAAGTTCGCTTCGAAATGGGAAGGACCTTATGTTGGCTATGAGGTATACTCAAACGGTGCTCACAAGATAGCAGATGGACAAGTGGTTTGGGTAGGACCTATGAACAGCAAGTTCTTGAAGCGCTGTTATCCCTGAAACAGGATGTTGTAAAGCTCCTAAGTAAGAGCCTAAACTGCTCGTTCTTTCAAGTTAAGTTTTCGTGTAATACGCCTTGCCCGCAAGAGTATAAACTGTGAACGACAAAAACAAACTCAAATAAAAATTGTTGTACTACTCCTGACCCATTCTAGTATAAACTGTGAATGGAAAAAACAAATAAAAAAAATTTGTTGAACTACATGATGAATTGATCTTACTAGAAATTGCAATATTTCCATAAGTGTGTAGGTAGCTGGGTAAACAAATCATCAAGTACAGTCAAACATAATAAAAGGGGATAGCGGGGGGCAACCAAATTCATACGAAGGAGAACACAAAGTCCATTACAAATGTTTATTACAAAAAAAAAGGAGAAAGAACAAAACAAGCTGAGTGATACATCAATTGGTGTCCATCTAAGTGTCAAGGTTGAGTGAGGACTGCAGTGCTAGCATGACATGCTCATGCCTCTCCAACTCCTTTGCATCATCAGGTGAAAGAGTGGGCACCATCTCAAGGTCAGCAAGAGCTTTGGATCTCACATCAACTTCCTACTCGGTAGCCTCCAGTAGGGAAGATTGGACTTGGACGTCGTCCTTAAGCTGGCGCTCCTCTTCCGGTCAAGACGAACCGCGTCATCCAAATCAATAATCTTCTGCTCCACTCCCTTGAGTTTCTCCGTCGAGCCACCAAGATCTACGTGGACCGTGGCAAGGCATGAGCGCACAAGATTGACCTGCTCAGTGCACAAGGTCTACTCCTTCGCACATCATTTGGGTGGCGGCCTGAGGAAGCTACTTTCTTTAATGATAAGAAAGCCGATACAGCACTCCCATAATCCTCCACCTTCTTCCTTAAAGGGGTCGGGTCTCTAGAAAGGCGCTTAATCCCCTTGTAAATCATTGGGGCACTTTGAAGTTTTCCCTCTACTTCATCAAATTTTGCATTCTTCAAGCCAGTCAAGTACTCGAACCTCATCACTCGTATGGTGCTGGTGAAGATACTTTGGGAGCGAGGTCAAGGATAGAAAGAAGTAGTGGAAGGAGCAGCAACATAAGAGGGTCTTCCTTTCAAACCCCCAAGAGTGCCAACTTCAGCTTCAATAGAGAGTAACCCCCTCGCGGCTACCTCAAGAGAGTTGGGTCCATCAACTGAATGCTGGCTCTAGATAGTTGATGCACACAAGGACTCTGTTCCTCTGGAAACTGAACTCCCAACCTTGTAAGGTGATGTCTGCCTCCTCACAATTGCAATATCCTTGCCTATGCCTGGGGTTGCCTTGGCTGCAGATAATCTAGCAGCACGGCTAACATCCTCAAGTAACTACTCGTCGACAATCGGTATGGTCTCTTGTGCTAGGTCAAACTCCCCAATCTGAAAAAAAGAAGAGGAGTGAAATAAAATAATTATGGAATCATTCCGCACTAATCAAAAGCTAAAGAAACAAGGGAAAAGAAAATGACAATAACAAAGCGAAAGAAGAAAGCATACGTCCTCAAGATTGGCTGGCTCGCTTGAGCAGCTCTGGACGTCATCAAAAAAGTCATCCCCAATATTGGCTCTAGCATCCCTGGGGGTCACACTTTCGCGCCTCTTGCACCCCCCATGTCTGAAGTTCGGCTCAAACTCTGGCTCGCTATCACTACTCGGCATCAGACGTTGCTTTCTATCAGCAAGGTGAACTCCCGGGGACTCGTGAGCATCATCACTAGACTCTGGTCCCTCAGCATCTAAATCTGCCATAGAATCCTTTCCTTTCTTTCCCTTGGCCTTCTGTGATGAGCCAACCTCTGCATCCTTATCTTACTTGGATGAATTTGCTTCAGTACTCTTCTATAGTACGGAAGCATTGGATCGAAGGTCATTAATGGTCACGTTAGACCACCAAATCTTATAAGCTGAAGAGATATATTGACTTAATATCAAGGAGTGACAAGAAAGAACACCCTGAGATATAGTCCCCAAGAACCGAAGTCGCTTCCAATATAGAAGGGCGTCATTATAAGACACCACCCGAGTGCGAGGATCTTCAAGAAGCACTCTGGGAATCCCCTGGCAGAACCCAAACTGTCTGCTGAACCGATGCAGTTTGTAGGGTTCGATATAGAAGGTCACACCCGGCGAATAAGAAGGAAACCTTCTCAAAGAGAGATCAGGTAGCCCAACTTATCCTCATCCAAATCTCCATCATCGATAAGGATCTCTGATCGGTTTCTTCCCAACATTAGACATCCCAGGTCAGAGACTCTTCTCTCATGTATAAGCTTGCGAGCATCCCCAATGTCGCTGTGCGTCATTTGTGACTCAGAGTAGCACACCATCAAAGGAGCCGGAGGGGGAGGCTGTAATACATAGTGAGTCTTGAAATAGTGGGCAAGCCATCCGTGGAGGTAGTGGCAGGGAAAGAACGATCGTAAATGGGAAGGCTTCGGCCTTAATAATCCCATTAAAGCCATGGTAGATCCTTGCTACCACAGGGATTGCGAGACTGAAAGTGGTACCAGATGCCATCAAGCTGGCGACGTCAAAAGTTCCCGAGCGAATGAACTTCTCCCCGATCTCAGGAAGTACAAAAGCGCATAGCCAACATGATAAGAACGTGGCAAGGTAGGTGCTCTCCCTCTTCTCTTTGGGAACCCCTAGGCTTCTGAAGACTTCCAACTCATCACGACTCCAACAAAGATCTTGAGGCTGAATCTGACCACTAGGATTTTGCGTCCTTGTGGGAGTCGAGCTATAGGGGGCGACACCGTGTTGGCGGGTTATGGATAAGTTTCTTCTTATATCAGAAATCAATCCAAGATTTAGCACTGATGCCCTTCTCGCAGATAGACATCTTTTCTAAGCTTCTAAAAGCAGCAAACAGGAATTTGCAAGAAGATGGGATGGTTTTCAAATCCTGCTTGTCCCGATACTCAAAGGTTTGGATGTTAGGGACAATCTCATCATAAATCTTGCCGCTGATTGGGAGCCTGCCAAGCCTGTGCAAGTCTCATAGGGAGATGGACATCTCTCCAGATACGGTGTGAAGAGTGTTGGTGGTAGGATACCAACTCTCACAAAAGGCACGCAAAACATGCATGTCACGGTTGTAGGAGTAAAGCGAGGCATACACCACCTGGTACAAGACACATCTCCCAGGTGCGCCTCAAAATAAGAGAGCACGCGCTCTGTCCATTCCCAGTACAAGGGAATGTAGCCAAAATCTCCATAAAGAAGTATGTTTTGGCTCCATCTGGATTGCCCATGGATAATGCGGCGTCCGAGCATAGGAAATTCGGTGAGGAGGCTGGACTTGCCGTGACACATGCGCTGCAGGAAGTACCCAACTGAATCATCCTCCACACCTTTTTCCACTCGGAAGGAAAACTTATGAGGAAAAGATGATGGCTCTATAGCAAGCGCTTGATTAGCCTTCGGCCTCCTCAAAGAACGGTAGAACCCGAAATAGCTCCCTGACTGGGGTTTGTCACCCTCCTTATCCACGACATAAAGGAAAAGTCTGCCGACACGCTGAAATTCCTTAAGATGCACCATTATGAATCACCTAAAAATAGAATAAAAAACAAAGTTAGTTTCTTTTTTCGGAAGCATGTTAGCAAACAAAACGACGTCTAGGCAAAACTAATACTAAAAAAAGAGGAGGAGCATGAAGGAAAATCAAGCAAAATATTGATTTTCAGCCACCTAGCGGCTCCTCGCTGCTCGTACCACTTTCATGCGTATAGGTATCCATTCTAGGCACCAAAAGGCCTAGTGGCGAATCATTTTCCAAGTGGTTCTTCAAGTTTTCATACCACTTTCATGTGTGTAGGTATCCATTCTAGGCACCAAAAGGCCTAGCGCGAACCATTTCGCAAGTGGTTCTTTAAGTCTTCATACCATTTTCATGCGTGTAGGTATCCGTTCTAGACACCAAAAGGCCTAGCGGTGAACCATTTCGCAAGTGGTTCTTCAAATCTTCATACCACTTTCATGCGTATAGGTATCCATTCTAGGCACCAAAAGGCCTAGTGGCGAATCATTTTGCAAGTGGTTGTTCAAGTCTTCATACCACTTTCATGCGTGTAGGTATCCGTTCTAGGCACCAAAAGGTCTAGCAGCGAACTATTTCGCAAGTGGTTCTTTAAGTATTCATACCACTTTCATACGTGTAGATATCCGTTCTAGGCACCAAAAGGCCTAGCGGCGAGCTATTTCGCAAGTGGTTATTCAGATCTTCATACCACTTTCATGCGTATAGGTATCCATTCTAGGCACCAAAAGGCCTAGCGGCGAACCATTTCGCAAATGATTCTTCAAGTCTTCATACCACTTTCAGGCGTATAGATTTCTGTTCTAGGCACCAAAGGCCTAGCGGCAAACTATTTCGCAAGTAGTTCTTTAAATGGCTTCATGATCTATACAAGCAACAATACAAATGCAACAAAAATGGGGTCTTGGCATACAAAAAATAGCTACAAGTGACAAAGAATGCCATCGTTCAACAAATAAGCATGACGTTGCAATACTAGGAAATGCGACAATAAGTGAATGTGACGTTATGACAGCACAAGCAGGCATGAGAAGACTCTTCAGTCTAATAAAAGGGCTTCCTATGAATTTATTTCAGCCAAAGTTACCATTTTTATTGCTCATGGTAAAAAAAAAAAAAAAAAAAATGACAAGCTCTTCAAGGCATAACATTACAAATTTCACATAACTTGGCCATAAAAGTTTTTTAAAAAAATTATTTTGTTGCCTTTATCTCTAAAGCTTGGCACTTCGATATATTCCGATTCGTCAATTTACAAAGCATTGGCTTTCATGAAAAAAGAAAGAAGAAAGCAAAGGTCTCCCCTTGGAGTAGTTTTGGCCTTCATCCAAGTTGACAAAGCACACAGGAAGGCCAAATACAAAAGGCACTAAACAGTAGCAGGAGAACCAACATGCAAACAGTGAGGAGAGGGGTAGAGAAATTTGCCGTAAATTCTAGCCCCAAGGTCACGTAGGCCACAGCTTTGGATGCTGATGGATTCACCGATGGATGCACAATCAAGCCAAAAGGAAGAATCTGCCAAAGGCCAAAAGGAAGGACATTTTATCAATTTGCCAAACGAATAATGTTTGTCAATGGCCAAGCTGAAAAAAGAAAACACAGAACAAAGGAGAGAGAGGGAAAATAATGTAACCTTGATGCCCTTTTTTTTTCCCCCCTTCTAGTCACCCAAAAGATCAAGCCTTCATGTCCATATTTTTTATTCACTCTCTCTTTTCTTTAGATTACACACACCCAGTCATATCAGGAAAAGAGCATGAGGTGTTTATCCCAAACCAAAACAAAACAAAAAAAAGGGGCCAAACCCATACCTTCTCTTGAAAAAGCTGAGAACAATGACAACTTTCACAGCCAAAAAAATGGTTACGGAAAAGGGATGGTACAAGAAGAAAAACGGTTGTTTGACCCGTTTAACTGTTTCAAAGAAGAAAGCATGGCATTTTACCCAAAAAAGACGAACCCAAAAAAAAAAAGAGAGAGAGAGAAGGGGGCCACCAAGACCAAGAAAGTTGATACCTTTATGGCCACTAAGACCACAAATGGCGGCGCAAGATCAAGTCTTGGGGGGCCTTTCACTTGAATTTAGTGTGCAGCCGTGGCAACTTGGCGGTGCCTTATTCTGGTTGTCGAGGAAGAAGACAATGAAGGGAGGCTGAGATGAACTGGTCACATGAGCTGCGAGTGGCCTTTAAGTGAAGCAAGAGGTCAAACCTAGCTTAGGTTAAAAGAAACACTGGCCCAGCCCAAACGTAAAAGAAAAAAAAAAGGGCGGCAGAAGAAATAAGCCCAACTCGTATGCAAAGAAGGAAAAAAAAAAGCAGGATGGGCGCGTGCACCTCACGTGTCCCTTAAGTGAAAAAAAAGGGGCTTTGGGCTGGGAAAATGAAAGCCTGGCTTCGTGAAAAGAAAACTAGCCAACCTAGCACGCGTAAGGAAAAAAAAGAAAATGGAAAAGGAGAAACACAGGGCGGCCCACACCCAAGGAGAAATAGGAAGGAAAAAGTGAAAGGAAAAACACGAGCTGGGCTTATTTGATTTGGATCAGCATGCCTAAATTGGTTAATATTATACAACTTAAGGCTCTAAGAAACGCGGGACTCAATGGCAACTAGCTATGGGCTCCTTTAAGTTCGGCTTATCAAATTCGACTTCATAGACGCACGACTATGGTTGATACAGTATGAAACGATGGTACGATCCACCCTAAGAAAAAAAAGGAAGGAAGGAAGGAGGAGGCGTCAATAAATTGACAGCGTAATAAGCCAAGTTGATAGGGGCCCAAATAGTGCGTTTCAAAAAAAAATTCAAGACGTCACTCACGTTCAAGAAATCTTGTACGTGACCTTATCTCGAGGGGGCAATTTATAGGCACTAAAAATTTTATGTGCCATACCAAAATAAAATCAAATTAATTAACTAGGTCAACCCTTTTTAATTAATTTAATCAGGCCCTAAAGACTTACAAGTCAGATCCAAAAGACTCACAAATCAAGCCCAAATGATTTCCAAGTTAAGGCTCAGTCAAAACTCAAGTCAAAGCCCAAAGCGTGGCTCAAGATGACTACCAAGTTAAGTCACGACTTAAAGTCCGAACGATCCCCAAGTCAAGGCGCGATCAAAACCAGGTCAAAGTCAAATGTTAAGGCCTAAATCAACTCCCAAGTCAAATGTCAAACTGTTCTCGAGTCAACGCCCGGTGAAAGCTCGAGATGGCTTCCAAGTCAATACTCGGCCCAAGTCCGGAAGACTCCCAAGTCAAAGTCAAAGTTAAAGTCAAAGTCAAAGTCAAAGCAAATGACTCTTAAGTCAAAGCAAGCCAGGATGAGGCATGATTGAAAAGCCCAAGATCCAAGTCAAGGCTAGGACTGGCAAAAAAATCTTACCTGCTCAGAACACGCAAAACTCGCCCCAATAGGTATGAGTAAGAGTAGTGAAAATGGAAAAAAAAAAAGGGTATGGGGTGGATATTGCTAAAATGGGTATAGGCATGGGTATGGGAATAGTCTTATCCGCCTACCCGTTTTATCAATGCCCACCCCGTACCCGCCTCATATCTACCCCATATAAAACCCGTACCCATTTGTTTAACGTTCTAATTTGTTGCTTATGCCTAGATATTTTGTTAGTTGTTTTGAGTTGTATGGTATTCAAGATTTCGGTGAGATATTTTGTGAGAAATTATAATTGTCAAGTACTAATTTATTGTTTTTATTGACAAACTTTTGGTTGTATTTGACGTGCTATGATATATTGGTAGAAACTTAGTGTTAATGTGACATATTGACTATTTGATGTCGAATATGGGTACAAAATGGGTTTAATTCTTTTTTGTCTATATGTACCCGAATAAAACCCGCATACCTGCTGTACCCAGTGGGTATGGGTATAGATATAACTTTACAATAACTGATGTGTATAGGTATGGGTATGAGTATTGATTTTGAAAATGGGTATAGATGAGAGTACAGCTAAACCCGGCATGTACTTCCCCATTGCCACCCATAGTCAAGGCCCATCTTAACTTTCAAGAGGGAGCGGAAAGTTTTCCTATAAATAGGCCCTACCCCCTTGATTCAAAGGTTGAAAAATCCATCCAAAAGGAGAAAGAATTAGAGGATCATACCAATTGTATTCATAAAGATCGTACCCATACATTCAAATTAATATAAAAATTCAATCTTGTATCCAAATTCATGTCTAATTCATTTTAGACTTGAAATTTGTGCTTACAGTTATTAATGATGCTTGGAGTGTAGGGAATTAGTTGGGGTCAGTTGTAAGATGCATGGACAGAATTTAAACTGGATGAAGAAGTTACAGGACAGGAATCAGACCCATTTTGGGAATAGCTAGAAGGACATCCAAGGATGCCAGAATGAGTTGCAGGTTAGGTCCAATGCCTTTGGGAGGATTTTTTAGGAGATCGAACAGTTGAGGTGGAAAGAGGAAATATTGTGGTGGCAACGATTTAGGATGGATTTTCTCAAATTTGGGGATCACAATTCCAGCTGGTTTCATCGCAAAAATCACATTGAAGTGTTGAAAGATGCAAGAGGTACCCTTTGCAGCAAACCTGAAGAGTTGGAAGATATTGTCATGACTCATTTTGACAAGTTATTTTCCTCTTCTAATCCTTCAAATTGGGTGCGCAAAGCCAATATTAGACGTGCAGTAAATCACATTGAAGTGTTGAAAGATGCAAGAGGTACCCTTTGCAGCAAACCTGAAGAGTTGGAAGATATTGTCATGACTCATTTTGACAAGTTATTTTCCTCTTCTAATCCTTCAAATTGGGTGCCTATTATTGACTGTGTGCTCACAAAGATGATGCAAGAAATGAATGACAGACTGCAGTCCATACTCAGCTGAAGAAGTTCGCCAAGTCCATACCAGAAATTTTGGGCAATTGTTGGTCAAGATGTTTTGGATGCAGTTCTTAATATTCTCAAGGGAGGTGAGGTTTCCCCCATGCCTAATCACACCCATGTAATTCTTATTCCTAAGAAGCAGAGCCCAAATGATATTGTGGACTTTCGCCCCATAAGCCTATGTAATGTGCTTTACAAGCTTGTTACTAAGGTGATCTCAAACATACTTTAAGGGGTTTCTTCCACTTATCATCTCAGATAACCAAAGTGTCTTTACTCCAGACCGTTTAATTATGGATAATATTCTGGTGGCTTTTGAGAGTTTGCATCCAATGAATTATCAAACTGACGTGGAGGGAAACATGCCCATAAAGCTTGATATGTCTAAAGCATATGATAAATTGGAGTGGGTTTTCCTTCGAAAAATTATGGCCAAGTTGGATTTCGTGGATCATTGGATTGCCTTAGTTATGAAATGGATGGAAACAACATCCTTTTCATTTATCATTAATGGGGAGCGTAGAGGTACTATGACATCAAGTTTGGGTCTTCGACAGGGAGACCCAATCTCTCCGTACTCTTTTATTTTGTGCAGAAGATCTCTCTTACCTTGTCGCTACTCGGGGTGATGTTCATAGTCATTTTGTTTGTACTTCGACCTCCTCTATCTCTCATCTTCTATCTGCAGATGATTCAATAATTTTATGTGAAGCTAATGGGGATGAAGCTCATATGATTAAGAATATTCTGCACACTTATGAAGTAGCCTCCGGACAGCAAGTTACTTATAATAAATCCAATGTTATGTTCAGCAAGAATATACCACAAAATCGCAAAGATGAGGTGCTCACAACTTCGGATATTAAGGAGGTTTTGTCTCATGATAAGTATTTGGGTCTCCCTATGAAAATTGGGCGATCTAAGAAGCATGCTTTTATGCCTATTAAGGATCGATTGGGCATAAGGATTACCAGTTGGTTGGGGAAAAATCTGTTGTGGCCGAAAGGGAGGTCCTAGTGAAGGCAGTGACCTAGGCTATCCCAATATATACTGTGAATGTATTTAAATTTCCAGGTGATTTTTCCCACAATCTTCAGTCCATTATTAGCAAATATCAATGGGGATCTGATGGTAATGACATGAAGATTCATTGGATTGTGAAGGAGAAGCTGTGTATGAGCAAGCTTGAGGGGGCATTGGGGTCCAGGACATGGAGGCATCTAACATGGCTTTGCTTGCATCGCAGGGATGGAGGCTGACTCTTACTGAGGGATCTTTGGCTATCAGGGTGTTAAAAACTCGCTACTTCCTGGATAAGGCTTTCCTTGAGGCCGATTTGGGATTGAAAGCAAGCTATACTCGGCGTAGTCTGCATGGGGCTAAATGAGTTGTTCAGAGGTCCCGTTGGGTGGTTGGTGATGGATGAAGGTTGAATATATGGGATGCAAAGGGGGTGCCCAGGCCCATGTCTTTTTGGGTTTTCACATCAGTGAAGCCAGATCCTTGTTGAATTAGACTTTATGACCTGATTGGTAGTGATCTAGGTGTTTGGCGGGCAGAGATGATAGGCCACATTTCTGCCAGTTGATGCAGCTATAATAAAGAATATCCCATTGTGTAATACTTGGCCACCAGACCCTTTTTCTTGGCATTTCTCCCCGTCTGGTGAGCTTACAGTGAGGTCGGCACACGACTTTATTCAACATATTAAAATGAAAGCACCCCGAGTTGTAACAGCTTGAAGAGCTTCTGGTGAGATCTTTGAAGTCTAGATATTCCGCATAGGATGTAGATTTTTGCTTGGCGAGCGTTCAAGTTCCCTGTCGACAAGAGAGGTCATTGCAAGAAGAATTCAGGATCTGGATGTGCACTGTCCCTCTCGTGCTTTGTATCAAGAGTCTGAAGTAACTTCATGCTTTATTTGAGCGTAAAGTTCCAATTCTTGTCTGGGAGGTCTCTGCCATTGATGAATCACTTAGGTGCATGGAGTTCAGATATGTGTCGGACGCTATCAATGATATGAGAACAAGGAACAAAGAGAGTTGCGTTGCGTTCATTGCGATCTTGTGAGCTTGTTGGAATGTTCGGAACAATTTGCTATTTAAGCTCAATGGCGTCAATCCTGCTAGGGAGGCATTGAAGGTTTGTGAAAGAGTTTAGGAAGGCTCAAGCGAAGCTGCAGCCTCCTCCTGGAAACCACCAGCTGCATGCTTGATGAAGATTAATTTTGATGATACTCAGCTTGATCAGGTGGGAGTGGTTATTAGGGACTCTGATGGGGGGTAGTATTCACAGCTACCAGTTAGGGAGTTGGTTTTGGGGTACGTCAGGTGGAAGAAGCGCAAGCGTGTTTGTTCGCTGTTCCGCCTGTTCGTCAAGCATGGACAAGGGTTGAAGACTTTCTTGGCATTATTATCAAACTATGCAGCAGAAAATGCCCAAACTCACAAGTTGGGCTGATTGTCACTAGTATTTTAGATTTTGTTTGCCCGTTTTGAATTTTGTGCATTTTCCCATTTTCTAAGCCCACTTGCAACCTCATGATCTTGCTGTGAGATAATTGGTTGAGGATGGGCCTGATGGCATTCTTGGTATTGTGTTGAAAGACCTTTCTAACGATTTGGTTACTCAGTAAGGAATTCCTCCTCTTTCTATAACCTTGTGCGTGTACACAATGATCGGCAACTGTGTCAGCCTTGTGTGTGTACGCAACGATGTGCAAGTGCACCTGAAGTCTTCTTTTTTTTCACCCTCGAATTCTGTGCCCCCGGATTTTTTGGGGGGTTGGGGGTGTTGTACGCACACGAGGTTGATTCAAAGCAGATGGGAGCGGGCAAGAGCCTAGCTTCTTGTTTTGTAAACGTATAGAATTTCAGCTCAGATGATGGATTACTCGGTACTGCAAAAACAGGATTACAACAATTACAACAGTTCGGCCCCTTGAAAGACACACTTTTCAAAACATAGTCTATGCATCTAAACAACAATTCCTACTCTACAACAATTTTCTACTTATAGACATTTGAATGTCCCTGGAATTCCCTCAGCTGCCGAGCCACACCATCTCTTGTTTCAATCGATATTACATTGAGCTCTTGGACAGCCCAGCAATTCAGCAAATCTTCATCATTCTGCTCATGGATCAATATTTGCCCAGTCCTACCCCCAGCTGTTGACTCTGCTGAATGTAGAGACTGCGGATATATGTTACAAAAGAATGTGCAAAGCCCGAAGTAAATATAAATTACCTCGGCAACCTCATGCTCCAACATCCAGCTAAAAAACAGAATTATCAACTTGAGCTGTCACCAAATGTCATTGATTGAACTAATGCGGTTTTGACACGGAGCTACAGAAACCGAAGGGGAGAAACAGAAAACGGGGCATTAGGGCAGGATTCACAGGAACATTCGAATGTGAATCGACAGACTTTTTCAGTTGTGCGAAATGTTACTCACCTTAACATCTAGGCAAGGGTCACTGATCATATTCTTTATCTGAGAATATACACCAGCATTTCGCAGTTTTACAAGTCGTCTATATGCACCAGGGCAGCCGTGAAAAGTGAGATTTACCACGGTCCAAGCAGCAGCAGTGCGCAATCCATTGTCACTGCTTCGCAGAAACTTGACAAGCACACATTGGTTATAGCTATCAGCTGACGGAAGAAGTTGCTGCAATACAGATTCTTTGTGGAACTCATTCCCAGATGCCACGTTCCCAAGTACATACATCCCCTAGCATGACAAGCATTAAAGGTGATGTTACTAACCAGCTTGAGAAAGAGATAAATGGAGGACATAGGGATGAGGAAAACTGTGCCAATGACAATCAACAAAGGCTTAGGCGGGACAGCAGAGAGCTTTCAGTCTTTCCACTAAAGCAAAGGAGCATAAATCAAGCAGGCTATGTTGAGGAGATCCATGAGCTTTCCAAAGAAGCGCAAAACATGATAGAGACACAACACCTCATGTTGAGAATTGAGATATTTAAAATAAGGTGAGCAGAAAAATCCAAAACGGAAAAAAGGTTAAAAGAAATGGGTTTCTCCTCAAAATAAAAAATGACAACAAAGACTGCTTGTTTCAGATTCTCAACATGAGGCGTTGAACCATTTTTCAAACTTTTCCAAACCAAAAACTCAGCGAAAAATGGGTTAAGTTTGAATCACTGAAAATCTGAGACAGGATGTAACTTTGGTGCTGTTAAGTGTAAACCAATTTTGCCTACTTGTATCAAAAACCTCATCAAACATTTGTGCAGCTAACATGGCATTAGTTACTATTTATACCCCCTTATTTAGATCCAAACTGAAAGCCATAAACCAAGAGTGCTCCCTAAGCACGATGTGGCGGCTCCGATGTAGTCGCCTTACCCTTTGTAACCTAAAAGCTTATTAGGACATTACAAAGAGAGTAGTTCTAGTAGACCAGAGAAAACTGCAGACTCCTTGAAACTAAACATAAAGGAAACTGAGGTCAGTTTAGACTGTTTACATAGGCAGTTTGCTTTATTCTAGTACAATCCCAACCCAAAAATCTCCAAACACTGTGTTTTTCGACAACCGAGTTTTATCATTTGTAAAGGAAAAGCCATATTAAAAGAAAAGGGTCAACAACACACTATAGCTAGATCCAATACTCTCACTTAAAAAAACCTTTTCAGAAGTTGAGGAAAAGCACACCACCAACAGCTCAAAACCGAAGCATCATGCATGCAGATGAGACTAGATGATGAGACAGCCGCTTTTGCTTACTGAAGCCTGAATAGTAGAAACACCATACAACTAGCTTAAAACTCTGTAGTAAAAGTCCAAGACAAGCTGGGGGCAGCCTCATGTGGATGCTGAGCAGCTAAACCAACTCACCTTGAACCCGAGCATACAATAATGATATTGATTAATGCCATGATACACAGCCCCTCCATTCTACACCACTATTCCTCATGCCATTTGGGTCTGTACTGTGTCTCAACCCAAGTAATCGAACCCATGTTACACATTGGCTTCAATAGACGACAAAGCGATTGATCTATAATCATCAACCTTGTAGAAAAATACCAAATGCAGATAATTCAGATGAGCCTCGAGCCTAAAATGGGTCTCAGTGACAAAGTACTCTAGCCATCAATCGGCAAGCAGCTAACAAAATGTTCTTGAGAAGGCAAGCAACTGAGGAACTATAATTATGCAGCGAGCACGAAATTCATCCATCATCATCTTAGAATCACATTGGTTGCATATAAGAGACAGGCCTTCACCGCACAAACAGACAGTAAACACGTTGCAACTTCACATCAAACATTTTCTGTGAAATTACCCATGCCGACAATAACAAAAACATTTTGGATATCATCAGATCACATATGCAATAGACAGGATTCTGAGTTCTAACCTGAACACAGACTTCATCTTTTGAGGTGCTCCTCAGTTGCCTTCCAACAGCATGTAAAATGATAGCATCTTCAGTAAAAATAAATCCAATAGAGTCAATAGAGCCATCGACAAGATTGCGAACAAAACCAAGAGCTTGCTGTTGGACAGGTGGTTCAGGATCTGAACGTATGATGAATGAGGCCATCATCACTTAGAAAATAGTTTAAAATGTCAAATTATGCTCCCCCCCACCCCCCAAAAAATGAATAATTGAAATCAAGTAATTACCACATATGAGACTGGATAACATAGATGGTGTCAATTCTAGCAATATTTCCTCTTTACATCTGTTATCGGCCAGAAAAACCAGGTTTCTCAGAACCCACACAGCATTTAACCTGATAGTAGGATCCATCGATTTTGCTAGATGAACCAGTTGTTTGACACCCCCACATTGAACAAAGGTTGATTTGCGCGTGGTGAATTCCACCACTATATTGCTTATGGCACGGAGTGCAGCAACCTAGATACCAGATACGACGAAAAAGATGAGTCACATCAATAAATTTTATGGTGATAAAGAAAGATTCCACCAAAATCTCATTCAGTGAATGGCACTGGTAGGTGCTAAATAGAGGAGCTTTGTCAGTTTAGCCTGAGCTCTTGCCATGAGTCCAAAGAAAAACAGAATCATAACCAGTTCGGATTAGGTAAGACAATGAAAGCATGTACAACATGAGAGAATACATCCATCACAGTAAAAAATAAACAAAAAAACCAAAAAAAAAAAAAAAAAAACATGTGAGCACTAGCAAAACATACAAGATTGCTAGCAAAAAATGTTTCGGGGATTTCAAATGAAAAATATTGAATCAAAATGGCTAGTGCTGTGCTCTTGGCCTCTTGTGGTCCTAGCATTGTCTAAAAGGAAGCAATTAGGATTCTGCAAATGGAAAGTTCTTTTTTTATTTGTTAATCACCTGTAATTAGAAAACCTTTTACCACAAATCAGCATTGTTCACAACAGAAAGAAAAAATAATTCACTAATCTGAAATAAAAGAATCATCAAGAAATCCGATGGCATATTCAGATTGACATAGAAAGAATGCATATTTAATCGTCCATCTCCGAAATAATACCAAAGGGGCCATCAGAGAAAGATGACTTCAAAAACAATCAACTCACAAACATAAGGGTTAGACAAGAAATCTTCGTAGTTACGCTGCATGAAAACTATCTCTTCAGAATTTCTGTCATATCAAACCGAGCCAATAAAAAAAATAATAAAAAAAATGAGGAAGGAAAACACAAATACCTGGACAGGAGCAGAAGCACCATTTAGCAGCTGAAGCAATGGAATCACAAGCATTTCATTCAGGAATAAACCTGCACTCAAACTCTGGAATAGCATTTAATAAGGCTACGAACTTCAAGACATGCAAGTCCATAAATAATTTTTGAAGCAAACATCAAAGTGCAAACCTTGACTGACCGAGAAACACTTTGCAAACAAATGCAAGCTGCAACTTGTACTTCAGAGCTTTCATGAGTTAGTGCCTCGGCAATCAACTTGAGGATCTAAAAACACACAGGAGATATTAGGCACCTTTGGAAAATATCAAATTTGAAAAATTGCAAATTCTGGATAATGAATCATGTAGCTTGTGACAACAATGCCACCAATTTGTCATGACAGCCTCCCCCCTCCCTCTCCCCCTCCCCTCCCCAAAAAAAAAGTGAATAAATATCACAAATTGAACTACTTAGAAAGCTCATCACAGCTAGCATTAGGGTTTCCTCACTCAGGCTTAATTCTTTAAATCTCTCATTCTGGCTCTTCCAGTCATACTCATTACTATACAAAGGTTTGCAGAAGAACGGGGAAAGAACATATAAGTGACACAGGGAATGTAGGACAAGATAATGGAACATGGTATAGCCAAGCCCAGAGCATCACATTCACATCAAAGTTTAGGAAGTCAGGCTATATAAGCTATATCTGAGAATAAGATTGCAAATGATTGCAGAATTCAAGCATTCACAGTATTCCTAAGCTTTATCAATTCCATTTCTATACCACCTGCAGGAAGTTTGATGAGATCACACATTAACAATCTGTCAAGAAGAAACTTTTCGTCAAAGATTACGCTCATAGAAAAATAGTCAACACTGAAACTAAGAAATAATGTGCAACTTCCTAGAGAATCACAAACCTCAAGAGATAGGAGCCGTGACCTGCAGGCTTCCAACTTTGAGCAAACATCAGCAAGAGCCAAGAATATTCCTTGCATACGTTTAGCCTGTAATGGACCTTTCCTCAGATGATTACTTAGTCTGTCAACAAAACCTGCTTCAAAAGCTAATTTCTGCAGATCCTCTTTTCTGGCCACCAAACTGGACAAAGCAAATGGAGCTTCATCTCCAACTTGACCAGGTTCATCAAGAAGCTCAAGCAGTACAAGTATCAGTTTTGTCCTTAGTCCAGCATCTTGTGGATAGGAAGGGGATGTGTTCCACATAGCAATCAAGCACATGGATGCCAGAAGTCTGGTACGCGGATATCTATCCTTTGTTAGTTCACATATAGTTCTAAATGCTCTTCCACTGTCAGCTTCCATGAACTCTGAACTGACATCAGGATTGCTCCTAATAATGGTGGATAGAGACTCCAAGCTAGCATCTCTCTGATTCAATGAACCTTCAAGAAGGCTTAGAAGCTTTTTTAACGCACCAGCCTCACACAATGCCTTCTGATCTATAGTTGTTTGACATGAATGCGTGATGATACTTGCACCAAGCCCTGTAAGATTCTCACTCTCACTATTCAATAGTGAAAGAAGGAAGTCAATGTTTTCCTTCTGGACCAGATCATATTTAGGGGCCAATTTTGACCGATAAATCATTCTAAGGGATCGAGCAACAGCATCAACAACCTGCATCATTGAATGTTTTCAGTTAATACTCGGCCATACTTGCATCCAAAATAACGAACCTGCGAGTGCCAATTGCTAACAAACTAAGTTGGAGTTAGACTCCAGACACGCTATGATATATTTGGATAGATTTTCTAACCTTTTAGAGTCAGTACAAATAAGCTATCCATTGTGAGCAAAAATACATGCATTGTTACACAGGTAAAATAAATTCACACTCCTGATCTTGGTAATCTCATATCTCAATTAAGCCTCATATTAACTAGCTTACAAACACATTTCAAATCATCACAGTACTTGAAAGTGCATGCTCCTGAGGTTGGTGTCTGTTCTCTCCTCAATAGTAAACCAAATCTGAAGTGGAGGCACATGGAAGAATCCATCAAGAAGTGCACCATACTATTTTAATACCCATGGTTAAAGGGGCGAACTCAGTTGGTGTTGCTAAGCATTCGAGTTAGCACTATTCGAAAATCTATACCAGCAACTTTTGCCTTCACAGTGATCCAAACCAATGTTAAGCTGCACCAAATACTCCCAATCAGTAAGCTACATCCATTCGTCAACTTTGGACTCTGAATCATGATCCTGGATCAATCCAGTTCAGCATCGGTCCTATGAAAACAGCTCAGATAACTGCTTGAAGATTAAGCATTTGTTGAACAGTAGACAACTCCCAAACTTTTTGTCAATGACAAATTCCACAATTTTGTTATCCAATATAACCTCCAATGGACTCAATCACTAGCATCTTTCAACTGTAATAAATAAATTAAAAAAAAGGCCAAAACCCACCCAACGTTAATCCTTTTAACACTGTTCCCTCAAAAATTCCAGCAAATTTGCCAAAATTCATGTTTAAACAATCATCAATCTCGACAACAAAAATTCCCAGCCCATTTGAACTCAATTGTTCCTTCAGCATTTCACTTCATTAAGACAACCTTGAGCAAAATTCAAGCTTTGATACTGCAAAAGTAAAAAGAAAAATGAAATCGATCAACCATAGATAATTTCGAGAACCAACTCAACCAGCTCCTCAATCGCATTTTCCATCCAATCGCAACTGCTAGAAAATTCAAAATTCAAGCTTCCCTAGCTAACTTAACAAAACGAACATAAGACAATTCTCAAACGACCTCAAAGTGAGCTCTACCTCTCAAATTCCAACTAATTCTCAAAATTGAACCCCGCAACCCCAATAAACACGAAATCAACATCATAAATGAGTTCCATTTCCATCCTAGCTTCAAAAATCCAACCAAACGAAGTCAAAATTGAACAATCAAATTTAAACCGAGATTGAACCTTATGGTCGTAATGATGAGAGATGAGGCGAAAGAGGAGAGAGAAAGCGCCAGCATCAAGGACGGCTCTGACGCCAGCTTCAAGGCCGCAAGCGAAGCTTCCGATAACGGCAGAGGCCTGGACGAGGCCGGCAAAGTCGCCTGCGTCGGCGGATAAAGAGAGGGCGGAGACGACGGCGGGGACCGCGCCGAGCTTGACGTAGGAGAGCTTCTTCGTGCGGTTGCCGATGATCTGGTTCTTCAATTCTCGAAGTGCTTTGAACTTGACCTCCGTCTCCAGCGAGCATAGCCGGAGAATGACATCCTCCGGCCGGTTGCTGGTGGCTGATGGTGTAGGCATTGTCACCTCCGCCGGCGGTTTTTCATACAGAAGAAGAAGATGATGGGGGAGAGAAAATGGGAGAGAAAGAGGGCAGACGCACAGAGAGAGAATGAGAGAGAGATTTGCCTCGCCTAGTTTTTCGGTTTTTGTCTCTTGTTTTGGGAAATTTATCAAATGGTGTTCTTTAAAATAACACTTACCCATTCACAACTTCCTTTATTTAACTATGCTAATTATGTTTAGCAATAGGGTATTCATGTCTTTTGACTTGTCAGCGTAGGGGGAGAGAGGGAAGCTAATATGCCAAAGCTACCCTTCCTCAAATTCGTTCATATCTTTAGAAAAAAAGTGAGATAGGTTAAAGGAGAGTGTGAGAGGAGAAGTTGAAACTGAAAAAACCATCATATAACCATTGAGGTGAAGAGGCGTTGTTGAAGGGGACATTGAGGGGGTGAAAGCCATTGATTTCGACAGTAAAAAAGCCACGAATGAGTCGCAATTGTGGACGGGTGTTGCTCGCTTGGTGAGGTAGCGAAGGTACTCGTCTGAGTTGGTGTTCAAATCTCAAAGGTAAGAGTTTTGTTCGTTTAATTGTGTATAATTTTGTTTGTTGTTGTTGTAATATGTGATAGAGGATGTCGTATTTTAGTTTGGATTGGGGAATGGTAGGTGAGAAAAGGGATTGCGGTGTATGTTGGAGTGAATGACGTACGGTGCTGTTGGTTTGTAAATGTAAAGGATTGGGAGAATGGGTTGTAGTTGTAGTAGAAAAGGTTGACATTTTGGGGGGAAGACATGCATTGAGTAGGTTGTAAGTAGTTTGGATATTTACAGTATCTCTGAATTGTGTAGTGGATTACCTAGGTTATAGACAGTGAATAAATGTCAGGGGTGGTGAGATAGCGAAGATGAGGGGTATGGTGTAATTTGTATAATTAATTGGTTGTTGTTATGGTGTAGTGTTGTTGAACTAGAGTTAGGCATGGTTTAAGATTTGAGGAGAATAAAAAGCTTGTGAATTGTTGTGCCTATATATCCCGAAAACTGCAATTATGTAATCTGGGTTAATCAGTGAATATGGTTGTGAATTGGTTTGCATAATGTGAGTTTCCTAGAAATTGCAATTGTATATTCTAGGTGAAACAGGCGTTTGGTGGATGCGAATTGTTTCTGAAATGCGAGATCGTAGAAATTGCACTTGTACATCCCAAGATAAACAGTAATTGGGTATGTGAGTTGTGTTTACAAATATATCTCATAAATGTCAATTGCAAGTCCCAGGGTAAACACTAAATAGGTATAGGAATTGATTTTCCTATATAGTAGTATCACAGTAGATGCAATCATATATCCTTGGATAAATGCTAAATATGTATGTGAAATGATTTTTGTAAATAGTAGTATCCAGAAGATGCAATTGTATATCCCAGGGTAAAGACTAAATTATGTTTATAACATGAGTATGTCAGAAATTGCAATTGTGTATCCAATGGTGAACACTAAATAGGTGTGTAAATTGTGTTCACAAAATGTTTAACTGAAATGGAATTTCTATAGCCCAGGTTAAACACTCATTCGGGTTGTGAATTGTGTTTGCAAAATGTATCCCCGTCCCAAGGTAAATAGGCCTGTTAAATTATTTTGGTAAATGTTAGTATCCCAGTAACTGCAATTGTATATCCTACATTAAACACTAAGTAGTTATCTGAATTTCTTTTGCATAATGTAGATATCCCAGATGTTACCATTGTATTACCCTAGATGTAGAGGATGGTGAGTAGATTTTGCATATCCCAGAAATGGATGTATCCGTGTAGGGGAAATATCTTGTTGCATGTGACTAATCCTGAAAATTGCAAGTGTATAACCTAGGCTATATGTAATGATGGTATTACTTGAAATGGGGTGCGAGTTGGTCGGTTGGTGTGAACGACATACTAGTTGTATGCAATGTGGGTGTGTATGGTTTTCTGTTGAGGATGTTAAAATGACGTACTCTGATGGCATCATGCAAGTGCATAATGAAAAGAAGTGGTGCAAAACGACAAGTCGGGTCATCTGTGCGGACGAGGGCTAGATCGTCACGTAGTGAAGGTCCTCGAAATGGGTCTGTAATGGATGAGGATTGGGAAATGCCCTGAGGGAGTGAGTTTGTGCCTTCGAAGGCAGGGGGCAACACAGAGGATAGTATATCGTTGGTGGAGGATAGCGGTGAACATGTTGGAGTGTGTTGTAGCAATGGTGATGATGCAGTAGACGTCGATGCTGACAGTGGCGATGACAATGGTAAAGGGAAAAGCTGGAAGAGGAGAAGGCAATCCATCGTGGAAGGTAGACGGTGGAGTCATAAGGCTGCTTGTGATGGGTTTGTGTTTGATAAGGATGGAATGGGTGTGAGGGGTGTAGTTCCAGTGAATGTGAGGGGAAAGTGTACGTTGGAGAGGATTTATAAATTCAACAATACGCTCGAACCATACCAGAGGGAAACAATTAAGGGAACCATATTGAAGTCGATACTGAAGTATCGACCATTTGCCATCCAGAGAGACTTGACAACTGCACTGGTGAAGGCGTAGGTGCCACGGAGGAAGGCATTCAGGTGAGCTGGGAGGCTTGTTCCTTCTCTATGTATGATGTCGCCTTCTTCACAGGTTTGCCAGTGACAGGGAAGGTAGTGGAGTTTGGTGAGGATGATTTATCTATGACTGAGCTCACGACGATAGTACGGCTGTGCATGGCACAGTATGTAACAGAGAATAGTGACAAACTTAAGAGGGAAAAAGAGAGCAAGAAGTCAGTGTTTAGGAACTACATTAAAGTCATGAAGAAGTTGTTGGATGCAAACAGAGAGCAAGAGAAGCTAGGGTTATGGCTCAGTCTGTATGTGTGGATGGTGATGAGTGGGGTGATGTTCCCAAGAACCCCATACAGAGCTGCATGGTCTGTGCAGAAATATATGGGTGATGTCCACGGAATGGGCAAATATGATTGGGTCAAAGTTGTGTGAGATGTCCTCGTAGAAGTAATAGAAGAGATGCAACGAAAGTTGGAGGGGCCTGTTTCGGATGTTCAAATGAATAGATTATCCCTCCTTATTCAGGTGAGATTTCATTAGTGGTAGCGTGAGTACGATCAGTATAATGCTAATTTGAGATTCGATTTTATATGCTTCTTTGTTGTGGTGGTAGCTATGGTTCTACGAGCACACTACACGGTTTGCGAAACACGAGAAAGGCAGGTTCCCGCAGTTGGCAAGTTAGGATAGTGTCGACCATGGGGGAAGGTACGATGCCTTTGAGGTGGTGGTATGAATCAAAGAGTCAAAGGTATGACAAATGTTCTCAATAGTTACTCGTGTCAGTGAACGTGAGTTATAATTTTTAAATTTGTCCTCCTTATGACTTGTGTTTGTGGTCGTTAAAGATAATCCCTGTCTTGTGCCCTCGAGAAGATGAGATTATGGTGCCCACGGTTAGGGATTTTATGAAGATAGATAGGTTCCGATACTACCTCCTTGATGCAGAGGTCAGTGTTGTTAGTTTCATATAGCAATGTGCATAACTGTTATTTAAGTGTTGTCCATCGAAGGTGGGTGCTTGCCATGCATGTTTGCTGGCCATCGTTTGGTGTGCTATCATTTAAGGAGCACCTGAAGTGGGCACGGGAGGAGTTGTGTGTCGAGCAAGGGAAGCATATAGATACAGAGAAAAGGCTGCAATTTCGGATGATTCGTACGAAGGAGTTGGAGGCTAGGCTAAACATGTGCCGGGCACATAGTGAGCACCAGGATGCAGGGCATCAACACGGAGGTGATGTCGGGGTAGGCATAGATAATGAGAGTAGAATAGAGAGTTTTCCATGGAGAGGGAATAATTTCAGGCAAGCAACTGAGCATGACAGCAGTGAGCTTAAAGGTGGGGAAAAGGATGCAATGTTCACAACAACATGGCACAACCTGGGAGACAGTTGTGATGGTCAGAACATGACGATGAGGACTATTGATGCTGCGGCCCCTCCTGAAATTTGCATTGATATAAGGAAGGTCCCCCAGTGTAGTGAGCCAGATGCAATGCCCTTCCCCGCAGTGGAAGATGTTGGGCAAACACCATCCGACGCGGTGGTCATGACTTCATGGAGAAGGCAAGGTGGGTGCACATGGGCCTCATGGGGAACGGCAACACCCTGAGCCGGTACTGGGGGAATCTGGTGCACTGCCCAAGACTGATGAAGGTGAGGAAGGAGCGAACCCAGAAGGTGGGGTTCATTGCGTAGATGAGGTAGATGTGGCACGACATACAGCTGAAAGGGAGGGTGTTACCATGACATCGGCATCTTTAGTGGGAAATGTAGAGGTAGGTTCAGCTGCTGGGAAAGAGGGGCTAAGTAATGATGCCATGATTGAGCCCAGTATGTAGTCTGTGGACAATGGACTGAGCATGTCAACAGAGAGCATTGCTGTGGATGGTGCGGCTGTAGATGAGACATGTGTGGACCATCCGTTGGGCCTGTCCATAGAGAGTGTGACTAATCTGGAGGGCGATGCACAAAGAACACCAGAGACTGAGAGGACCACGAGTCCTGATACGAAGGATGTGCCGTACAAGGGAGACAGTGTTGGAAAAAGTTCCAACATTGTTACCTACATGAAGACGAGGCTTCGGTGTCAGAAACCCGCTGCAATGCATGACACACCATACACTGACTCAATTGACTGCCAGGTGCATGAAAGAGGCATAAGGACATGACCAAAGGGATGACGGGTGCCGAAACGGCATGTGCTAGCAGTGACCCCTGTGAGGGAAAGGTAGACCCAGAGGTTCTTGATGTGCAGCTCATTGAAGTGGAAGGGTCAGGCATGGGCCAAGTGCAGAGGACTTGAACAATCTAAAGTTGACGAAGCAGATAATGATGAAGTTTTAGTTCATGTCGAAAGTGTTCCAAAATTTTTAAATACCAGTTACTCATTATTACGTATTATACAGGTGTTGATAGGTTATATAACTACGCCATTGCCAGTAATGGAGTTAGAGTTGTTGAACAATATTAGAAGTAGATATAAGGAGCTGCGACCTAATAGCAAACAGTGGTAAGTAGTTGTGATTCTTGGTGTATGTTGGTTTTCGTAGCAATGTTCTTTTATGTGTCAGTGAAACCTTCACATTGTGAGATAGAGAAGAGGACTTGAAGGAGTGCACGCCAAAGCTTGTGCCTGCCAATTGGTTGCGGGGCCTCATCAATGTGGTTCCAAAGGCTAGAGTTGGCGACAGGTCCGGGAGGTACTGCATTGGTAACCTCGCAACTAACATGTTCGCTGAGTTCCTTCATAGGCGGTGATGTCGATTTTTTTTGAAGCACCACACGAGTGTATGATTTTATAACTTGAAAGAAACGCCAAATAGGTGTTTAGTGCATGCAATTTTATGTATTCACGTTACTAACATGTGTGTTACTGTTGTAGGTCATCTTGCACAACAAGGCGTGTATCTCGGACATGATATGGGGTAGCTTCAAACCCGCTCTGCATGCGAGCCTACGCTACGTAAGTTATGCAAAACTATTCCAAATAGGAACACATTGATGGACTTTTTAGGAACATGTTAACTAGTGGTGATTGTAGGTGTTTATGCCACTCCTAACACAACGGCATATGCAACGTCGAGCAAGTGGTCATCCACATCAAGTGCAACAGCTGACAGTATAGTCCCCTCATACGGCCCACTCAAATAAGCTCCATCTATAAATAATATCTTCCTACACCCAAGGATGAACCCATTCAGTGATGCATTATATGCAACAAATATACGCTTAAACCTGAATCCTTTCATCTCACATAATGCTCTTGAATCAGAATTAACCTTCAGAATAGCTGCATAACTCTAGGGCAAGAGCTTATAATGGTCATCCGTTTCATTTGCTAGCAACTTCACATACTCACGGGCCCTCCAACACTGCATATATAATACTTTCATTCGTATCTCTAGCTGTAAGTCCTTTAATATCTCCGGGGGAGTAGAACTATCATTTAGTCAAACCTTCCCGTCAATGAGACTCTTAAGGAGACCTGCTCTCATTCATCTTCTCCCCCGCTTCCCTATTTGGTACTCGGCTCCCACACTATGCACATGTCCTGCTACAAACTCCTTCACATACAATCCACCTCTTTTTAGGTATCCCCTCACACAGACATAAAACCCACATCCTTCTGTAATGCACTTCATAGCAATTCGTTGCCGATAATTTTGTACATACTTATATTAAAATTTGTTTGCTATGTCATACTTTTAAATACTTATCTTCACTCACTAGCAGAAGCAAAGAACTGACCCTTCCCTTTTATTTCATTCTTCCATGTCAGCATCTTCTTTTGATACACCTCGACTTGCAACCTCGATGTAGGCTACACTACACCATCACTTGCTTCATCCTTGTCAAAGCTAGAGCTCGAATCACCAAATTCGTCCTTAGGTATATCAAACGATACACTACTCCTTATCGCATTCGTACGTTCCTTCACCACAGAAGGTTCGTCAACTTCCTCACCTTCTTCTGTATTAGCTTGAGCAGTATCCCTGCAGATTAACAAAAAATTTACACATGATCAGTCATTGTTTATAACTAGTATAAATTATCACCCACTGTCACATGTTTATCTACAACAATGCTTCTTACCTTGGGATCTGCTCAGTCACACTCTCCTGTCCTCACCACGAACAACACCATCTGCAACATCTACACTTACTCCAACCCTTCCATGATCACTACAACCACCGCCTCCACTACCCTTTATACGCTTCATTCTCATGTAACCGTCCCATACATGGGCCTTCACTCCCTGCCACATAAAGGTATGCATAGTCATCATTGCCCTTTATCAACTTCCTAACATCACCATCCCATCCTAATGGCAATAACTCCATTTGATTACACTTCAAACTATACCATATCAACCGACCCCTTATACCGTCTCCCATTGCCTCCTCCACTAATTGCAACACTTTAACCACGCCCATGTTCTCTTTCACCGAGACGCAGTCCTTCTTCCCCCTTGTAACATAACTTCCCTCCCGACCTTCCTCTAAAAAACCTCTCCAACATATATAGTCTACAATAACAATCACCTGTAAATGCACATATATTTGTCAGCACCAATTCCGCACACTAAATACACACCACCTTCATACCCTAGCAAATCTAATTCTAACTTCTCATACAACAATAACCTGGGTTATAACAAACACCAAACTCAATTCACCCCTGAAACTAGCATATGATATTGTATTCCTTAAGTTTATTATGTGCACACAGATGATAGTTTATTATCCATTTACCCATCCCATGGTCAGCCCAGGTTATTGAATATAGATATCTGGGTTAACTACTACTACATCCTGTATTATTCAGTATGCATCTACGGGTTATCGACTGTAAATGAGGATATTAATACCATTACCAACTAACTATATTATACCGGTCCACACAATTACAAGCATTTTATACTACTACAGAGCAGAACCCCAAACTACATTTACACGCACAACTCGTCAAATTGTTAACTCGGGTTATTTAACACAGATATCCGAGTTAACCAGTACAAATGAGCACATGCATATTAAACATGCAACCTGAGAGTACATGCATCACAAACTCAACAACACGACCACACTACCATTACAATTACAAACATCAATTCAATCCAAGCCCTAACTAGCCACAACTAAACGAACCCCAAATCTCCAACGTCAACACCCACACCCTAATCTTACACCAATGCTACCCTTCTACAACAACAGTACAAACCCCCCAAATCTCCACATTTCCCATTTCATAAATGAAATTCACGCAAACAAATTACATGACCATTTAACTCACTTACCTATGTACAATGCAAACAAGAAGTGATCCATAGATCAGTAACCACACCACATGCACAGTGCTTGTCCTCTACTTCTTTTAATAGCTTCCACAACCTACTTTCATTCAATTACATAACCCTTGCCTAACCGTCAATCCTCCTTTAATCCCCTTATTCCCACTCGATTTTTTGTAAAAATGACATGTTTGCAACACAAATACAACCTCCCTTCCCTATCTTAATTTAAAACCTACCCTTACCCACCTCTTACCCTGCCATTATCGATTTGTAAGAGCTGAGAAATGGCTAAGTGTCCTTCATTTTAGGAGTCTTCTTTGATAAGTCCCCCCCTCAATTGCTAAGACTTCATTAAGGGTAATGTAGTAATTATAAGTGGATATGACTTGACCCCCTCAAAAGTTATTCCAAATAAAAATAACATCTTTCAGTAGGAAAAGTAATTTTAAACAACACCATTTAGTAAATTTCTCTTGTTTTGTTGGTACCCCTTTCTAACCGTCTATTTCTTAATGTTTTATTTTTTATTTATTTTCAAGATAAATGTTGATCTAGTGGTTTGTTGATAATTGAGCTTGTTGGACCTAAACAATGCAGACCAGAAGCAAACATTAGATCAGACCTGTGGGTCCATTAGGAAGCCCATTGGACTATACTCAATACAATAGTACTATATTAGTAATGCTTTTCTCGATGTATAGGATAGGTTTTTAGCCTTCGTTTGTAAATTATATGTAAAATAATAAATAATTTAATTTTTTTGTGGCGTATGTAATTTTTTAAAATTTTTTTAAATTAATAATTTTTAAACTTAAAATATAGTTATTAGGTAGTATAAGTTATAAAAAATAATTAAATTGAGATTCTTATATATTAAAATGGATTATGACTAACTTAGTCGAATACATATACGCATATCATATGAATTTAATGTATGATTCCTTATATATTGTTAGAATTTGTAGTTTTCTAATTCTAACAACTATATGTAAAATGTATAGTAAATCATTTCCGTAATTTACATAATTTGTGAAAAAATAATTTCAGCCTCTACAAAAAAAAATACAATAGTTTTTTTAAGTTAAGTAGAAATCCCACTTCCTTGGAATCAGCCTCTTTATGGGCAGAAATGTCCGTTGGGGTAAGGCTGCCTACATCTGGATCTCCCCAGACCCTGCGAAAATAGAACCCACACTGGGAGTTGTTGCTGTTGCTGTTGTTGTTGTTGTAGAAATCCCACTTCCATAATTATTTGTGGATGAAAAAAGAAAAATTAATTTATAATACCTAGAACTAATAGTGGATTTTGACTGTTCTTTTAAAGTCAATTTGGTACAATAGTTTTACGCGATTAAGAAATTATTCATTATTTGTGGAAAAGATATTTGTGGCAAGACTGCAAGGGTGTAAGTGTACTAGTAATAGTAATAGCAAATAGTAAATAATAATAATAATACCAATACGAATAATAATAATCATCATCATAATAATAGTAATAGGATTCATAAATCTTTAATTATTTCTTAATAATGTATCTAATATCTTTCGTATTCCATATTTATAGTAGTAAAGACTTAATTATTCATACTTTAATTAAAAATAATAATTTTTGTGGCTTGGATTTAGGTTTGAAATTAGATCAGAAAAAATCCAAACCTTGAAAAATTTGACACATGACATCTGCTAGCTTTGAGAGGTTTTATATATATATATATATATATATATATATATATATATATATATATATATATATATATATATATATGTATATATATGTATGTATGTTCTCAAAGGATATTTTTCTTCTATTTTTAAAATATGAGGACATTGATACCCGCGAGTTAGGCCCTATGGGACCTGAAGCCATTTGTGTAGGGGGTTTAAGTTCCTTTTTTTAGGGCATAGAATTTCATATCTACGAGTGTCAAATTCTTTACCAAGAAAACTTGTACCAAATGAAAGGATAAGAAATTTAAGACCTAAAGATATCAACTTTCATTTCTTTTCTTCATACTAAAAACCCTTTAAGGTTCCCCAAGAAGATTGTAGTGAGTCATTAAGACGGATAGATAGAGATGAGATTTGGAGGCTTGCTAGGCAAAAGTGTCTCTTCCACAGCCTCGAACTCGAGACTTCTTAATCTGTATAGTTCCTGTAGAGTTCCTGAAGAAGGGAAAAAAAAGTTGCACAATACAAATATTATGAATATTCTTGTGATAACTTTGGTTATCCATACAGTTATTGACTTAATTTATCTCACATTGTTGCCATTTTTCTTACCATTGTCAGCAAGTTTCCTTATGACATGTTTATAAAAACACATACAAACATATTGAGTATTTTAAAAGGTTAAATCCACTCTTTCAGTAGGACACAAGGGACAAAAATACTAGAATTTGACCATTGGTTATCTCTCACATATCAAATCCTTCCCATTTTAAATCTAGATGTATCTTCTCTCCGTAAGCCAGGGCGACGAGAACCCTAGCTTTCGTGCAGAGGTTATGTTGCCTTCACTGTTTACGTAGGGCTTGTGGGTGGAGTGGGCTACCTTTCTGTAGGCGTTGTAATCGATCACTGCATTGATCGGGGCTTGGTGTTTTTGCTGGATTTCTTGTAGGTTGATTTCTTTTTTGCTGATTAGTGTTATTGGCCTGCTTTCTTGGGGTGGAAGCAACGGCATAGAATCAATGGCGATAGGGCTGGAGGAAGCATGGAAGGATCTCCAGTTAATGGAGGAGAAGGCAGTGGTGGTGGAATACGTTGAAGAGACTCCGAAGGAGCGGTTGGACCAAGTTTCTTTGTGTTTGATGGGCAAACTATTTACTGATACTTTCTTCAATGTTGGAGCGCAGAATGTGCCAAAGAACGTATGGAAGCCAGCAAAAGATCTTGTCATTAAGGAAGTAGATAAAAATCTATTTAGCTTCCAGTATTTCGCTACAGTGGACATGGAGTTCGCCTCGAACAAAGGGCCATGGGCCTTTGATGGGTGCACCGTGCTGTTGAAACGGATAACGAGGATGGAGCAACTATCAGAGATCACGCTTGATACCGCTAGATTTTGGGTTAAGGCATATGATCTGCTAGGACTGAAACAAACAAGTTCCTTTGCTAAATTTTTAGGAAATAACATAGGAAAATTTATTGGGTGTGATAAAGCTTCGCTGGGTGGGGTAGACCGGTCAGTTAATCACCAAGTGGACGTTGACATTATGAAGCCTTTAAGGAGGGGCATCTAGGTGAAGTCTGAAGGGAAAGCTATTTGGATCACCTTCAAGTTTGTCAAGCTTGCAGATTTTTGTTACGCGTGTGGAAGGCTTGGGCATACATACAAAGGGTGTGCACTATTTGATGCTGGGGTACGAGAAGGTGAGCTTCAATATGGGCCTCAATTAAGGGCCTCGCCCTTGAAATCTAAGAGGCAAAATGCCGGGGTGAACTACAGGAAGAGAAGAGGCTTCTGCTAGTGTTTCAGAAAGGCAAGGATTTGACGGGAGCTTGGGCTAGGTTGGACTTTGACAAAGAAAGTCACACGTTAGAGGTGGGGGTGGATGATGCATTGTCGAAGGGTGGGTCAAGCTCTGACAGAATGTATATCAATGGGGAGGCTATTGAGGTTCCAAATGATGCTATTAAAAAGAAAATTAATGACATCAACACATGTACCCATCACAAGAAGGTTCGCGTTATGTCAAACGATGCTGGAGGTATATTCGATATTGCTAGTCCGGTGGAGGTTTCCCTGCAACCTCGCCCACTACAATGAGTCTGATATGCTTGAACTATCAGGGGCTCGATGATCCCCAGGCAGTTGACACCCCCTATGGCTTTTTACGGAGAGAGTTACTGAGCTTGGTTTTCCTATATGAAACCAAGCTTGCTGGAATGGAGATGGCTGCGGTAAAATATCAGATTGGTGAGTTCGAGGAGGTTTATTCTGATTCACGGGGTCGTGCTGGTGGACTGGCATTGCTATGGAGGAAATCGGTCAAGGTATCTCTACTATCAAACTCCTTTAATCACATAGACGTTGAGCTGGAAGACTTTGGACCAAGGGATAAATGGAGGATTACTAGGGTATATGGGTGGCCTGAGTCGTCATAGAAGTTTAGAACTTGTAAGCTGCTTAAACAGCTCAAAAATGAATCTCATCTTCCTTGGATTATTGGGGGTGATCTGAATGAAATATTCTATAACTATGAAAAAACTGGAAGGGGAGTAAAAAGTCAAAATGTGCTGCTGGCATTCTGTGATACTATTGAAGAGTATGGTCTTTATGACTTAGGCTTTTCGGGTTATGAATATTCTTGGTGGAATAGGAGGGAAGGCGATGATTCTGTTTGAGGAGTGCCTGGATAGATTCTGTGCAAGTATTGAATGTTCTCTTGTGTTCCCCAATGCAGAGGTAGTGCACCTGAATGACAAGCTCTCGAATCACTTGCCAATTCTCCTGAAGCTAAACGATGTCCGGCGATCGGTTGCTAGAAGGGACAAGAATTTTAAGTTCAAAAATATATGGGTGATGGAGGAAGGGTGTCAACGTATAGTTGAGGAGGGTAGTAGAGAGTGATGCTGGTAATGGGGAGGTGCTTCAGTCAAAGCTACAAACCTGTGGGGATGCTTTAGCTAAATGGCACAGTGAGATGCTTAGGAATATAAAGGCTAATATCCGCAAGCTATCTACTCAATTAGAGGGTGTCCGGGACATCCAACTACGTGATAAAATTCTTGACGACATTGGACAACTGAGGCGCAAGGAGGAACTGTTTTGGGCTTAGAGGGCTAAGGCCGATTTTTTGAAGTACGATGACTCCAACGCGCAGTGGTTCCATGCAAGGACGAACATGAGGTGAGCTGCTAATACCATTAGGCCCTTAGAGAGTGAAGATGGTTCTTTGGCGGTTAAAGAGGAGGAGATTCAATAGGTAATAGTTGCTTATTTTGCACAACTGTTTTTCTACATCGATCCCCTTGAATATTGACAAGGTACTAGAAGATATGGATGCGAGAGTGACTGACGATATGAATGCAGCTTTGTGTGGACCGTATCATGAGACTAAGGTTCTAGAAGCACTCAAAATGATGCACCTAAATACAGCTCCTAGGCCGGATGGTTTTAATCCTCTATTTTTTCAAAAATTTTGGGATGTGGTGGACAAGGATGTTTCCCGAGTTGTCCTCGATCTGTTGAACACACTAAAATGCCCGTTACTTTAAACCATACGAATATTGTGTTAATCCCTAAGGTGGCAAACCCGATCAACTTGAGTAGCTTTCGACCTATTAGTTTGTGTAATGTTGTACACAAACTAGCCACTAAAAGTTATCACCAACAGGCTGAAGTCTATTTTGCCTAAGATTATCTCTCCTACTCAGAGTGTGTTCACTACGGGTTGGCTGATTATGGACAATATTCTTGTATCCTATGAGGTGTTCCACTCCATGCAATCACAAGCTTGTAGGAATAGAATGATGACTATTAAAGTGGACATGAGCAAGGCTTATGATCAGGTCGAGTGGCTGTTCCTGAGAGCAGTTATGCTGAAGCTGGGGTTCCAGGCCTCGTGGGTGGAGACTGTTATGAAATGTGTGGAGTCGGCTACCTTCTCCTTTGTGCTTAATGGAGCACCGGTGGGATATGTGGGGCCCAGAAGGGGATTATGTCAAGGGGAGCCTATTTCCACCTATTTATTCCCTTTTATGGCTGAAGGTCTCACTCGTTTGCTCCGTAAAGCTGAAGTTGATGAGATAATTTGGGGTCATTCAGTCTGTCAAGGGCGCCTCCTGTTTCACATCTTCTGTTTGCCGATGACTCAATCTTTTTCTGCAAATCATCTATTTCTAAAGCTAGAGATGTGAAATCCATCATTGAGCTGTATGGGTCAGCCTCAGGTCAACGCGTTAATTTTGATAAATCCAGCGTGTTATTTGCAAAAAGCATTCCCCAGGAATGGAGAGACGATATTACCTTGGAGCTTGATATTAGGGAGGTGCTCGCTCAAGAAAAATATTTAGGGCTCCCCACATACATTGGGAGGTCGAAGAGGAGAACTTTTCTTCTATTAAAGACAGAATTGGGAAGCGACTTTCGAATTGGATGGATAAACTGATATCCTGAGTGGGAAGGGAAGTGCTAATAAAGGCTGTAGCACAAGCAATCCCTACCTATGCGATGAGTATTTTTAAGTTACCTAAGGATATTTGTGGCTCTATTCAATCGGTGATTAATAGGTTCTGGTGGAATCATGGTACTAATCACGAGAACATTCACTGGGTTAGCAGTGCCCATTTATGCAAGCAAAAGGACAAAAGGGGTCTTGGCTTTAGGGACTTAGAGGCTTTTAATGAAGCTTTACTTGTAAAGCAAGTTTGGAGGCTGATGTATGATAGCTGGACTCTAAGTTATAAAATCTTGAAGGCTCGGTACTTTCCTGAGTATGACATTCTGGAGGCCAACTTATGGACCAAACCAAGTTACACTTGGCGCAGTCTGTGGGGGTTGTTTAATCTGGTATGTAAGAGGTTAAGATGGGTAATCAGTAATGGAAAGTCAATTCACATTGGACAATCCCGTTGGTTGCCTAGGCCCTCCTCATTAAAGTCTATCTTATTAGGGGAGCCTTCTCATATGGATCGGTTGGTTTCTTAGCTGATTTGTAAGGAGGCGGGTACTTGGCGTAAGGAGTTGGTGCATAGGATGCTGCCCATTGACGCAGACATGGTTCTCGAGCTCCCTTTATATACCTCTTGGCCCTCGGATAAACTGATATGGAACTTCGCAGCTAATGGTCTATTCTCTGTTCGGTCGGCCTATCATCTTGCTCGTTCCCTGAAATTATAAAGTCTGGCTTCAAGCAGCTTCCAGGGTACTAAAGACTTTTGGCGCTTGGTCTGGGGGTTGAATGTTTCACCACGAATCAAGTTATTTACTTGGAGAGTGGGCATTTCGGCACTCCGTACTAGGGCAAATCTTAGTCGAAGACTTCCAAATTTCTCAATGTCCTGTGCAGTATGTGGGGCGATGGAGGAGTCGAACCTTCACTCTTTGCTTTATTACCCTATGGCGATGGAGATTTGAAGCGGCTCTAACTTTGACGCGAAGCTTTGGGATGGGGATTTTCCTTCAGTGATGGACTGTTTGCTGTTGGCCAGAGACTCTCTGGACAATGATGAGTTGGGGGAATTCGCAGCTGTCCTGGGAATGCTAGAATTCTCGTAATAAACTTCTGTTTGGAACGCGTCATAGTAACTTGCATAGTGCAGGGAAGCGGGCTCGAGCTTTTGTACACAATTATAGAAAGGTGCAGATGGACTCAGTATTGGACTCGAAACATGAGACTGCATGCTTGGAATGGAGGCCACCTGATGCTGGTTACTTGAAGCTCAACATGGATGCGTGCAGATTGGGGGAGGGGAGCTTTGGTTGGGGCTTTGTGCTGCGAGACCACTTGGGTGTTATAGTAATGGCAGGGAGCTATCAATGGGTGTGGTTCCAAGGTGCTGAACTAGAAGAAACTCGAGCTTGCTTGTTTGCTCTCAATCAAGTCCAGCGGCATGGCCATGACCGGTTGATAGTGGAAAGTGATTGTCTGTCACTAGTCTCTAAGTTGCAGAAGAAGGAAGCTGCGAACAATTCTCTTGGGTTTTTTATTTCAGACATTTTTAGGCTTGTTTCCGATTTTCAGTTTATCTCTTTTTTTTCATGTTAAGCGGGGGGGTTTTAGTTGCTCATGAGCTAGCCCACTTACAACCTTTTGTCTCTCAGGAGAAGATATGGTTGGAAGGGGTGCCAGATGACATCCACAATCTGGCCAGCAGGGAGATGTATAATTTTATTGAAAAGTCATTAATATAATCTCCCACCCCTGTTTCTTCAAAAAAAAAAAAAAAAAAACCTCTTTTAGTAGGATGACTCAAATCGAATTAAACTTTGATACATGTATTATTAGCTTTTAAAGGGGAAAATGAAAACTAGAAATAACAAAATACTGCAGCGAATATCAGTAATAATATTTTTGTCAGTGCTACCAAAGGAAAAACCACCGTATAAAGCATGTATTTTCATATATGTCCATTGTGTAAAGTCAATGCTTCCAATGGCACATATTTAACCGTAATTTTTAACAAATGCTGTATTTTAAACATTCAGTGTCACACTTTAATCTATATAACTATATTTTAAAATTAAGTGATTACAACCTTAATTAGACATTTGACAATCACTCATTGGATGTAAATATTGCTTTCTTTTCTCTTTTCTAAATTAATGATTTTAGATATTAATTGAGATATATTAGCAAGAGTAATTAGATCAAATCAATGTAGGTATTCAACTTGTAGGTATTCAACTCATAGGTTTCACTTTATATTGGAAAAGTTACTAAGTTTTGAATTTTGTACTTCATCTTTTCTTCTTCTTTTGAAATTAAGTGTTAGTATCTTCTTAAAACCTGTGTAAATTTTATATTCGTAATTTTAATATTATAAGTATAATCATAAAATCATAGATCAATAATATTAGAAATAGGATTTTAAAAAATTATGATTTAAAGTAAAATTATTTTATTATAGTTTCATTAATATATATTTTACAAATATTTTAGTTCGGCAACTAATAAAAAATTAGATTTCAGTTGTAGTCTTAATATTAATTAAAAAGATATAAAATGGCTATCAACACTCCATTTTTTTGACACTTTTCATATTTTCATAGGGAAGTAGGTTTAATTAATGATCATATTTTAATTTTCTTTGAATCAAACTTTTATAACGAATGGATATTTGTAACTCAGCTTCAATTAACTCGTTATGTATGGATTAATTTTATTATATTAGCCTTAATTAATTGTAATAACTTTTCTCCTTTTAAGTGGAAAGGTCGTATAGTTATAGTCAGAGAGTGATGGAGCAAGGCAGTGATGAACTCTAAAAATTATATTTCACAATTCCTGGACAAAGGTGCACTAATGGCTACATTAACTTTGTATGCTTCAATTTGTGACTCAAAATTATTTTGGGCTCTTAGATTCACTACAATAGACTGGTCCATTTGAGACCGAAAAATTCGGTCTCCAAAATAGAAAACTCGGTCTCCATTTAATTTTGGAGACCGAACAGAGACCGAAAAATGTCGGTCTCCAAAAGCTTGATAGCAGTTCAAATTTGGAGACCGAATTGCACACATCGGTCTCTACCTGAGATCGAATTTTGAGACTAGACTGCCACGGTCTCCATTGGAGTCTGGGCCAAATTGGTCTCTATTGGAGACCAAAAAATTTGGTCTCAATTAGAGACCAAATATTTTGGTCTCTAATTGAGACCAAAATTGCCGGGTTTCTATTTGAGACCAACAATGCCCTGTCTCCATTTGAGACCAAAATGGATCGGTCTCCATTTGAGACCAAAATGGCCCGGTCTCTAGTGGAGACCACTGACCTCGGTCTTTATTGGAGATCGGTTTTTATTTTGGTCTCAACCAGAGACCGGCGCCCCTTTTTGGCTAAGTTGGAGGCCGCTACTTCAGTTTCGATCTCAGATAGAGAACGTGATTTCAATTTCAGTCTCTAACCTGCATATATTTTTTGCAATAACTCTACCCATGTGAACATACCACCTACATTTTACACATCATGCTATTTACATATCCGGGCCACATTTGCCCTTAAATACAATATCTCGAAGTATGTGCCACACATTTGGTTTCACAAATCTCAAATTACACTAAAATTTCCATAGTTTCTCATTCCAAGAATACAACTACCGCGTACAACAGTTCCGTGTCCAATAATTTCTGCAACACCACCCAAAACGGTTATCCAGCATACATGAAATCCCAAGACCAATGTTCCACATTCAAGTGTTCAAGCAATTATAATTATGCATCCGACTAAGCTAAGCGGTACAACCATATATACCTAAATCTATGAGGACGCCTAAGAGTTATTCGCACGGGTGGGGTGGCCAAAGAGTGCCGAGAAGCTATCAAATCGAGCATTAAGCTCCAGTAGTCCAATTCTTTGCTCATCCAGTTACTTTGTTATAGCTTCCAACTCCTCCCTAGTACTACTCAACTCCTCCCTAGTACTCCTCAACTCTTCCTCTGTCGAATGTAGTCGAGCTTAGGTCGTCTGCAACTCATTCTGTGTCGTTTGTAATTGATCTTGGAGTTGGGTAACTATCCGGGGGAGAATATGCCAACGAAGTGCTGCAGCTACTACGCCAAGACGTGGTCGGTGGCAGGACCCTCTCTTCCAAGTCTGTATATGGTGCCCTTCTCACTCCAATCACCACAAGCCTTAAAGAATAGGCGATCATCTGCTGCTGAACCGACTTACACATCAGTTCCTGCTTTCAGCTGCTCATATTTTTCCTACATCATCGGAATGAATAGAAAAAGTCAAACAAGAAGCTTGTGTACAGATTTCAGTCATCTAACTTTATATCGAAGTGTTGCTATAGTGCTTACATAAACACTTTGTGCGTGAGCATCGCACCAAATCCACTGACCATTCTCCTCAACCTTTGAACGAGGGGCAGCAAACACCTCAGCAGCTGAAGGTCTTCTTCCCTATTGCTTCGTCTATCATATACTCATATATCTCTCTACATTAGCAACATTGCAAAGTTAAAAACTATATATTCCAGTGATGTAGTTTATATTTTCATACCAGTGTCTCGGCCGGTCTATCTTGTTCTTCCTATTCCCCTCTGATCGCTTCTTGAATTCCTCATCAGTTTTCCTCTTGTTCTTCAATGATGTGCGAAGATCATCCATCATCCAAGGAATGATCTTCTCTGGAGGATTCTTCCCGGTCTTGTTCACTATATCTTTCACCCTTACACGCACCTTTTGTTGCCATTCTCTTCTGACTAGTGCCTCGTGCTCGAGATTTCATGTGAATTGTTATTGCACGAAAAATTTCAAAGAATAGAAAAAAAATTAATTGCATTGTGTTAGTAGGTATACATAAATGCGTGTACATAAGTGGTCATGTTAATTTGCAACAAAACTCATAATAAGTGGTCATGTTTTAAACATAATAAAAACAAAACATATGGATTATCATGTAATATGTCAGTTCTAATTCCAATTACATACATAGACCTTTCTGTAATAGATACACAAAAAAAAAAAAAAAGAGAGAGAGATAAGACACTTATTGTCTAAAAGATTGCTTCAAAGACATACATATTTAATGTAATGTAAAGATAGGTGATCATAATTAAGAATAAATAAATAAATAAATCATTCTCACCTTAAATAAGAACTTCGTAGCTACCAGCAGCCCTTATTAAACCCCCTTTTGTTTAATTTCCAGAACTTTTATTTATCCCTCAAATCAACATTCACCTTCTGCCCTTCTCTCTCATCTCTTAGCTTCCTCATTCATTGATTCTCCAGTTATTTTCATACCTTCAATTCCCGCTTAAATTAGTACGAAAGACATTCTTCAGTTATTTTTCTGAAAAGAAACGGACAGAGTTCCGCCTAAAAATAGACCATATTCCAGGCTTTAAGCCATACATTACTTTCCAGTAATAAATACAACTACAAAAAACATTCGCACGCTCAACGGGCCAAACGCCCAGAGTACACCAAATATACATCTCAACGGATCACACATCCGGATCATTGGGGTTTACATTCACACACCACCAAGTATACATCAACCTTTCATATAATGATATAATACCCTAAAGTATACACTTAGGTACACGCATAGTTAAAGGTGTAAGCAAGTCCTAACCTGCCAATAACAGCATCATGGATGATGATGATGAGATTCATATATATATATATATATATATATATATATATATATATATATATATATATATATATTATATATATCTATATATATATATATATATATATATATATATATATATATATATATATATAGCTCTTGTGCGCTTATATATATATATATATATATATATATATATATATATATATATATATATATATTTCCGGAAAGAAACAGACAGAGTTCCGCCTAAAAATTGATCATATCCCAGGCTTAAAGCCATACATTATTTCCCTACAATAAATAAAAGTATAAAAGATATTCGCACGCTCAATGGGCCACACGCCCAGAGTACAACAAGTATACATCTCAACGGTTCACACATCTAGAGTATTAGGGTTTACATCTTAGAAATTAAGAAAACAGGATCAATGTTTATGTCGCATACATGTTTGATGAATCTAACTGATATGATTGATGTTTAAGGCTTATGATGTCTCTCAATCAATTTATCTATCAATACTTATGCAACTTAGATCAATGTTGGTATGATGTACCTAAATCAATGTTAGTATACCAACCAACATACCATATTGTAAAGCTTAAAACCTTTACCTTAAAACAATTCTACCAAAACCGCTTGTGATCCTCCAACACGTGAAGCCATCCTTGTAGTAAGTTCGAATGATCTCGGATATGGCTCGTGCGACATCTCAATGACCAAACCTACGATAGAGCATTGCCTACAAATTAGATGAAAATGTAGTACGCCTCAGGTTCGTGGATTTTGAAAGTGAATTACACCTACCACATGTTGGTATTAGGCACAAGTCGCGCCCTTGTCAATAGCATGCTAGGGCCCTGCAATGGAATCTCCAGAGGTTGTGTCTCCTGAGAGTCGTACTGGGCAATGGATTTGCTCGAACATCCATGCGTACCTACTCCTGCGCAATGTTAGGTAAATCAGTTAGATGAGTGCATGCATTTAAATTAGAAGATTGTATGCCAAACAACACTAAATATGATGCACTTAGCAATGTTGGACATTGTGCTATGAAGGTGACAAAATGCATGAATACATTTAAGCATTAAGCAATACGCACTCTGACATGAAAACATGTTAGTCAAATAACATAACAAATACAGGGAGAAACTGCAATAAAAGTTTGCATACATTTAAAATACTCGATACGAGTTCCAACACATAAAACACAAGCTGCGCATAAATTGGTCATCGACGTGCACTACATAAACATTGAATCAGTGAAGTAGTCATCATCATCCTCATAAACATTATCATCATCTTCTTCTAGTAATCCCTCGTGCCAATCCTCTCCATATCCACCATCGATGGCGTCAACCTCCTCGTCTACATTGTCATATGTGTCATTTTCCTCTTCTTGAACGATATCAACATCATCGTCTATGTTAATATCTGCTAAATTTGGCGGGTTGTTGTTTTCATCTATTTGGAATGGTGTATCCTCTTCGGGGGCATCTATTATTGACCTTTGTCTCATTTTGAACACTGCCCACCAATCCTTTTTAGTGTTGTCTTTCATAGGATAAGGTATAAACCAAACTTAGGTGACTTCACTTGTAAGGACAAATGGATCATACTTGGGATATCTCTTCGTGTGATTGACATCAACCAATTTGTATGTATCATGGACAACAACACCATTAATGCAGTCATGCCAATCATACTTAAACAAGATCGTCTTATATGGATGAATGTCCCCAACATAGTGTAACTCAATTACATCCTAGAGAATGCCATGATATTCCTTTCCATCTGTTCCTTTCACGCACATGCCGTAATTCATAGTTGACTTGCTTTTCCCACATTTATATGTGTGGAAGTTGAAGCCATTGACGTAACAATGATCCCAACGATGAACATGCCTTTTAGGGTCATATGCAAGTGCTCTTAGGATATCGTTGTTGATGTTGGAGTGTAAGACCTACATGGTCGTCCTAACCACAAATAATCAAATATGTTGTCATTATCGTAAAACTACAAGAATACTTCCTCAATGTAAGGGAAACACATTGTGGAAATACGTACATAAGCTTTGAACCATTCTGGAAATCTTTCCTCAAACTTTAACCACACATCCTTGACCCAAACATGAGCGTTTTGTTGGACCATCTCGACCTCAAAGATCTTACACAATGTAAGGAGAACACTATGTAGTCGTGTTTAATGTATATACATTTTCCTCCATATGTAATACAGAAACTTACCGTTCATATTCTCCTACCAACCCATAATTCGATAGCACATATGCATGCACCAATCAATGATCTAAATGATCCAAGAACCACACACTGCCCTTATTCGGGGCATATCCAATGTTACGGGAGAAAATGTCCGGAAGATTGACATTAGATTTGTCCTGGTCAATGTTCATCACATATCTGGGCAAATCCCTTGCCCTAACATAAACACTATCATCAAAATAGTTTGCAATCAAGTTCATTATGTCTTCCATTAAGTATGCATAGTAAATTGAAGGCTCAACACATGCTTTATTGCCTACTTTCCCCTTTAAATGATGAAGAAACCTGTAATCCAATAAATTGAAACGTTATTTGTGTATGTAACTTGAGACATGATTTCCATGAATTATATCATACCTTTCATAGTCATACATCCATTGATATTGAACCGGGCCTCCAAGTTTCAGTTCAGTAGGTAAGTGGACAGGTAGATGCTCCATTACATTAAAGAATGCAGTGGGAAAAACTCATTCCAACTTGCATAATATTTCTGCAATATTATTCTCCAAACGGACTATGTTATCAACATGTAACTTGGAGGAACACAAATCTCGAAAGAACTTGCTAAGCTCAGTTAGCACGTTCCAGACATTGGTGGGTAAGAGATCTCTGAAAGCCAGAGGCAACAAATGCTGTATGAAAACATGACAATCATGACTTTTCAAGTTATGCAGTGAAGCATTTCTCATGTCCACTCATCTACTCAAGTTTGAGGCATAACCATCTGGGAATTTCAGCTTACGGATCCATTCACACACCACCTTTCTGTGCTCCTTCTGTAAAACATACGGAGCTTGTGGCATAACTTCTCGTCGGCTTCCTTCACCAGCTTCAACAACGCGGACATTAAGTCTCCTACATTTACAATGAGTAAGCATGTCCTTCCTTGCGTTGAGGTCATCTTTTGTTTTATCCTTTATATTCATCACTGTGTTAATTATTTTCTCGAAAACATTTTTCTCAATGTGTATGACGTTAAGGTTGTGCCGAATTAATAGCTTGCTCCAATAAGGGAGTTCCAAAAATATGCTACGTCATCTCCAATTGTGAGACTGTCTATAACCATCTACTTTTTCCTTGTGATCTGCTACCATTGGGAGCGAAGACACACGACTCCAAACCTGCTTCCCGGTCAACATAGGAGGAGGTTCAGAATGGTCCGCCCTGTTTTTAAAAAATGCAGATTTATGATGCCGAAATCTATGATCCTTTGGGAGAAATTGATGATGACATTCAAACCAGGATTGCTTGTTCCCATAGACTAGTCTGAATGCTTTTGTGTATTCTATATAATAGAGACACGCTAATCTTCCAGCAGTCATCCAGCCAGAGAGCATGCCATAAGCGGGGAAGTCACTCACAGTCCAAATAATGGTAACTTTCATTAAGAAATTTTGCCTCAGGGATGCATCATATATCAGTATTCCTTCATTCTACAGTTGCACAAGTTCTTCAATAAGAGGTTGCATGTATATGTCCAGATTTCTTTTTGGATTCTTTGGACCAAGAATAAGGAGAACAATAAACATAACCTGTCTTTTCTTACACATCTATGGGAGCAAATTATAGGGGGTCACAATTACTGGCCAGCATGAATATGTTTGACCATAATGGCCAAATGGTGAGAAGCCATCAGTGCAGAAGCCTAACATTACATTACATGGTTCGGCAGCAAACAAAGGATAGGAAGCGTCTAGATGTTTCCATGCCTCGCTATTCGATGGATGTGCCATGATCTCAGGAGGGCGCTTGTGCTTATGGTGCCATCTCATACTCTCAGTAGTTTTCTTTGCTGCATAAAGACGCTGTAGTCGAGGTCCAATAGGAAAATATATTAGTTGCTTCTTCGGGATTTGCCTTCCTTCTTTGCTCGTCCTCAAGTATCTTCCTTCATCACAAAAAGAGCATCTATCCAGGCCATCTGCCTCCTTCCAAGATAACATGCAAACATTTATTTTACGATGTGAAAGTTCAAGACCCGCAAGCAACTTCTTAATTTCATAGTAATTTCCCACTCTGTCATTGTTATTTGGGTATATCTCCTTCATAAAGGATGTAATACCATTAACTGCTCAATTGGGCATATTATATTCACATTTTAGATCGGTAAGCTGTGCAACAGCTTTCAGTACTGACATTTTACATCCCTTGTACAATAGTCTCTCTGCTGCCTTAAGGAGTTCAAGGAATCTTTTCGCCTTTGGAATTGGTTCATGCTCCTTATTGTGCGGCAGCTCTTGTAATAACGCGGATGACGCAGGTGCATAGGCATCTAGGCATCCATCACCATATCCCTCATAGGGTTGGGTATTACTTGTACATTAGATGTGGAAGTTGCAGCTCCATCATCTTCGAGGAATGTTTCACCATGATGCACCCACCTGTAATAGTTTGGACGAAACTCTCGCTAGTACAAATACAACTTGATCATGTCTACATCAAGGTATGGTACATTGCTGCACTTCACGCAGGGGCATTTGAGTTTTTGACACCTCTGAAACTCTTCTTGTGCACAAGTAAACTTAATAAACACATCCATTTTCTCAACGAATACCTTGCTTAGATACTTCCCTCTATTCTATTATACATCCATTCCCGACTTGGATTCATTGTCTCATGAGGAACTGTACATATTACTAACCAATTATGTTAATACTATTCAGCACCATGTAATGAATGCAATTACATATATCTGATGCAGTTCTTGCTCGATAAGTTAAGTAAACAACAGACAGAGGTAACTAATAAGAATAATTACTTTGTATCTGAATTCAACTACACTAACTATCATAATTAGATTTTATTCAATTCTGTTATTGTGAATTTGTACTAATTTTGATATTATGAAAAGGGATGCTCATACAATGTAAACTATTTTTCTTCTGTAATAGTGAATAAGATGCTCACCAAACCCCCTATTTCAAGGTAAGACTCAAATGGACTGACAATGCCAATATTTTGTCTCTTGTCTGTATCTCATAGGATATATGCTTTGTAATAGACTAATTTGCTTTGCTATTGTTGGATGGCATGAGTTTTGGTATGTATCTTAACTTGTGCATATCGTTGCTATTCGCAGACAATTGTTAACTACTTGGTAAGAGTTCATTCACACTTCAACAGGGGATTGTACCTCAAATCATTTGTTTTGCCAATTGATGTTCTAGATTGTCCTCTAGCACGCTTCATTCTTTTATCTTTTCAATCGTTCCGTGCTCCTTTTTCTAATCAAAAATTGCGCAAGTAGTTGATATTGTTTTCATTTAGTAACATTCTAGCATATTAAGATCACTTGTTTTGATGAAGTAGATCACATGCCACAAAGGGCATGGAATGTCCAACAGTATCAGGTCCAAGTAGTGCATATTAGAATACCAATCTTCCTTCATGGTTTTGGGGATGGTATTTGGAACTTGGCAAATATGTATGGTGAATTTTGTGAATCGGGGCTGAGAAGACAAGGAGGAAGATGATGGAAAGATGGGAATTTATTAAAAGGGTATTTAGATTTACATCAGGGTGGAGAGGACCTCAATTCTAGGAAATTAGACATATTATGGTTTATGAGTTACTTTCTTGGTCATATGCAGAATTTTCTTATGGATAACATGTACTGTATGGCCACAATCTCACCAGCAAATACGCATTCCAGCTCATAATTTCTTTCCATCACGCCTTAGAAAACCTCAGTACTAATTATAATTGACAAAATGGTTACAATAATACCGTCTAATAACTGTCCCAATTTTGTAGTTTTAAAGAGATGTCGATGTATGCTGTTTTACATCTATAACTAATTTTGGTATCTAAGAAAATTGACAAAATGGTTCAGAGATAAATTTCGGATTTTGTAGTAGCCATCACCTGTCAAACCTTAGCCTCAAAGCAGCCTACTTTTCTTGTAATTTAAATATTGTAGCCTAGATGCTTTATGACTATCTTTTGTGAAACAAAAATGTTTATTTTCTTATGAAAAATCCTTAGCATGTCTGATAACATGACAATTATAAGAGTTCGTCAGACCACATGAAGTTAGAATTGAGAAGTTTCAAAATCTCACCCGGAATACTTAGATCTGCCACTAGGCAAGCTCGTAATTATTTTGACACTTAAGTTTCATATGCCTTAGCCACTTGACTATTAGTCATTGTTCTTGGATTTACACTTATAGGTTTCTCCTTGAGGTCATACATTATCTATTGAAACTCAACTATTGAGTGAAAATCTCACTTATTTAATTGTCTCTGTTTGTAAATATGATTAAAACATGAGAAAATTAATGCCAATAATTTGAACTATCGGGTATCAATAGAATAATTTGACCCAACAAAATTAGTGCGAATACTATAAACCACATGAAGACATGAAGCATAGGCCATATGATACCTTACTTTTCATGCAACCCTGGGGTATTTATCTGACTTTAAAGTATAAACCACATTAAACAACCAAAGATTATATTGCTTCTACTTTGGATCACTACATACACCAATAAGCACATTAGAAGAAGCATGTACGTTGGATCCACAAACATACAAGACTTCAAGAAATTCATGTACAGTGAAACATTAATTAATCTCATGCCAATTCAACTTTAATTTGTATATTCAAACTTTGGAAAAAGACATGCAGTTACTGTATCATTGAATAATTCATGTAAACGTATGATTAATAGTTGATTTATGTAATTTGGGTCAATTTCGATCATTTATTTCAAGGCATCGTATGCCTTCTTGTCCATTAGGAGAATTTTAGAACTGTTTACAGAGATTCTTGTTAGTTCTTCATTAGCTAAATGGGCTAATTAAGTTATTTTTTCAGAGTGCAGTACTGCATACATTGAGCTGACATTCCAAAGCATTAAAAGTCCGATTGAAATAGTAGTTCTTTTTAGGTATATGCAGTATAATTGTGAGGTTGCAGACTAGATAAGAAAATAATGGGAAATTGGTGTGAACAATTGAACACAAAAGACAAGCCCGGAGCTGATGACTTTGACTTACACCCAGAATTGAGCCAAAACTCATGTCACCCAGATTAGTTCCTAAGTTATTCGAATTTCTCAGAGAAAAATGCTTCATTGAGATGAACAATTCTAAGGTATTCGAATTTGTCAGAGAACAATGCTTCATTGAGATGAACATTCAGTCACCAACATGATTGCATTGAAGGTGAAGGAAATTACATAAGTTAAATCAAAGATGAAGTCACCCAATTGCAAAGAATGAGATAACTTGCCTCACACAACCGCAAAATCAGGGCCTTCTGTCGCCGGAAACCACCACCTCGCCGGAAATCGCAAACCCTAATTTGCTACACACCGTTCAAGACCACAATAATTAGGGTGTGAGTGATGCTAGAGAGGCGACGATTGGCACTGGAGACAGCGGAAGTCACTTAGTCGGTGCTAGTTTGCTGTCAACCTTGCCGGCATCGAAACAGAGAGGAGAGGGCGCGATTTTGGAGAGAATTCAAAATGGAGATCGAGAAGCTAGCAGAGAGATGAGGAGTAATTGGAGACTGAGGTGTGTTGCTGGATGAGAGCATAATGAAAAGATAACTAATAGTTGGAGACCGAACTTAGAAACCAGACACTTTTTTGGTTTCTAAGTGAAACCGCCATATACTATTGGTCTTTAATAGTAGTCTCCATTTGAGTCTGCATAGTGCGGTCTCTAAAGCCGGTCTCAATTAGAGTCTGGTCTTGATTTCGGTCTCTGATATTTGTCTCAAATTAATACAGGTAAGGCCGGTCTCTGAAATCGGTCTCCAAAATTAATTAGAGATCGGAAATTTTGGTCTCTAAGTGAAATCCCTCCTAGAAGTTTGGTCTAAAAAATGTGAGACCGAACTTTATCTTGGTATCTAATGGAAACCATATCAGGAGTTTGGTCTCTAAATTTGAGACCGAAAATATCTTCGGTCTCTATTGAAAACCAATTTTGGAGTTTGGTATCTAAATCTGAGACCGAAATTTTTTGATAGTCTCTAATTGAACCCAAAATCATATTTGGTCTCCAAATTTTGAGATTGAAAATTGTGTTGGTCTCAAGTGGAGACCGCATATTGATTTCGGTCTCTGAATTGATTTCAATTTGATACCAGCATTTTCGGTTTCTGAATTCGGTCTCCAAATTTAATTAGAGACTATTTTGTTTTTCAATCTCTATTTACACAGATTGTTGTAGTGATTATTTATCAAAATAGTTAATTTGTTTTGGTTAATGGCAATAGGGATTTTGCTTGATAACATATTTATTACATACATATTGGCTTATTAGATAGAAATCTGTTAAAGTAGAAAATTATACCAGTCCATGCTAAGCATGGTTATAACACTAGTATTGTCTATAACTTAAGAAATGCTGAATTGAGATAACACTACAAAATCAAACTTTGTACAACGAGACAATTGTTAGTACTAAAAATGCTTAACTAGCCGGGAAATTATTGAAATTTAATGAAAAGAAGATGGCAAACATATGACAAATCATCAATCACTAAGCAAACTACCCCCCCAAAAAAAAGACTTCTCCGTTTTGAACAAAAAATTGGGGTTATCCTATAATATTTTGGAAGGGTTTTAAACGAGGTAGTATGAATGACAATAATATTCTAGTTTAGATACTAAATATAAGTATTTTCTTGATAAGAATATTTCATGCAGCTAATTAATAAAGTTTAAATTGTCATAATTTGAATTAGTATATTTTTTCTTAAATTATGGATACGATTTATACAAGCCTAAGTGATATTAATTATCCTTGTCGATCTAAAAGGTAAAACAAAATGTAAGTAGTCAAATGATCCAGAAAAATGAGGAATTATAAAAAGAGCTTAACTCCATGTGATTTAACTAGAGTCAGTAACTGAGTCAAACTCAATAACCTAGTCTACTGTTTGGTTTTCACCATCTTTGATTTGGAATTAGTCATATTATACGTACTATTTTGTCACCTAAGTGCTACATGACCTTGATATGTACAATATAGTATCAATTATTTTTTGTTGTTATACCAACCAAAAAAAGAAAAAAAAAAAAAAGAGATAACGACACACCAAGTGCAATTTTATAACACAATGTCATTCACATGTAATGTTTTTACAAAATTGTACTAAATATTTGAATTTTCTAATAATCTCATTTGAAGCAAATAAGGCGGAGCCCTTCATATTGAATTCTCCAAATTCTACCGTGTAATCGGAACTTGGATAAGAGGGGTTTCGAAAGATCCACTTGCACGCTGAGTCTGGTAAACTTGTTCCTCTCCACATAGGCAGTTGTTTGATCAATATGATTAGTCTCGTTTGAATGCTTGCCTATCTGCACTTGCTTTGCACGAGAAGCATCGCTAAATGAGGAGTCTAAGTGCTCCTCATCTTGGAGACTATCTTCCTCGGGATCTCATTCCTGATAGTCGTGTGATGGCTAGTTCTCCGATCCTATGAGTTTTTGGTTTAAACTCAATGGAGGATATGATTGGTCCGTCGATGGTGATAAGTTGAACCGGTTTAAGCAATCATCTACGGTTGAGCACAATGGTGAAGAGCTCGATCTCTCCTCGGTTCAGTCATTGGTGAACGACTCATCTTCTGAAAATAAAGAAGTTTTCGATACAAATGTGCATGGAATTGGTTCAAATCCTCATTGTCATGTTGAATATGTGGGGCATTCTGCTTAGGGCATGGCTTGATCAAACAGTGGGAATGGGGCAATTACTGCTTGGTGATGTGACATTTTATTCATTCATTTATTTATTTTCAATACAAGTTGTTTTCCTCCTGTCACTGTTTGCATGTTTCTTATTTATTTTTGCTTGCCCTCTTTTTTTTTTTTTTTTTTTTTTGCTTTCTCTCTCTTTCTCTATATTCTTATGAATTTGCATGGGAATCTATGATACGGAAGCTAATGGTAAATGCTAGGTGGAGCTTTTAATGTGATGGAGATGATGGAGGGAGGAAAAAGGATTGCTCTCCTTAAATTTGATTTTATGATTTGGAAATTGGCACACAAATAATAATGATGGGTGGGTAGTTTACTACACATTGATCTTAACGATCAAAACATTCTTTAAGTGTTGGGATCCATGTTAATCATGAAGCCAGAGGTTTAATTCTTATATTGGCTTTTGTAATTCTCTTAGAATAAAAACGTAGTCACTGTAAAATTTATATTATAGTTTGTCAAATAGACCTCATTTCTAACAACTTTTGTCTCCCTTTGCTGAAGTTGTACACTTCTCAAAGCATTTCGTATTTTTTAATCTCTTGAAATCAACTTGTTATACTTTAGGCAGCATTCAAAAGTTATATCTCTCGAGATTGAAGTGAATTTACGTAGATAAGGAAATTTTAGAGAAACAAGTACACAATGAGGAAAAAAAAATGTGGCTTCATGGAGGCTAAGCTTTTGGGAGTGTGATGTATTTTACCAGAGTTAACCTTCCTATTTGCATGAATAAGTTTATTATTATTAGAATATTTTTCAAGAGAACGCTTAGATTTAGTAGCCTTGTCCTTAATCATAAGGTTAGGAGTTTGATTCTTTTTAACTTTATGGTTCTCTTGATATCAAAAATATATATAGCCTAAAATCTGTGTTATGGTTTTTCAAACTTAACCTCACTCAAACATATTTCTTTTTTCAACTCAGCTAATGTTGTTTACTTCTTAAAGCATTTTAACATTTTTTATCTCTTGAAATCAAATTATCATAAATACCTTTGGGTAGGCAATTTCTTACGTGCTCCTAGAGCAAGTGCTCTCATTGCCCATATGTATATATTTTTCACGTGTGTATTTATCATATATTAAATTCTTTAATATAAATTTACTGATGTGGCTCTTGAGAGTATGTGTTTATAGGAGTATCATATAAGTATCGTGCAAATATGTATGGATAAAAAGATTTTAGAGAAACAAATACACATTGATTAGAAAGTACCTGTTGTTTAAACAAGTATATGCTCTTGCGATCGGGTACAATAAATTTTGTCTAAACCAAGTTTTCTGAGTAAGATTGATATTATTGCACATTTTCAAAAAGATATCTCAGGGGAGACCAATAACATTGCAAAATATCATTCAGCTTAAAAAAAAAAAAAAAACGTTGGAAAATATCATTTAGTCTTTTCATAATGTGTATTTTCCCTTAGAAACATAACTTTATAGTAAGTCTATGATTCAGCTCTATTTGTAGAATATTTTTCATTAGAAAAATATTGTTAAGGTATGCCCTAAGTTGTATTTATTTGGTTGCTTATTCTTATATTATTTTGTTCCCAAAGTTAGTTTAAAGCAAACTGTCCTTGAATTTTGGTTGTTTTAATTTTTGTCCTTAGCCCTCGTACATCTTTATTTAGTAGACCATAAATGTGACTAGGCAGGCAAGACTGCTATCGTAAGACTTTTCCCTTTCTGACTATGAAAGGAGAGAATTCCTTTTCATGTGATGGACGTCTCACAGTGTCTTATGACTCATAGGCCACTTTGATGCCAACCTACCTAAACTTCAAATTGTTGGCTTCTGTTCTTGAGTGCGGAATTTTTTTTTTTTTTTTTTTTTTTTGGGGGGGGAGATGACTTATAACTCCTACTGAAATCAAGGATGCCATAAAATGTTTGTCTAAATAGATTATGGTTGAAGGATTGTAGGTTTTTCAACCCCTTCTTAAGGAATATATTTTCAACTTTTTGGGAGAAGATGAAAGAATATATCTTCATAATTTACTTGTTATGAGAAAAAAGCTAGTGGAAAAGTAAAAAGAAAGTGAAAAACTATTTATCTATTAGGTTGTTTAGTTAGTTTTGATTGTATTTGTTACTTATTTTATTGCTAGCAGACGATTTGTTCTATATTTTTTTGGGTTCAAAAGAGTTACAAAGGATACCACAATACAATTATAATGTGATGGAGGAAGGGGAATCAAACTTGGACTGAGGGCCTATTCTTTCCAACTTATCATAAGTACTTAGCATTCAACACTTACTAGCACCGATCAGCACTCATTAGCACCGATCAGCACTCATTAGCACTGATCAGTATTTTCAACACTTAGTCATATTTCCTACTTAGAATTTCAACTCAGATCAGCACTCATCGTCAGTAACTTACTTATAATAAGTTGAAAAGAACATGTCCTTAATATAGGGCCTCAATTATAACCATTTGACTAAGATCGTGGAACTTTGATATACCCAAGACCTTAATTTTAGCTAGTAAGCTAAGATCTTATTATCTTGATTTAAATTGTATTGCCTTTTGCCATTTGCACACCTAAAAAAATCGCACTTTGCTATTCAATTAAAAAAGGGAGGAACTGGGGCAATCTTTATATTATAAATACTACGATCGTAGCGCCTAAAAAACCTTCCCCCTTCATCTTTAGAATTTTGTGCAATTCTGCCTAATTGTCACATTTTCAAATTTTAAATTTAAATTTACACTAGAGATAATGATATATCAATATTTTTTTAGGAGGAAAAAAACTCAAAGCAACTGCAACCTCTATCAAATAAATCTATCGTATCCACTATTCTCCCCCCTTTCAACGGTTCAATCACAAATAACCCCATATGTCCTCTTGTTTTTCAAAATCTTTAAAATTTAGATAACCGTTTTATATTTATCTCAATCCAAGCAAAATCCTTGCCTTCAGGGAATATTTAATTCGTTCATGAACAATTTGTTATTTCATCATCACCACTAATTATCATTAAACCATTATATTGGACACCAAACTTAAATTTTAAAAAAACCCTCCCTCTTTAACTATTCTATGGTTTGTCACCTCATCATCACCATTACTTATCATTAACCATTTTATTAAATTTATTTTTTGTTTGAAAGATAACTGCCTTCGTTCTTGTCCTCCAAAAAACGGTTATATCAGTCATCCATATTTTTCGTTCAAGAACTGCTTAAACTTCTCTCCCTCGATGAAATTTGATGCAACACCAACTGTCAATAACCAGCCCTACCAAAGTTCTCTCCGCTTTAAGTATATCTTCCTACAAATTCAATGTCTTTTTCCCCTATTGTGTGTCATCCTTCGCACCTCCCTCCCCGTTGACTTACATGATATAGAGTTAACTAAAAAGGGAAGGAACGCTTAATAATGTTATAACATGAAGTGCAAATGAGAGCGTGGAGGAGGAGATGGCGACCCAGACTTACTGATTATCATGCTCAAATTTGTATTTTTGGATTGTACAATGGAGACAATTTGAAGGGTGGTGGTCATCCGAAGAGTCTCAGTTTGACTCTAAGGTGAGCGGAGGGCAGAGACGTTGAACCAATATAAAATTTAGCAATATTTTCTTTTCTTTTAATCTTGTTTTAGGCTAACATAAAGCCAATATCCCCCATCTTCAAATTATGAGGAGTTCAATTTTAGTTGGATAGTTGTTGGATCATCCATTATGAACTATAGACAGAGGCTCTTATCACATTACATTTCTATTCGTTTTCTACGCATAAGATTGATATTACAGACGTAAAAGAACATGAAAAGCTGTATAAATGTGCATATGGAAGTCTAAAATTTATCATATTTGGCCACTTTCTTCATTACAATTAATTATAAAATAATGCACTCTGTTCAACCTTCTTTATGAACATTATATCCAACTAGGTTATACCCTTACGATGTAAAGGTGTGAATTAAATAATTTTTTAATATATTATTAAGAGAATAAATTTTTTATAAAAGAAGCAAATAATAAATCGATGTATTATATTATTTTGATAATGCAAAAGCAAAGCGAGTGTTCTTTAGTTTTTTTCCTACTAATAACATACTTTTTTATTCTTAATTAATATCTAACACATATTTTTTGTTGTATTTGCATCATCATATCATATATATCTTATGTTTAAATTTATTATTAAATAATGGAAAGGCATGTGAGAAGTTAACTTATTACATAGAATTAATATTGTATTAAATTTACATTCATCCTACATTGTCCTTTATTTTTATTTTAAATATCATGTAGCATCCTATGTTACATTAAAGTATCTCACATGACTATTCTCTCCTATGCGGCATCCTACATGTCAAGCTTACGTGTCGTTCATACCTGAGTTCAATTCAACTTTTAATGTATATATATATATATATATATATATATATATATATATATATATATATATATATATATATGATTAATTAATATTGTATTAAATTTACATTCATTCTATATTGTCTTTTATTTTTATTTTAAACATCATGTAGTATCCTATGTTGCATTAAAATATCTCACATGGCTATTCTCTTCTATGTGGCATCCTACATGTCAAGCTTACGTGTCGCTCATACATGAGTTCAATCCAACTTTTAATATATATATATATGATGATAATTATAGTTGTAGTTATCATTCGCATTTTGCATAGGATGTTTAATAATTATTATTACTGTTATGATACAATTTGACAAAAGTAGGCACCTTGATGATAGTGATTCACTTTTTCTTCAAAATTAGAAAATTTACCCCCAGCCTCTAATTGGTTGAAAAGAGTCACATGTTTAAATTTTCAACAGTTCTGTCATTTTTTTTTTTAACTTTATATTCTGTTTTGCACTGTAAAGATACTAGCAAACCAATTTTTGACATTTACATGCAATTTACGCATATAAGTAAAGAATCATTGTGAGTATGTTTTTGTTCTGGTGCTAGCCATTGTGAGTACATAGTGTGTTTAAATATAAATTTACGTATACATATTTGTAGTTTACTCAGGATTAAAATAAAAGTGGGGCACATATATGAGAACTGTCTTCAAGGTGGCTTTCATATTTGTCATCCAAGCTCCTAAGTCCTAACAGATGCATGTTATGGATTAAAGTTTGACTACATGTGTATGTCCAATTACATAGGAGCAAAGCCTTATTATCTAACCAATTGTTTTAAAAATAATGATAAAAAAAGGACAGAACATTTTTATTATATGTATATGGGATGCAAAAAAATGTGATGTTGGATTTCATTACAATTACCATTGATAAAATTTTGTAACTACGTTTAATTTTTCACACCGTTATTTGAATTAAATATGTGTATGTGATCCTGTTCTTTTCGTTGGTAAATCCAAATTTACCAACCTCAATGAATTTCAACTTACTTTACGGACTTCAATTAAAAAAATACTCATTTTAACTCACTTCAATCCACTTCCCACTATTTTAACCAACTTTTACCCATCACACAAAAAATAATTCAACCAACTTCAACCCATTTCAACCAACTTCAACTCATTTCAGTCTACTTCAACCCACTTCTATCAGTCTCAACCAACTTTACCCATTTATCAACCCATATTTCCCAATGAAACGAACAGACCCTTTATATTGATATTCAATTTTATTGAATTTTTCATTTAAACACATCGTGCATAAGTGCGGACACAAACTAATAATTAGAATTACTAGAATCCAGGGTCACTTAGATAGACAATCGGTAAAAGAGAAACGTAATTTATTTATTAACACTACAAGAATCCGGTCCATTTGAGACCGAAATTTGGAGACCGAAATTAAAACCGGTCTCTGATTTAGTTTGGAGACCGAACTCAGAGACCGAAATATGTGGTGTCCAATTACTTTCAATTTGGAGACCGAAAATTACTATGCGGTCTCTACCTGAGACCAACATAAATTTCGGTCTCAGAATTTGGAGACCGAAATATTATGCGGTCTCACCTAGAGACCAAAATAATATTCGGTCTCAGATTTTAGAGACCAACAAAAATGACGGTCTCCAATTTGAATTCTTTGGAGACCAAATTAATTGCCGGTCTCAGATTTCGAGACCAAAATCTACACCCGGTTTCAATTAGAGACCAAAGGATTTCGGTCTCTGTTTCGGTTCAATATTCCAGAAGCATCTGGGAATTTCAGAGACCGAAATCCCTTCATTGGTCTCAAAAAAAGGTATTACTTCAGAGACCGAACTTTGAAATCGGTCTCCATTTGAGACCAATTACATGTTCGGTCTCCAACCACACAAAGTGTTTGTAATTTTCGGCTTAAGTTTTAGAGACCAAGATCCAAATTTGGTCTCCATTAGAGATGAAACTT